>CP137686.1:1028601-1638411 GCA_037976565.1 Mesocentrotus franciscanus | reverse complement strand
GGAGTATGCCTGCCAAATCGTTGCTGTAAAGAAACCTGATGGTAAAGTGCGAGTTTGTGGTAACTACAAACTTATACTACAGTACCCAATGCCGAGTCTTGAGGATAAGATTGTTAAAAATAATAATAATATTGGATATTTATATAGCGCACGTATCGACCTTGCAAGGTCCTCAAGGCGCTCCAACATTACCCGGCTATGCTAGGCTGCCGATTTCGGCGCTCACAGCATTCAAGGAATTCCTTCCTACCGGTACCCATTTAACACCTGGGTGGAGAGTGGCAAGTGTAGATTAATGTCTTGTCAAAGGACATTAGTGCCGCGGCAGGACTCGAACCGCGGACCCTCCGACCCTGTGATCCACAGTCCGACGACTTATCCACTACGCCACAACACCTCTACAAGATCTGGAAGGCGGAGAGAAATTCAGCAACCTAGATTTGTCTCATGCCTACCATCAGATTGAACTTGATAGTGAAGCGAGAAAGTATAATACTATCAGCACCCACAGAGGACTATTGCAGTATAGCAGATTGCCTTTTGGCATAGCAAGCGCACTTGCCCTCTTTCAGCGAACGATGGAGACACGCCTACACTAAGCTGCCGGTAGCAAACGCAACTGCAGCTGCCACTGTGACTATCATACGAAGTCACTTGGTAACATAATTACACAGCATTCCTGAGGCGGTCGTTGGCAATAATGGCACTCAGTTTGTTTCGGAAGAATTTGAAGATGTTCAAACAGCCCCAAAACTCCCTTCTAGCAATGGTCTAGCTGAAAGGGCCGTACAAACAGTGTAGAAAGGTGTAAAGTGATGCGCATCCAGAGCTTTCTGTTGACCTATCGGATAACCCCTCATTGAACCACAATGAAATCACCAAGTGAGCTTCTCTTCAGGAGAAGGATTCGAAGTAGGTTAGACCAGGTTCGCCCAAACCTGCGAAGATCTGTCATGAAACTATACACTCTTCTATGAGGACTGCATCCGACAGAGGATCCAAGCATAGAGAGTTTAAGGCACAGAATAACGTCCTTGTGAAGAATTTCGCAACAGGACCAACCTGGCTTAGAGGGAAGGTGATCTCCACAATCTGTTCGTCCATGTAAACCATAGAGTTGGAATGTGGCCACGTGGATCACATTCGGCACTTTACTCTAATAATAATAATATTCCGCTTTTATATAGCGCCCAATACATCAACGATGTGTCTAAGCGTTTTAGAGATATATTATTACCCCGGTCATCGGATTCAGGCTAACCTGCACACAATATATGCAAATTCTCCACTCCCTGGGGAGCATTCCGGCCAGTCGCCATTTTACAAGCGCACACTTGCTCATCTAACCACATTAACTTTCGCACCCTACCTAGCAATTGAAGCCTATGATCCATCAACCGCCTAGTCCACAGACAGAGGTTCGGCCAGATCAAGTAAGCATTCAAACCAAAAAGAAACGTACCCAGCAAGTAAATCTTGTACGAAGGAGTCCCGTTGCTTTGATGCTGAACACTCCAAATGGATACTGAAACAGTTGCCGACCCTGTCCAAACAGAGCCACTCAGTAGCTCTGGAAGTGATGTTGCCCCGGGATTGTCAGACCCTGATCATTCCATGTCGGGAAGGAGAGTGTCGAACAGACAAACGAGGACACCCTCAAATTTCATGTCATTGTATACAGATAAATGTTAGAAATAAAGACACAGAGATTTGAAAGTTTATGCTTTGCTGCAGACATGTGCAGTTTATTGATTATATAATCACAAATCCGCGTTGTTTGTTTGTTTTTATTTCCGAAATCTATATATACATACAAGTTTAAAAACATACATATAAAACATATTTCAAATGATAAGAAAGTAATAAATGTATATACAGTTTAGACAAACGGTTGGATAGCCCATTTCAGGACGATTTTTAAAATTGTTCTGTTCTTTCATTGGGTCCAAAAGCAAAATATCATATTAATTTACATATAATATCAATTTCCAATCATATAGTAATTTACCAATGCACTATCCCCCTTATCAACCCCCTCGCCTCACCACCCCCTCCCGCTAACCTCTCGATCCTGCCAACCCCTCCCGCTACCCCTCCCAAGTCCTTCAGGGTGTATTACAAAGAACAATAAACAAGTTTATTTACAATCGTAAATGGGTATTAATATTATCTAAAAAATTATTTTTCTGTCATAACATTTCAAACTAAACTTTATATTTCTTTAATAAATATATAAAAACTTTATATTGATTATCGATTGTGCATAGATAATCCATTATACAATTGACTTCCGTGATACAGATATGTACGCTTACAATTATGTGTTTTCGGTTTATGCAAACTATATGAGTACTTCTAAGGGCATAGTTTGTAGTTTGTAGTGTAAAATAAACTTCTCTTTCAAATATACAGGTGCCAAATCGTGAAATATTTTATACATCAAAGTATAACTGCCTAACTTGCTTATTTTCTAAAATTTCCCAATTACATGTACACAAAAGAAATGTACTTACAAGTGATTACTTTACATATATGATAGTAATACATCTACAAAAGCATCCTTTGTGTTAGTAATGATGACAAATTACAAATAAATTGTTAATATGTATTATGAAGTTTATACCCAAGGAGAGTTGCTTTGAGTCTAAGGAAGGAAAGTTTAAATTTAATTCATTGGTTCAAAATGACAAGATAGCTCGTATTTGAGCTGATTGTTTAAAACTTCATTAATATTTGCTTACATGCAGAAAAATGCTTGTAAAATCGGTCATTGAATTTGTTATCCTGCTCCCATTTTAGGAGGGAGGAGTGCTATGTTTCGAGTTGTGCTATGACATCGTTGTATTGAGCATTGCTTGCAGGCATGCGCAAAGTTGAGACTCGGCATTAAACATGGATTTAGAAGTCAACATTATGATGGCACTTAATGTGTCCTGCTTACTGCGTCTTTGCACCAACCCACTTACGTAAAACATAACAATTATAATTCCGCAGGTGTACGAAATTGGCCGCGGAGGAATTGTCACCGCAGCGTGTGTCGTAGAGCCGATCACTCTTTGGGGCAGGAGTCCGGATCTTCGCAGCTCATCTCGCTATCTTTACTGACTTTCTCTTCTAAAAGAGACTTGAGGCGTGCTATCTCAGCTACAAGAATGACATTGGGAATATTAATAACAGTATTAGTAGTAATAGTAATAGTTTTAATAATAATGCTAATAATAATCATAATAATGTACACTGTATAAAGAAAATAAAGGTAATAACGGGCTTCTTATAAAAAAAACACATATCCGTCACGCTGCGACGCTCCAGGCGCTACAGCATGATAATTACACCTGAATGGACAGTGGCAAATGTGGTTTAATATTTTGCCGAAAGAGATTGTAGTGCCGGGCTGAAATTCGAACCCTTAGACCCTAAACCCTTGGACTGAGCGTCCATTGAATGAACCACTATACAACGAGACCTCCACCACTTTGAGGTGATAAAAAGATACTTTGCATAATACAAATCAGCAGTATAATATAAGAGGTGAAAAGGTGCTATGTAACTCCTACGGTCATGACGTTTGTTTAATTATTTCTTCACTTGTCTATTTTTCGCCAACCGCCGCAGGACGATTTTTAAAACTCTTTTCTGGAGAGATGCTATATGTATACAATTTTTTGGATAATGTAAATTCGTTATTTCTACAAAGATTGTTCATTCAATTAAGTAATATCAGCAGTCTATAATGTTTAATTTTTCATCTTTCAGATCAATCTTATTTTGTATGTAATATATTCATTAATAATACAAAATCAAAATGGGGTTTTACAATAAAATACTATAGTATAAATATAATAATTTACATCAGCTACATTATATACAGATGGAAATGAGAAAGTGCATGGGAATCTTCCGTAAACACTTTGTATGCAAATACAAAAACACTATTAAATTGGCTGGGATTGGTCTGCAGAATCTGTGCGAAAGTACCTCAATGGTATAGTCAAGTTACGTGAGCCACAAACATTCAAGTAGACGGACAGCCCACAAAACCGTCAGCGTACGGGACCGACAGCCCACGAGACCGACAATATCAAAGTTGTCAGAATTGCCACGAGCCCGACATAACGGTAGCTTGAACTGTTGGTCTTGTAGGCCATTGGTCTCCTGGGTCTTCTGACGACTTTTCAGTAGTTTCGCTAGATGGACAATGCCAGTTTCGTGGGCCATCCATTATTTCAAATCAAATCTAGAGAGTAGCACTAACCTGCATTTTCTATTAGCTTGGGGAGCAGGTGTTCAACGAAGTAACATTCCCTGGCGTTGGGCATCGTCCCTGAAAGATTCTCCATGTTCCTGGATAGATCCTTATAGGTCTTGGTCTCACTGGTGAACTGGGGCCAAGATGGGAACTGTTGATCGGGTTCTTGGTCTCCTTCATTGGAACCAAGGTTAGGATTTCTTCAGCAGGAAAAAGAAACATGCGCAAATAAACATGAAGAAGAATTTAGCATCCATGTGGTTTACCATCCTTGTCATACAACCCAACAAATTCATACACGTAGGCCTACACAGTTCATACAGCATAATTTCCGGCACTTTGAGAAATGCTCTATTATAACGACAATATGGGTCCAGGTTTATTTCCCAAAGAAACCTACACGTCTAGGATAACAGTTGCACTGGGTTTGAGGTCAGTTTTAGCTCTTGGTTTAGCTCTTGGATTATAGTGTTTGGTTCAGGGTTAATGTTACGATTTCGTTTAGTAGCCCATAGGAAATTAAAAGCGGAATATTGTCGCGAGAGCATGCGTCGTAGACACAATATTAGCACCATTTTCGCCTTTATCAGAATAGTTGCTGTTATCGCTGAAGGTCTTTCGGCATCCTACCAGCATGGCAAGATTTCCATTTTCCCTCGGTATCAGAGTAGTAGTTACATAATTATCCTTTTACTACAGATTTGTATTAATCCCCAGATAACACAAGAACAATCTGATTCCAGTAGACTAGGAGTACGTCAATCATAATGTTGAGTTATATCTTTATCTGTCTTTATTTATGCATATTTTTTTCTACCATGAAAATTCCATCAACAGTCGTGTACCATTAATGGTTATGTACATGTATTTACTTTCCAGTACATAATAAATCAAGGATATGGAGAATTGCTGGATGGCCCACACAGCTTTACTAAGTAAAATCAGTACGTGACAAGAATTTTCTTCTTGGGGTCCAGATAATCAATCGAAGAAAGAAAGAAAAAAGGATGTATTTCAGTTTACCCTGTCTTGGCAAAGTTCGCCCAGTACTTCATGATTCGTCTCGCAATCACCACTTCGTCATCGGCAAGACGACCTCGCATAGACCACTCCTCGTCTTCGCCCTCTTGAGCGAGGAACGCCGAACCAAAGACATACGGGATGTCTTCACCATGTGTGTCTTCAAGCCATGTATACTTGCTGCCCAATAACGCGTAAGCAGGCGAATGCGTCATGAGGTAGGTGTAGACCTGTACCCCTGCCGCGGCTAGCTGCTGGGCGGTGCTGAAGGTAGGACAGAGAATGATCCGGTCTCCGATGAACTGAGCCATTGGGTCTACTAGGTTTTCTTCAGGATCACCCGATGTCAGCTATCATGTGTTAAGATGGAAAACCAAATAGAAGTGGAATAGAAAAAGGTACGACAGAACAATAAGGTAAAAATGATTTAACATAGGTAATTCATCCCCAGTATTGTTTCCTTTTTGCAGTAGTTTCTGAGTGTACGTATAGTTTCGATGAAGGGTTCTTAAAATACTAACCGTGTATGTGGTGTGACCTGCCCCTAAGCATTGGTCCAGATATTAATGGGGATCGGTGTCAAGCCGGAGGGGGTTCTCTTTGATGTGAATATAAATTAATAAATGAACACAAACCCCATGTTCAGTAGCGTATAGGAAGGCTCGTAGCATGTTAACATTCTTTTATACCTGTTATGACGTCCATTGGGGAATGCCCCCATATACCCACAAGTGCCCCTGAATCCCTACCAAACTGAAACATGTCACCCACCTGCTCTGCTGACAAGTAGGTCAACTTGATGAAATCTAATGCTAACGGGTCTGTCATCTGAGTAAACATGGACGTAAAGGTGTCAAACAATGTCCTGTTAACAGACAGCTTCTCATATCCCTCCATGCCCCCCATAAGCGGTATAGCGAAGATATTGCCTTCGTGGCCGAGGCTACCGATCATAACATTGGATGGGTTAAAGGATCCTTCCTCCTGAGCTTGCATCGGATCTACAGGGAGGAAGTGGCCATCAGCGACGGGAGCTACCATGTAGAGTATTGCTATGGTTCCCGTCTGTTCAAATAAAAAGGTAGTCACTAGACGTTCAATCCATGACTGATGCATAATTATGTGACAACACAATGGTTACATTTTACTTTGATTATTCCCTAGGTAGTTATCTGCGGATAGGCGTAGAGGTTTCGTGGTATAGTGGTACATTCACTATATAGACTCAAAATAATGTAGTGCTGTAGCCTGACGTCGGAATAATAGTGTACGCGCGATATACACTATTAACGTCATTTGTCAGGACATTGATTCAAATTAGCCATCACCCACGCTGGTGTAAATAGGTACCTGATATGCTAGAGCCGATAGTTGTCATGAGGGTAGTTGTCCTTGAGGTTATTTCCCAGGCTTAAACTAGCTGTTCTGAGCATAGTTGTCATAAGGGGTAGTTTTCCAGACTGATCGTCCGGGGATAATCATCATAGGAGTTAATTCGTACATAATTATGCAGATTATTTTGTTTTTAAATTTGGATTAGACAAGTAAATAATAACTAGAGACCTACTTCATGCAATGCGTTGATATCTTCTTTTGTTTTTCCTCTAAGACAAGTCAGTAGCTCGGTGGAACTGTTGGTCTCACATCCCATCGCCTCTCCCATTGCGAAGGTTAGTTCAGCATTCTTCTGCCGTGTCTTGAAACTCGATGTCGGCGACATGGCTCCACTCTGTTGATATCAGAAGGTACTTGTTACGTCGGAATGACATGTCTTTATATTTTGTTAGAGGTAAATAATTGGATTTAAATTGTTCAGAAGGAAGTCAAGTTTAAAAAAATTAAAAGACAAGAAAAACAAAATCGCAAAACTTTCGAGAAATCAACTCAAGGGCAATTTCTGTACCTCATAAATTATATCCCATAAAGATCATGTTACGTAATATATGGTTGTCATGATCGCATACAACAAGTGATGGACAATTAAGGCTACTGCAAGTCTATGCGATCATGCTGCATGAGGATAGTTTAAAAGGTTCCTTCATTAACAGTAACACTTTGGTTGCTTTTTCGCCTCTCTTCACGGTTGATCATTTGCCACGCGTATAATTTTGCACAAACAATAGGCCACTATCGACGGGAGGATTGCTTTGTGCAATGCACAGGCTATGTAAATGTACCCATTTGTGGTTGATTCGCTCTATGTCAACCTTTTAAAGAAAGAAATGAATAGATAAATATCGCACTGGAAACAGTGAAACAGTCTTGAAGCCATTGGTACGTAGATCTGTCCCATGATAAATAAATGTGAGGCATATAATGTGTTGAAATAAAATATTGTCTTCATTTTAATTATTACCTGCATGATTGCACCTGAGAAAAGGCCAGCACTCATCGGTGAGAGAAGATGACAGTTCACGCTTCCAGATCCAGCACTCTCACCAAAAATAGTCACCTGATCCGAATCACCGCCAAATGCTATATAGAACAAACGATTAGATTACTTTATTATGATAATGTTAATAATAGTAATGATAATACTAATAATGATAGCAATAATAATACTAATAACAATAATGATAATAATAGTAATAATGATAATAATAATAATAATCTGCTAATCGGAATTTAAGTATGGAATTCAACAGCATTCCACAGATATAGATCAGCTACTAAACTTCACCATCCCGCATTTTTGCCGTGTTTGAGTAGAGTGGAGAAAAATCTATCACTTCGGGGGTTTTGTTTCAATGTATTCATTTTAGTGCATCAGATGTTTTTGAAGATGGAGTAGAAGGGATTACCCACAGCCCCTACCTACTCCAAGTTTGTATCGAAGGATCTTAATTATATCAATACTGATAAATTATCCATAACACTTTAACCAAAATAAGGCCGGAGGGCCATTATGCCCCCTCCGCGATTTTTATGATTGTTCGGGAACGCATACGGATGACGCCCCGCCGCTTCATGACTTTATTCTTTCAAGTCTTGCGCATCTTTTATGTTTTTTTTGGTTGAAAATCGGACCTACCGTTACAAGGTCACGTGACCTTTCGTCTTTACATGTCGGCCTGAAAATCGCTCATTTTCGTGATTTGTGTACAAAACATATGGAAATATAATTTTTCCTAAAAGGGATAAAATATTGGTTATTTGGTCTTGTTTAAAGTTTAGGTATTTGTTTTGGGGGCCAAAATAGTTGAATTATAGTTAGAAATGAAATAAAACAACCAAAACAATGAAATACATAAGAAATTATCAAAACAAGAGATAACATAAGGAATAACTTGGCTCTTCCAATTTTTTTGTCGTATTATTATTCGAAATGGTCTAACAAATATATGTAGTGGAAAAGAAAGCTTAAATATGAAGAATATATGATTTATGGGTAAAAATATGAATTTTTAAAACCTTATTTGCATAATTTACCATAAATATGCAAATGAGTAATTTTTTCAAAAATTGAAATTGCTATAGTATTGTATACACTTCACTTGACATGCATGCAAATGTTCGCGGCGATCGGCCGTTTCACGGCCGAGATCTTAGGGGGGGGCTATAATGCCCGCCCCCGGCCGTATTAAGAACTCAAATAGCCCGACCTTATTAGGGTTAAAGCCTGTCTGCACTAGTTTGGCCAGGATGGATTAGACCTCCCATCGTGATCACTGACAGGTGGTTATATCATCTACTCAGCTCTCAATTAACATAAGAAAAAGGGGGTCATGGGGGACCGAATTTATGTTGGGATTAGATTTAAAATATCTTAATTTAGTTCCAAACAGTTTGAATAAAAACTGTCTTCGAATTATGATGACCTCTAATTGGTTGTTGATGTGTGTTTTTTTTTCCTTTTAGGAGTAGCAAAAGAGAAACTAGCACTCGACAATTATTCCAATAGATATTAATTACATCAGATAATAGTCCTCGGTCCAATGTATGATTTTTCTTAATCCTATATTCGTGCTATTCTGCAGGTGGTCTCCTTTGTGCGTCTTCATGGGGCGGGATAATCTATAAATAGATATTACATGTTTAATGTCTACAGGGGACCCCCGACCAGGGGAGAGGGCAGGATTAATCTGCTAATTAATCTGCGCAGTCCTGCATATCGTGTACTTTTGCTACTTGTATCGTAGCGGGCCTTTCAACGGGAGCGGGTGAGGGGCGTACCCGAAGTTCACACAAAGTTGGATACGCCAGTGCACTGTTATAGAGGTGAGTTACATACCTGCGATGTTTTCCTTTACCCATAGGAGCCCTAAACGTTGATCGAGAAGTCCGAGGTTGCCTGGTATAGCACCATCCTCTATCAAATAAAAAAATATATAATAGAAACGGTCAAAACAGTCCATGCGAGGGGAAACATTTCACAAGATATGCATAATGTCACTGGTTAAGGTACAGCTGATATGTGTTGTACCGTGCGATGTATAACACCCCCTCCCCCGACCACACACGCACAAACAACTCAGGTATTTCCTTTTCTTTTTCACGGTGGTGAAAAGTGATCTGGTTTGGTTTGGTTTGGTTTGATGGTTTGTTTTACCTGACTGCTAATGAGCAAGTGTATGCTTGTAAGTAAACAACTAGGGGACCGATGGCTTTAAGTCCTCTCCGCGGGACTTGGTAATGAGGATAAATGCCTTACCAAAGGGCACTAGCGCATCGACACGTTTTCGAACCCGGGACCTCCCGGTTACGAGACCACTGCTCTACCACTGAGCCATCGCGTCTCCAGAGCGTGTAGACTTTTTACTTGCTTGCTTGTCAGACCAAGTAATAACTCCTTGGTCAAACAACTTCATAGTAAAAAAAAGCACAATTTAGTCTGCATCCGACCCCCTCCCTCCAAACAGTTCAGTTCAGTTATATCAGTTCGATTTATTGCATATTTCACATTTCACGTTACACATTGCCAGTGTTATGTACAAGGAGTGATGGCGATAAAAAATGATACATATACATACATTTAGGTATTTGCAATAAACATCAGTACATGAAAAAAATAAATTACATCACTTTGGTTCGTTTGTAGTTGCTTGTAAAATAAGGACTAAGTAAAACTGAGGATATGGAGGAGCCCACAGGAGCCCGGGATAAAAACCCTACATCTGATTGAGACTCACCAGTAGAAAGAAACCCTAGAATACCGAGACGGTAGTTGATGGAGACGACGATAACGTCTTCGACAGCCACCAAGGCCATGGCGTTGGACTTTTGAAAGTTCTTGGTTCCAAAGTGATACCCCCCACCATGGATCCATACCATCACAGCAGCCGATTTGGGCTGGGGATAATAATAATGATAATAATCATAATGATAATAATGATAATAATGATAATAATGATAATAATGATAATAATGATAATAATGATAATAATAATAATGTTGATAATATTAATAATAATGATCATAATAATAATAAAAATAATTATAGTTATAGTAGTAATAATAATGATAATAATAATTATAGTTATAGTAGTAATAATAATGATAATAATAATAATAATAATAATAATAATAATAATAATGATAATAATGATAATAATAATAATAATAATAATAATAATAATAATAATAATAATAATATCCAGTATTTAGCATCACAGTGCTTACAAGATTAACATGATTACAGAATGTGAAGAGAAACATAAGAGAAATCAAATCCTAAGATAGGTAAATCACATTATAATTATTACTGAGGGAAAAGGTATTTATAAGGATCCTTTGAAAGAGGCGAGACAGGTTAATTCTCTGATGGAAAGTGGGATGTTGTTCTACGTTTTCGAGGCAGCCGCTGTTAAACGTTTTTCGTTAGATGAGAGTCTGGATTTGGGAATTATAAGGGATAATAGGGATAAGAAGGATTATGACAGAAATGCTGTTCACCCACGTAAGCATCATCAGAATCATGTTGTTCTTCCTGAATGTATTATTACACCAGTAGCAGTAATTGCCGGGTACCCGTTTACACCTGGATAGGGACTTGCAAACGTGGATTAATCTTGACAAAGGACGTTAGTACCGGGATGGGATTTGAATCATCAACTCTTGGATTGACATAATCGTCAAGAACTGATCACGTCTCTGGCGTCGTGTAAGATTCGAAGAACCATGCTTGTCAGGGGACTTCCACACTTAAAAGTGTGTAAAGACTCACAAATTATCTTCACTTATCAAAGAATTTAACATTCTCTTCAACATAAATTTTGTAACAATTATGAGTATCGATATGAAGGGCATTGCTACATCAACAGTCAGTGGTAAAATTAGAAATCCCTGTGCCTCGTTTCCTTTAATAATTGATCATTATAAAGTCAATAGGATAAGTAAACACAGATATTCCGATGGGTCTCATGTTCATCGAAGGGATATACAGACTACTAGTATGAGTTATGAAGATTGTATGAAAGACGATTCCAGTTGGGAGATAAGATAGATATTATTATAGTTCCCAAGCTACCTGAATATACAACGAGGCCCCCGAAATAAGTACAAGGATACTTCCAATAATGCAAGGAAGTTTCATCGGTACCATTACATGGGGAATCCTTTTAGAAGAAAATGATACTAAAATTTCGTCCTTTTTTCCTTCTTTTCTTTCTAGACGTATTAAAAAAAAAAATATATATATATATATATATATATATTAAAGACATCCACTGGTAGTGTTCCTTGCAGAAAATAACGTATCATTGTGTGGTTTCAGAAATGACATTATGCCTGAGCTTTTGTGCAAACTGTGATAAGCATCAGATTGAGCAGAAACATAAAATTACCACACATATTTTTCTTTTTTGGGCATTTTTATTGACGTAAGAAATACCTAAAACACCACCTTTGTCCACGAAGGGAAATATGTACATGATAAATGTAAGTTTTTACAACGTTATAAGTATGTTACTCTGTTTGTTTTTAAATGTATGTTTTCTCTTCTGTTTTAAGGAGCTTGAACTTGTCATAACTTCGAAATCTTTCTATATATTTTTAAGATGCATGATAACCGCATTTTATTTATTACCTTGGGCTCAGGCACAAAGACGTCAAGGTAAAGACAATCCTCTGAGAAATCAAGTGGCTCGCTACCATCAAACATTAACGGATTCTTTGCCTGAAGACAAAGTATACAGTCGCCCGTCGCATCGAATTCTCCATCCAAGATCTTCGGAACTGGTTCGGCATACCGTAGATCCCCGATTGGTGGCTCGGCAAACGGAATATTCTTGTACACAGCTATGCTCCGATGGAAATCATCGCCGAGTTGGCGATGCTGTATGCTGATTCGCTCGCCTCGTACAGTCGCCCTCGTCGTACGAACCGTGGGACGATCTCCGACCGATGCATCATCGACGGCAGACGACGACGGAATGTAGAATCCAATGCAAAATACCACCATTACAACAACGGATGACAATGTTAGCTCCATTTGTATTTTCTAGGCGTTTGTTAGGCGTAGAAAATATATAAGTGTTGCTTTAAAAAGGAACGTATAAGTCTCGCAGCCGTGTGTAGTGTGTAGTAGACTGCTTTTCTCGAATAGAGCGTGCGAATGAGTATATTGAACGAGTGTGTGTACTGCACTTATCGTAACATTGAACTTCGGACACACAATTTAAATTTTCATTCGTATGCTAATAGACCTATTCTATGCAATATGACCATATTGCAGACCTGTAAGGTTCATAGTACATCCCTGGTTAGTAGAGAATGGCTCGAACGACGAATTCACGTGGGCCACCTTTTTTCTTTTGACTATGATTTGTTTTCCTTCCTGTCCAAAAGGCCCTTGTAGGCGGGTGTGGATTTATAACAGAATGCAACCTAAACTAGGGGCGATTAATTTTCCAGGCGGCATGTTTATAAAATACGTTACGGGCTATACAGAGTATTATCAGGGAGGTGAGCTCCTGGTATTAGGTCTCAAACCCAATGCATATTGCAGGGGCGGATCCAGTCGGCGGCAAGGGAGGGGGCCTAAAAAGGGGCCCACTTCGTGCGTAAATTTAAAAATCGTGCCTATCGATTTTTCGCTCAGTGGGGTAGTGAAAAAAAAAAAATTGGCACCCGAAATTTTTTTTATGTTCCACCGCCAGGGGTAGTGAGCACAATTTTTTTTTTTGGCACCCAAAAATTTGTTTTCCCTACGGGAAGGGTTATTTTTTCCACCGCCACCCCTTGGGCGCCAGGAGGGCCCAACTTCTTTTTTCAAAAAGGGTGTTTTTACCTGTTTTTTTCTAGGGAGGGCCCGGGCCCCCTGGGCCCCCTCCCTGGATCCGCCACTGGCATATTGGGTAGTGGAATCTTACCACAAAAAAATCCCCCCTAATTGTTTCTTATTTGATGTAAACAAAATTATACTCATACAATAGTAGCACAGCGTTCGGACTCTTATCCTCTCTAAAGATTATTACCTTTAATCAAATCACTTTTCCATGTTGGAGCTGAGACCGACAGTTATATCTGTTTGGAGAAGGAATAACCCTTAGAACATCGTGACACGAGAGAATACGTCCATTCTTCTGGATTGTCATATCACTCTCGTGTCATCATATTCATATACTTGTTGTTTGTAGCTGTGGTCTTATTGTTATTTTAAATTTCATTGTTTATCCTAACATGTCTTTTCTCCCTTTTCATCTTTTTCAAGCTTTATCTCGTCTGACCTTTCCATTTCCCTGTCTTTTAACATTCGCTTATTGTTTTTTTTAAAGAGAAGGTTGAGTTCTGGTCATGCGATTGCATTGTGAAAGAAACGGTGTGGAAATGATCAGAGAGGTTGATCATCTAGCATATAAGTACTTGTGTGTACTGCAAGGTTCTGGAATCATCAAAATGATAAGAAATTTGGCCCAGTCTTGGTAAAGTTACAAGCACTGTACACAGAAAGATGTATATGGGACTACACGAACATGTGGCATAAAAATCCGTCCCAATTGTTATGCTGTTACATGCCATATTTAGAATATGAAGGCATTTGAAGAGCCATGCTTTTCAGGGAACATTTTTTTATCTGATGTTCTTCCACACTTGCATAATAACAATGATAACGCTCACAAATTATTTTTCACCTCTTCCCAGAACTCAACCTTCTCTTTAAGTAGCAATGCTATTCCTACTTTGTATAGTATATTGCGCATATTACTGTATTTTATCTAACAAATTATCAATATATTGTATTTTAATGTAATTTTTTATCTTTCGTAAATTCAAATTGTTTAGCCTTTGTATGTATGTATGTTTTTTTAAATCAATAAACAAGTTCGAATAAAATTTAATCCATAAACTAGCGTCGTGTTATACTCTTCTATAGTCTTCTTGACGAACCATATATGGGCCTGTTCGCTATACAAATCATCGATTCTTTATGTAAGCTGGAAGGATCTTTGACGAAAGAACTAAGAAATGGACACCACCACTGTTAAATCTACCTTCAACTGATAGTAGGATTCCCCCTATAATACCGCATAACTAACACTACCGATAATCGAGAAGCATGAACATCAGTCCCTGCTGAAAGGTGACTCAATGCTGGGAAATATTCACCAGTCGGCTCTTCCGAATACAGTCATAAAACATGAGTGGAGCATGTATCAATGATGTCGAACCCGCATTCGTGAAAGACCCAGATGTCGCCTCATACGACGAAATCATCGTTCATGTTGGAACGAACGACATTGGACAGAGAAATGGCTCCATCATCAGAGATCTTGAACATCTTATCACATCAACACGTTTCAAAGCGTCTAATGCGAAGGTCCATTTCTCATCTGTCTGCCCAAGGCTCTATGATAATGACGACCAATACCGATGTCAGCAGGGATATCAAAGTTCTTGCCCACAGAGTTGCTTGTAGGCCTACTTTCATCGACAACGACGTCGATCATCGACTGTGGTGTTGACAAGTCATCGTACGGAGACAAGTTTCATCTTAAAGAGTGAGGAACAGGAAAGTTAAATCATATTATCAAATCAAAACTAACCCCATGCAGGCCATAATCCTCTACAAGCACTGACGAAGAAAAGTCAACAGAGTGGGTAACAGTTGGATCCAGGTCTCATAACATGTCTCGCCTCGGTAAGAAGAGAAGATAAAGACCAAATAGGAAACTGTACAGTGAAACGAAGTAACTGCTCTGACTGTGGTGAAATAAATCATTCTATAGCAAGGTGTAAATATGATGCACGTCCCAATGTCTATCAGTGTGGTAGACGACGTCACAAACAGAGAAACTATGAGAGAAACTATCATTCCGAAAAAATGAGACCTAGGCAAAGAAGAGCAGGCCAATTTGTCTTTTTTTTTAAAACTTGAATTGTCTAATCCTTTTCAATCTTTAAATGTTGATTATCCAGGTGAAAGAATGATAATTTTCAGGTCCCTTTGTATGAAAACATGTATGTGGGTCCTGAGTTAAAAATCAAAATGATACAACCTCAAATAAAACTTCCAGAGAAAGGTTATATTCCCCCAAAATAAAAAAAATAAAGCCCTAAGAAAAGAAAACGGTTTTTTTTTTTGGCAGATGTTTCTGCATTTATTGATGAATCAAATACAAAACATTCAAATAACAATAATAGTATGTAATATAATTGATTTACATAAAAAGTGACAACTGAAATACACACACACAAAAATGCATATATAACATATACTGTATAATCAAAGAATCAAAGAATCAAGGTAAATGCAGAGGCCAACTATCATAAGCATGAATGCTTGAATCGATAGCAGCCGGAAAGGGGGTTGTACATGACGCTGTTATAGAAGTATGTAGGAGAATGGATTCAAAGAATTGCCTGAGCTTTGTGCAAGCTGTGATAAACATTAGATTGAGCACAAACTCAAAATTTCAAAACACATTTTTCTTTTCAGGCATTTTTATAGACTTAAGAAAAAATTACTTTAATTATGAAATATAAGAAATAGTTAAAACTTTTCAACCGAGATACATTAACAAAATATTAACCATTCTATAAAAACTTAATTGCTTTTTATTTATGAAGTTCGGTGTTACAATTCTGCCTTTTATCGCAGGCCCCTGGGCTTTTGTAAATGATGGTCTCATGTCTAACACGGTGGCAACTTTTTTCGAAAAATCACCTCAAGGGCGATTTCATTACCTATTATATGTCCCATAGAAATCATGTTGGGATTACGCAATAGGTCACTGTTTGCACATATCCATTGATGACGCACAAGAAATACACTTCGGTAGGTTTCTTTTTCCCGAAACTAGTTGCAATCGTGTTGACTTTTTCCAACCAACACCAAAATAGCATCCCCTTTCCCTTGCCCTCATCCCCTCCTCTCCTCCCCTCCTCCGCTCCTCCTCCTCCTGATTCCCCTCTTCTATCCCTTCCCATCCTCTCTCCCCCTTCCATGTCACCATCCAATCCTTCCGTCCCACTCTTCTCTCTCTCTCTCTCTCCCTCTCCCTGTCTCTTTTTTCTTTCTCTCCCTCTTTTTTTGTTTACTTCTCTTCCTCTCTTTCTTTCTCTCTCTCTTTCTTCTTTCTCTCCCTCTTTCTCTCTTTATCTCCCTCTTTTTCTCTTTTATCTCCTCCTCTCTATCTCTCACTCCTTCTCTCGTTCTTATTTCTTCCTGTCTTTCTTCTTTCTTCCTCTGTCTTTCAATCCTTTCCTCCATATCCCGTACCTCTCCAAGTCTGTGTTTTATCAATGCTATTCTCTTTACAGAAAACCCATCTCGCTTATCGTTATATACATACACCGTAGGTATAGGCCTTTATTATGTCATTTTCTTCATTCAATTTGTCCTCTTGAAAATATCGTATATAACCTTTTTGATCCTTTTTAAACCGAGCCAAGCTAGATGTCTGACGAGCGAATCAAAATAATTATATAATAATATCACATTTGTATAGCGCAGCTTTTATACAAAACAAGAGAGCGGATGAAATGGTGTTTGTGAAAATATAATTATTATTTTCAATCAATATTATTGATTAGCCAGGGAAGCCTACTGTTCTCCTTGTCGGCCCTGCATATATTATCATCCAAACCATTGCCAGGTACCCAGTTACACCTGAGTGAAGAGTGGCAAAGTGGGTTATTGTCTTGCCAAAGGACGTAAGGTGCCGCGGGATTCGAACCATCGACCCTTGGATTGAGAGTCAATTGAAAGAACTAATGTACCACGACACCTCCACAATGTGACTTTAATAAACAAACCTGGTCCATAACATTGACGAATTTTTTTGATTGGTTTGCATTCATCGAATACCGATCTCGCTTCCGGGAGATTTACAAACCAAAACAGAAGGTGTCGTGGTCTGCATGGGGGTTACGTCACCGGATTTTGGATCACATGGTTCGCGGTTCGAGTCCCGATGCGGCACACTTGTCATTTTGGAAGACATTAATCGAAATTTTCCACACTCGACCCAGGTGAGGTAAATGGGTATCTGGCAGGAAAGAATTCCTTGAAATGCTAGAGCGTCATATAGCAGCCATGCTAAAGCCGGGGTAATTGTTATGGAGCGCCATAAAGGAGTGCTTTACAGCAACCTAATTATTATTATTATCATTAAATCTACATACAATATATAATTATTGATTTTTCTTCAGAATTTAACCTCAACAACACTAAATACGCGGAATCATCTTTGTGTGTGTGTGTGTGTTTGCGATCAGTGCTTGAAAAACACCCCTTTTTAAGGAAAACGTCGACGACACCGTATAGCTGAAAAAGACACCCTTTCGACGCTTTTTCTGGACGCGGGTGCGTAGCCAGTCATGTTGGCCGTCGTGACCCGCCACCCCCATACCTATTCATTGTATTATGTTTTGCTTGAGAAATAAAATCATTTGAATCTTGATTAGATATATATATATAGTAAAACAAAACAAAAAGTTGAAATATAGGTATAATCTATTAAAGATATGCATCTATAATTTGTAACAAAAAAATACGACAAGTGAGTCAATGTATAATAATTGCATTGTTTAATACAGAAGAAAAATGCTTGTAAAACCGGTCATTGAATTTGTTATCCTGCCCCCATTTTAGGAGGGAGGAGTGTTATGTTCCGAGTTGCGTTATGACATCGTTGTGTTGAGCATTGCTTGCACGCATGCATAAAGTTGAGACTCGGCATTAAACATGGAGTTGGAAGTCAACATTATAATGGTCTTAATGTGTCCTGCTTACTGTGTCTTTGCACTAACCCACATACGTAAAACATAACAATTTGGCGACGAATAACGGACTATATAATTATAGAACGACAGGATTGACTTGTTTTGCATGAGACACTGGAAAAAAGTGGATGATTATGGATTTTGATTGGATTGCACATCATAGTGATTGTGATCATGTCAGTGTAATGCCATCATCAGTCCCAGCTGCATGTATGTAAAGTTTTGTATGGACAATTTGCAGTGTGATAGCTGCCTGCCAATAAAGCAGCCCGACGGTGTAATAGTCATAGTTTTTTTGGCAGATGCAGCCCATCTATTATAAGCCCAGCCATTCAGGACCAAAAAAAAACTTCAGTAATATTTGCTTACATGCAGAAATTGTGTCAGTTATATATTACATCAATGTGTTTTAAAATTGTTTCAAAAATTGTATAATTACAATTGCATAAACATGTGTCATTCTCAGCTTGTAAATTAAACAATGGTTTAGTTATAAGCCAGTGTTGATTAGGGATTATATATATATAAATCAAAACAATTCCGTCACAGGTTGAAATATAGCTATAATCTATCAAAGTTACGCATCTTTAATTTGTAACACTAACATATGACAAAGTAAGTTATTGTATATAACAATTGCATTGTTTATTAAAGACAGAAGAAAAATTGCTTGTAAAACCGGTCATTGAATTTGTTATTCTGCTCCCATTTTAGGAGGAAGGAGTGTTATGTTCCGAGTTGCGTTATGACATCGTTGTATTGAGCATTGCTTGCACGCATGCGCATAGTTGAGACTCGGTATTAAACATGGAGATAGAATTCAACATTATGATGGTCTTAATTGATTTGGTTTGGTTTGGTTTGGTTTGGTTTGGTTTGGTTTGGTTTGATTCATTTATTTAAACACGGTAAAAGCCCTGTTCAGCTACTTGGCTGGTTTACAATGGGGCCGTACAATACATGTAGGCCTAACAACAAATTACAGCAAATGCTAAAATATACATATACTGTACAAATATATTAAAAAACAATCATAGGGAAAGAAATATAAAAGTTATACAAGTTTACGCTATATATATATATATATATATATATATATATATTACTTAATGAGATTAAAATGTGTCCTGCTTACTGCGTCTATGCACCAACCCACATACGTAAAACCTCATTTTAATTCTGCAGGTGTACAAAATTGGCCGCGGAGGAATTGTCACCGCAGCGTGTTTCGTAGAACCGATTACTCTTCGGGGCAGGAGTCCGGATCTTCGCAGCTCATCTCGCTATCTTTACTGATTTCTCTTCAAAAAGAGACTTGAGTCGTGCTATCTCAGCTACAAGAATGACATGGGGAATATTAATAACAGTATTAGTAGTAATAGTAATAGTTTTAATAATAATGACAATAATAATGTATGATAAAGATAATAATGGTAATAACGGGCTTCTTATACGAACCCTTAGACCCTAAACCCTTGGACCGAGAGTTGATTGAATGAACCACTATACCACGACATCTCCACCACTTTGAGGTGATAAAAAGATACTTAGAAGAAATACAAATCATCAGTATAATACAAGAGGTGAAGAGGTGCTTTCTATCTCCTACGGTCATGACGGTTGTTTTTATTAATTTTTCTTCACTTGTCTATTTTTCGTTAACCACCACAGGATTATTTTTGAAATTCTTTCCTGAAGAGGTGATATATGGGCAACAATAATCTAAAAGATGTAATTTAAATTCGTCATATTTACAAAGATTGTTCAATTGTCCAATTCATGAATAAATGCATTCATGAATTGGCACCAATTTATCTGCAAGAACTAATCCACGAATACAAACCCTCACGTAATCTACGGTCATCTTCTCAATTAAACCTCATGTCTACTTCGGTGTCCACTCTTTCTTATGGTCATCGCTCTTTTTCCAAAGCTTCTGCCGAACTTTGAAACAAACTACCTTTAAATGTCAAAAACTGTCAAACTGTTGACCAATTCAAGACTTGTCTTAAGACACATTTATTCAAAATAGCTTTTAATGATTAACTTATATACTCTGTTCACATTGATGTGTATTTCATATGTATTGTAATTTGTAAGTTTATTTGCATTTTTTGTTTTGTTTAATATGTAATTGTTTATCAGTCTATTCTGTTTGTTAAAGCGCTTAGAGACTTCGGTGGTAAGCGCTTTATAAGTAACGTTGTTATTATTTATTTATTTATTAAGGACTTCAGGCAGTCTAGAATGTTTAATTTTGCATCTTCCAGATCAATCTTATTTTTTATGTAATATATTCCTTAATAATACAAAGTCAAAATGAGGTTTATACAATAAAAGGTGACCTCAAATAAAAAACATTTCATCACTTTTATCAAATAATTTACATCAGCTACATTACACGAAGATGGAAAATGAGAAAGTGCATGGGAATCTTCTGAAACTCTTTGTATGCGAAAGAAAAAAACACTATCAAATTGGCTAGGATTTGTCTGCAGAATCTGTGCGAAAGTGCCTCAATGGTATATAAATCGATGTTACGTGAAGCCCACAAACAATCATGTAGACGGACAACCCATAAACTCTACAGCCCACAAAACCGTCAGCGTACGGGACCGACAGCCCACGAGACCGACAATGTCAAAGTTGTCAGAATTGCCACGAACCCGACATATCGGTAGCTTGAGCTGTCGGTCCTGTAGGCCATCGGTCTCTTGGGTCTTCTGACGATTTTCAGAAGGTTCGCTAGATGAACAATGCCGGTCTCGTGGGCCGTCCATTATTCTAAATCAAATCTGGAGAGTAGAACTAACCTGCATTTTCTATTAGCTTGGGGAGCAGGTGTTCAACGAAGTAACATTCCCTGGCGTTGGGCATCGTCCCTGAAAGATTCTCCATGTTCCTGGATAGATCCTTATAGGTCTTGGTCTCACTGGTAAACAGGGGTTAGGATTAGGGTTAGGATTTCTTCAGCAGGAAAAAGAAACATATGCAAATAAACATGAAGAAGAATTTAGCATCCATGTGATTTACCACCCTTGTTATACAACCCAACAGATTCATAGACGTAGGCCTACACAGTTCATACAGCATAATTTGCGGCACTTTGAGATAATGCTCTATTATAGCGCCCATATCGTTCCAGGTTTTATTTCCCCCAAAGAATCCTACACGTCTAGGATTAAAGTTGCATTGGGTTTGAGTTTGTTTTAGCGCTTGGGTAATGGTGGGGTATTGTGTTTTGTCTAAGGTTAAAGTTACGAATTGGTTTAGTAGCAAATTGGAAATTGACAGGGGAACAATGTCACCGGAGCATGCATTGTAGACAAAATTTGTGCAACATTTTCATTTAATCAGAATATTTGCTGGTATTGCTGAAGGTCTTTCGGCATCCTACCAGCATGACCAGCTTCCCCCTTTCCAATCGGTATCAAGTAATAGATAAATAAGTGTCCTTTTAGTAACGATTTTTGTTATTCCCAAGACTCAACACACGATTAATCCGATTCCAATAGGCTAGGAGTTGAACATAATGTGGAGTAATATCTGTATCTGTCTTTATTTGTTTTTTGTTCTACCATGAAAATTCCATCAACAGTCGTGATAAAAATTATGGGGAATTGCTAGATGGTCCATGCACAGCTTTCCTAACATCAGTACATGACAAAAAATGTTCTTTTTTGGGGTCCAGATTATCCATCGAAGACAAAATATAGGATGTATTTCAATTTACCCTGTCTTGGCAAAGTTCGCCCAGTACTTCATGATTCGTCTCGCAATCACCACTTCGTCATCGGCAAGACGACCTCGCAGGAACCACTCCTCGTCGTCGCCATCTTGTGCAAGGAACGCCGAACCAAAAATATATTGGATGTCTTCACTATGTGTGTCTTCAGGCCATGTATACTTGCTGCCCAAGATCGAGTAAGCAGGCGAATGCGTCATGAGGTAGGTGTAGACCTGTACCCCTGCCGCGGCTAGCTGCTGGGCGGTGCTGAAGGTAGGACAGAGAAGGACTCGGTCTCCGAAGAACTGGGCCATTGGGTCTACTAGATTTTCTTCGGGATCATCCGATGTCAGCTATCATGTGTTAAGATGCAAAACCAAATAGAAGGGGAACACAATGTTATTTTGACGAGAGAACAATAAGGTAAAATTATTAAATATAAGTAACTTCATCCCCAGTATTATTTCCTTCTTTCAGTAGTTTCTGAGTGTACGTATCTTTGAGTAGCTACGGGTTCTCTTGCTTTTCGGCGGAGCTTTAAAAGAGACAGGTCTACTAATCCTTGCCTACAGCATGGCAAAAAGGGTAAGGAAGGAAGAAAAATTAAGAGTAACAATAAAATTGTCAAATTGTCAAATGGATCAATATTCTCCTAATAATAGGCACAATGTGGACACCATATCGGGTGCTATACACTGACAAAATAGTTTTGATGAAGGGTTCTTAAAATAAGCGAAGTGCTGACAGTGTACGTGGTGTGATCTGTCCCTAAGCATTGGTCCAGATAACAATGGGGCACCGGCTTCAAGCCGAAGGGGGACGGGGGTGCTCTTTTGATGTCAATATAAATTAATGAATGAACAACGCCCCATGTTCAGTAGCGTTTAGGACGTATATCATGTTAACATTCTAATTCATTTTTTGTTAAAGTCCTTTTTAACACTTAAAAAAACACTGTTATGACGTTTAATGGGGGAATGCCCCCATATACCCACAAGTGCACCTGAATCCCTACCAAACTGAAACACGTCACCCAGCTGCTCTGCTGACAAGTAGGTCAACTTGATGAAATCTAATGCTAACGGGTCTGTCATCTGAGTAAACATGGACGTAAAGGTGTCAAACGATGTCCTGTTAACAGGCAGCTTCTTATATACCTCCATGACCACTGTAAGCATTATAGCGTGTCCGAGGCTCCCGATCATAACATTGGATGGGTTAAAGAATCCTTCCTCCTGGGCTTTCATCGGGTCTACAGGGAGGAAGTGGCCGTCAGTGACGGGAGTTACCAGGTAGAGTACTGCTGTGGTTCCCGTCTGTTCAAATAAAAAGGTAGTCATTAGACCAAGCTACGACTCATGCATGATTATGTGACAACACAATGGTTAAATTTCAATTTGATTATTCCATAGGTAGTTATCTGCGGATAGGCGTAGACTCTAATGCGCTTTAGCCTGACGTCGGAAGAATAGTGTACGCGCGATATCCACTATAATGATTTAAGTCATAATTTGTCAGGACATTGGTCCAAGTTTGCCATCCTCCACCCTGGAGTAAATAGGTACCTGATATGCTAGAGCCGAAACTGGTCCTGGGGTAGTTGGCCTAGAGGTTATTTCCCAGGCTTAAACTGTTCTGAGCATACTGTTGTCCTAAGATGTAGTTTTCCAGACTGATTGTCCCGGCATAGTCATTATAGGAGTTCCGAGACGGTAGTTGATGGATACGACGATAACGTCTTCGACAGCCACCAAGGCCATGGCGTTGGACTTTTGAAAGTTCTTAGTTCCAAAGTCCCCCCACTATGGATCCATTTCATCACAGTAGCCGATTTGGGCTGGGATTGTCCCGGCATAGTCATTATAGGAGTTCGTACACACTGCAAAAACCAGGGTGTTAAATTTCTAACACCAGTATGGTATTGAATTTTTTTGACACCATTGGTGTTATTTTTAACACCGGTCAGATTTAAGCATGCATTAATAATTACTGGGTGTTAAGTAACATGGTGTTGGTTTATGCTTGGTGTTGAAAGTATCATCACGTGATTTCGTTTAAGGCGGTTGATTGGTCGAATAAGTTTTCACAAAGTGTACGCGCGCTTAATGATTACTTTACACGTGTTCACAGAAAAATACATTTATCATGATTTGTTAAGCAAATTATGACAATGCACATCAATTTTGTGATTTGTATTTTCCTTTGGCAATTATTGACCAATAGATTATATGTCCGATCTTGTTACAATTATATTAACGTTTTAGCAATAGATATATTGATTATATGATTACTAACCAAGAAACAACATGCATGTTTATTATATATATATATGTGTACCAGCCTGTACCACATACATGTTAATCTTGAATTTACTTCAAATGATCTATGTGATGGAGTTAATGCAATGAAGATTAGAATATACCTATTGGTGGACAGTTGCCAACATCGATTATGAATTTACCACTGGTTCCTCTACCCTGGTCGATAATGATCGATAATAGGGAATATGGAATGTGGGACCATTAGACGTACATAGAAAAATCTCTAATGGATCAACAAGAATATAAACACCAAAAGTGGAATTGAATTTGTTATGATTCCAGATATTGGTGTTAATCTACACCAGTAGGAGTTGTCAAATATTAACACCAAAAGTGGAATTGAAATTATCTAATTCCAGAAAATGGTGTTAAGTAACACCAGAGGAGTTGCACGATATAGATACCAAGAAAGTGTTAAATTTAACACCAAGGGTGTTAAATTTAACACTCTGGTTTTTGCAGTGCATAATTATGTAGATTAGTTTGTATTTAACTTTGGATTAGACAAGTAAATATTAACTAGAGACCTACTTCATGCGATGCGTCGATATCTTCTGTTGTTTTTCCTCTAAGACAAGCGAGTAGCTCGGTGGAACTGTTGGTCTCACATCCAATCGCCTCTCCCAATGCGAAGGTTAGTTCAGCATTCTTCTTCTCTGTCCTGGTAGTCCATGTCGGGATTATGGCTCCACTCTATGGCTCCACTTTATATTTTGTTAGAGGTAAAGAATTGGATTTACAGTAAGTCAAATAAAATAAAAAGAGACAAGAAAAACACGATCGCAAAAGTTTTCGAGAAATCAATTCAAGCGCAATTTCAGTACTTCATTATCCAATAAACATCATGTTACGTAATATTTGGTTGTCATGATCGTATACAACAAGTGATGGACAAGGCTACTGCAAGGATAGTTTAAAAGGTTTCTTCATTAACAGTAACTCTTTGATTGCTTTTCTCGCCTCTCTTCTCGATTGATCATTTGCCACGCGTATAATTTTGCACACACCATAGGCCACTATCGACGGAAGGATTGCTCTGTGCAATGCACATCTTTGTAAATGTACCCATTTCTGGATGATTCGCTTCATGACAACCCTTTAAACGCTGGTATACACATAGATAAATCTCGCACTGGAAACAGTGAAATATTCTTGAAGCCATTTGTACGTAGATGTATCCCATGATAAATAAATGTGAGGCATATAAAGTGTTTGAATAAAATATTGTCTTCACTTTAATTATTACCTGCATGATTGCACCTGAGAAAAGGCCAGCACTCATCGGTGACAAAAGATGAATGTTCACGTTTACAGATCCAGCACTCTCATCAAAAATAGTCACCCGATCCGGATCACCGCCAAATGCTAGAAGAAATGATTATATTACTTTTTTTTATAATAATGATAATAGTAATGAATATAACAATAATGATAAAATAATGGTAATAATAACAACAATGGTAATAATACTAATGATAATGATAATGATGATAATAATATTGATAATAGTAATAATAATATTGATAATTATAATAATGATAATAAAAGATGCAGCATTTATTTCTTTGACTTGTTTATCTATACTTTAGACTTGTTTTACATGTTCTAATGGATTCTGCTAATCGGACTTTAGGTGTGGAATTCCACAACATTCCATAGATACGGATCAGCTGCTAAACTTTACCATCGCGCAGTTTTATAATTTTATAGTGTGGAGAAAAATCTATCGCTTCCGGGGTTTTGCTTCAACGTATTCATTTAGTGCATCAAATGTTTTGAAGATAACATTAATGATAAAAATACACGGGCCGGCTGGTTCTGCGTATTATAACCAACATGAAAAAGCCAATATTGGCATTGGCTGGAATAAATCGTATACGGCGCTATCTCGTTTTTCAACGGCTGGTTCAAAATTACTGAATATTTCTGGGGCACCACAAATATTAGAAATGGTTATATTTATGGATATTTTAGCCGTCTCTGAACCGATTTTGATCAAACAAAGATGATTTTGTCATTTAAATTGTATATTCTTTAAAATTTGACACTCAGTTTTTCATTATTTCAAACACAAATTATTTTGTGTAGCGCCCTCTGCAACAAAACTCAACTATCCCTTTAAGACTTGTTTTAAATGTTCTTAGGGATTCTGCTAATCGGAATATAAGTGTGGAATTCCACAGCATTCCATAGATATAGATCAGCTACTAAACTTCACAATCGCGCAGTTTTATATAATTTTAGAGTAGTGTAGGAAGAAGTTTTTCTTAATCCCATATTCGTGCTATCCTGCAGGTGGTCTCTTTTGTGCGCCTTCATGGGGCGGGATAATCCAGAAATAAATATTCCATGTTTAATGTCTACAGCCCCTCCCCCTCCTCCCCCGACAAGGGGAGAGGGCAGAATTAATCTGCCTCCATATCGTGTACTTTTATTGCTAGTTGTACAGCGGGGCCTTCTAATGGGGACAGGTGAGGGGTGTACCCGAAGTCCACGCCAAGTTGGATACGCCAGTACACTGATATAGAGGTGAGCTACATACCTGCAATGTTTTCCTTTACCCATATGAGCCCCAAACGTTGATCGAGAAGTCCTAGGTTCCCTGGTATAGCACCATCCTCTATCGATTGAAGAAAACAAAATAATATAAACGTTCAAAACACTCCATGCGAGGGGACAATATTTCTCCAGACATGCAGCATGTCACTAAATACACACTGGATACAGCTAATATCTAACGTGTGATGGCAAAGACCCCCCCCCCCCCACACACACACATATACACACAAACACACTAACAACCCAGGTATCAGTTTGTTTAATGTTTTAGGTGAAAAGTGGTCAGCAGAGCGTGTTGACTTAATATTGCTTGCTTCCTTGTCAGAATTTTTTTATTTTTGTTTATCACAATTTTAATAGTCAGCATCCGCCCTCCCCCTCCTAAACAGTTCAATTCAGTTCAGTTATATCAATTCGATATATTAAATATTTCACATTTCACGTTACACATTGCCAGTGTTATGTGCAAGGAGCGATGACGATTAGAACAATACATACTTGTAGGTATTTGTATTTGCAATAAACATAAGTACATGAAATAATATTATTACATCACTTTAGTTCGTTTGTAGTTGCTTGTAAAATTAGGACTAAGTAAAAATGGGGATATGGAGGAGCCTACAGCTAGGAGCCCGGGATAAAAACCCTACATCTGATTGAGACTCACCAGTAGAAAGAAACCCTAGAATACCGAGACGGTAGTTGATGGAGACGACGATAACGTCTTCGACAGCCACCAAGGCCATGGCTTTGGACTTTTGAAAGTTCTTGGTTCCAAAGTCCCCCACCATGGATCCATACCATCACAGCAGCCGATTTGGGCTGGGGATAATAATAACAAAAATAATAATTATTATAATAATAACAATAATAATAATAACAATATTAATAATAATGATAATAATGATACTAATAATAATGATAATAATAATGATAGTACTAATACCAATAATAATAATAACATAAAGGAAAACAAAAATGAGAATAATAATAATAATAATGATAATAATAATACCAATAATAATAATAATGATAATAATAATTATAACAATAATGATAGTAATAATAATATTAATAACCATAGTAATAATATCGAGTATTTAGGATCCTGCAAGCGAAAAGCACCACAGTGCTTACAAGATTACTATGATGACAGAATGTGAAGAGAAACATAAGCAAATCTACTCATAAAATAGATCAATTACATATATTGCTGAGGAAAGAAGTAGGGATCTTTTGAAAGAGGCAAGACAGATTCATTCTTTGATTGAAAGTGAGATATTGTTCCACGTTTTCGAGACAGCCACTGTTAAAAGTTTTTCGGTAGATGAGAGTCTGAATTTGGGAATAAAGAATAATAGGAAAATTGGGGATTATGGTAGTACTCTTGTTTAACCAGGGAAGCATCGTCAGAATGAAAGTTGTTCTTCCTGAATTTATTATTACACCAGCAGTTACCGAGTACCCGTTTACACCTTGGTGGGGTGTTGCAAATGTGGATTGATCTTGCCAAAGGCCGTTAGTGCCAGGGTGTGATTTGAACCATCAACTCTTTGACTGACGTGACGGTGATCGTCAAGAGCTGATCACGTCTCTGGCTACATGTGACATTTCATTGTGTAATCATCGGTGGATTTCATGTGTGACACAACTGACCCGTGCCCGTTTTTATTCTTTTCTTTTAAAATTTTAATATTACACCTCTTAACTGCGTATTCTTTCCTGGATTGTACATCTGCTCCTGCGCCTGCAAATTTGTTGTTCAACACATGTTCTAGCAACAATTGTTCCGCGTTCAGAACGATATACACCGGCGGTATCCTTCAAATAATATAATTATAGTGCTTATATAGCGCCTAACACTTACTTTATCAGAAGTCTCTAAGCGCTCTACAATAATGCAACATAATTACCCTGGCTTTAGCAGTGCAGCTGTTACGCACGCTGCGTTTCAAGGAATGAATTCCTACCAGGTACCCATTTAATTCACCTGGGTGGAGTGCGGCAAATGTAGATCAATGTCTTGGCAAATGACATTAGTGCCCTGGACCAATTTTGTGTCCAATCCCTAACCCTAACCCATACCAGCACCATATCCCTAACCCTAACTTTCATCCCTCAATATGATAGTTTATACTCTAACCATTAACGCTTTAAGGAAATGAAGCCCTTAACACTTGTCCCGGAGTTAATCTCGAAGCACCGGGGGAAACAAAAAAAAATAGGTCCCTATGATAATATTTTGAAGGCGAACACTCTACATATTTCAAATAGTGTCGAAATAGTGGAGAAAGTGCGTTAACCCTTTGAGGAAATGAAGCCCTTAACATTAATATTGTTCCGGAGGTAATTAGTTTTCCCCGGTTCCATATGATGATAATGGAGAAAGTGACATTCATACAATGTGTGGATGCAAGATATAACTGGACAAACGGTAGAGGGCTATAGTCAGTGGCGGATTAAATGCGGGGGCATGACAGACCCATGCCCCAATGCTTAATTTTGATATTTAAAAAATAAAAAATAAAAAAATAAATGTGTCTTTTCTTCGAACTTTGCACCCCCTTACAAAATCCTCGAACAGCCTCTGGTCTCTTCTTATTTCCCTTAACTCTTCCTTTTAACTTTTTTTCCCTTGCAATGTACCATGCATATGTGTGTGTGTGGGTGTGTGTGTGTGTATGGTGTGTGTGTGTGTGTGTTCATCGGTGTGTATCTATGATGTGTAGTATCTTATTACATATATTGTTATTGTTTTGGTAACGTGCACAACCATGTAATCTTGTTATTTATTATTTATGTCAGGGAATATTACTTACAAGTTTTCAAACTTCCTTTTAGTCTCCAATTTCTTCATTCCAGAATTGTAAGATTATGATTGTTTCATGTTACTTTTGTATACATGTATATATTTTTTATGGTTTTATGATTGAAATAAATGAATTGAATTGAATTGAATTGTGACAAAAAATAGTTGTCCGGGAGTAGTTGTCCTAGGGGGTAGTCGTCTGGGGGTAGTTGTCTGGGGTAGTTTTCCTAGGGGAGGGTTGCCCTAGGGGGTAGTTGTCCAAGAAGGTGGTTATCCGGGGGCGTTATCCAGGGGGTAGGTGTCCTAGAACCAAGTGGAGCATGTATAAATGATGTCGAACACGCAATCGTGACCGACCCCTATGTCGCCTAATACGACGAAATAATCGTTCATGTTGGCAGGGGCGTCAATCCTGTTTAAAATGTGGGAGGGGGCACAATGGAGTAAAATAAGAAGTGGCGCGTCAGCTTGTGCGGGCAGGGGGATGTCTGAGGGAGGAAGTGGCCCCCTCAGAAGTTGAAAGAAAATTGAATTTTAAAACTCATTTGGCGCGATTTGGTGCATACTTCTTAGTAAAGTTTGACTAAAAATCATTGACTAGATTCCAATGGATTATGTCACTATCGCAAAGGCTCGGAGACATATTTTCTATACAAGGTTTATTATTGTCATTATTATGTGAAATTATTCCATGGTGTTTCTTGATAACAACAGTTGAGTTTAAAAATAGATACTACATGTACCTGTCTTGTTATTAATTATCAGTAACATGACGTTTTGGTACACTGTTTGGGTATATTTTAAGATATTTGTTTCATCACTTTCGTCAAATATTGAGTGCCCATCCATTGTGATACTGTAAAACTAAACAAAAAAGGCAACTTGTTAGTCATGGCTGTAATTTTTAAAAATGAAACTATATAAAATATTATATAAAGTATAAATAAAATGGATGTAAGTGAGTAATAAGTGACCATCTAGATATTGAATATTATGATAACTCTGAAAACCTCACAATAATATACAAGGTAACATTCCATTTACCATACCGGGTAGTATGATAACATTCCATTTATCATTAATGAAATGTCTACACAATGCTCAGTCCACCTCATTATTAACGATAAAGAAAATCATCTTCAGTTTACACATCTTCACTCGAAATACAGAGATAGAGTATTGGTATGACATATCTCCTGAATAGTGAATCCAAAATTTCAGTAGGTCGAAATGTTACAACTCGGCGATAATCATGGTTTATGCTAGAAATCTCGGAGTTTGTGGTAGACAATGTTTAACCAGAGTGGCTAGAATACTATGGTTTAACATCTGCTGAGTACCATTTTGTAGCAAGCTCAAAACATTCGATCAGAAATAACTCGGAAGTTGCGGGCTATACGATTCGAGTTCAAGAATATAGTTTGTCATGTTTGTTAGCAATCCTTACCATAACACCTGATTAAATTATGTTTGGAACAAACTGAATTCAAACTGAAAGTATATTTAAATATAATCCCTTTACTCACATATTTAACTATAGATACTGATCATCATATAATACTAGTAATAATTGATGTATTCATAACATTGGAGATTTCTTCTAATCAGTATATTACCGAACATCTTTGTTTAAAAAAAACACACACACAGATAACACATTAAATATATCAAGGATTCTTTTAAAGTGCATCGGCTTTGACCTATTGCAGTGACAACTCGAGATATTAATGCTGAATTGTTATTCAGATCATGTCTATCCTAATCTACCAATGAAATACAATTGCAAGAAATGATTTATGTCAGTGCATTACTGTATTGCTTTCAGTTTTCAAGGAGAGCATGCACACGATCGCCTTATCAGTGGCGAATCCAGGGGCCCCCGGGCCCTCCCTAGAAAAAAAACAGGTAAAAACACCCTTTTTTTGAAAAAAAAAGAAGTTGGGCCCCCTCCCCTGGCGCCCAAGGGGGGGGGTGGCGGTGGAAACAAAATAAACCCCTCCCGTAGGGGGAAAAAATTTTCGGGTGCAAAAAAAAAAATTGTGCTCACTACTCCTGGCGCCCAAGGAGGGGGTGGTGGTGGAAAAAAAATTACCCTTCCCGGAGAGAGAAAAATCGACCGGCACGATTTTCAAATTTTCGCACGAAGTGGGCCCCTTTTTAGGCCCCCTCCCTTGCCGCCGGCTGGATCCGCCCCTGCGCCTTATTAACAGGAAGAAGATGCCATTCATAAGGCGCGTAAAACTCCAAATCTGACCTCAACAGCCGTCGCGACTGTATTGCCGATTCAGCGATTGGTCGATAGTTATAACGACAATGATGGCTTTTAATAAGGCCTGCATGGTCTGGCATGGTAATTTTAACTTGAAAATTTAAAAACCGCAGGCCTGTAATTAGAGGGGGAGCCGGGAGGGGGGCGACACCTGAAAAAGGGAAAATCCCAACAAAAGTGAAAATACAAAAGATTGTTTCATATTGCTTAAATTGGGCTTCGTTTTCCAAAACTGATTTTCCCACTTATGAGGGGGAGGTACTGGTACATCCCCCTATTGAACATGTAATTAATGGCGCATACTCAAAAATGTATATACCCTATTATAAGTCCCCCAAAAAAAAAAAAAAAATAAATAAATAAATAAATAAAAAAAAATAAATAAATAAATAAATAAAAAAAAAAAAAAATTGTTTCTGGTTACGGGCCTAAATAACCAGGATAAATAAGACTAGCTTAGTAGTATTATGTACTATCACGTTTAATCAGCGATTGATGATTGATGGTCACTTCTCTCCCCCACCTCTCCACAATCCGAGTCAAGTAAATGAGACCAATGAGACGTTAAGTTTTAAACTTGGTTGTATTTTAGGGGTAAATGCATTTAGAGTATAATACAAAGGGCCATATCGGAACACATAAAACGTGATTTAGAGCCAATAAAAACAATTGAGCGTTTAGGCTTACTTATAATTGAATGTGGAGGACATATACGATGCCCCAGAGATCTTCCTTCGAACGGACTTTGTGCTGAAATGCATCGTTTAAGTACATCCAGGAAATGGCAAAATTACGTTATAGCGCTCAGCGTATATAGAGTGGGAGGCGTACACAATGTAGCAGGAGATATAGCATGCATTTTAGTCCACTAGTCCGGCTTTTACTTGGGGGAACACCTTTTTTAGGTCCATTTTTTCCAACATCTAAAATTGATCATTCGGGGGAACAATTACAAATTACGTTATCCTTTTTTACAGCTCCCCCCTTAAAAAATGACACGGTTTGCAATGATTGTAAGTTTGCCGACAGAGAATTTGAATGGGGCGGGGTGGGGTGTGAGACATCCCCCTTTAGCGAAACTTTCCGATGCGATCACAAATCACAGGCGCATCCGTTCATTCATACAAATAAAATGTTGATTGTTCGCAGGTATCGCATCGCAGGTGACTGTGCATAACTGTAATGTGGCATATTTTTGCATACGATACAATACGCTGGTTCGTCCTAATTAACCGCTATCGAACGAACCACAATGGAAACAAACGCGTTCGATAGTTCGTTTTTATTTCGGTGAGATTTGGTTTGGACGGGGGTGTGCGGCTGAAGTGTCTAAACCCACACCCACATTTAAGGGCCATTTTGGCAGAAAATGGTACCCATTATTAGGAACTTCCATTCAGGTTTTGCCGTATTACATTTGCATGAATGATTTACACGTTCACATACCTTAATCCCTTAATTTACTTAGTAACAGCTTTCCCAGTTTCAGCTGTTTGTTTTTCCACTAATTTCTTTTAAATGTTGCATCCCGGGTGGGATTACCCGTTTATGAATTAGTCAGAAGCGGGTCTTAAATTAATGATATTGATAAATCTGTGCGACCATCGGCGAGGACTTTGGATGAAAAAGCGAAATGATTTCAATTATTTTTGCGGGATTTTGCATCTGGAAAGCGCACGATTCATTGCACTTCTGGTCGCCATGGCGTTCACTCTTTCTCATCTCGTTTCTATTGGTTACCAATGCTGAGAAATAATGATTTCATTTTGGCAGGTTCGCAGTTCAGTGAAAAAATTCCCTTTGAAAGGTATTTTATGTCTTTATTTTCTTACGGGGAGGGGGGGGGTAGCTATAAGTAAATCAAACGAATATTATTTGCGAAAGATAGCTTACTCAGTGGAAAGGATTACAAATCCAATACTTTGACGATTATAAAATATTTCTATTTACACTGTTTGCCTAAATGTGTAATAGAATAAATCCGGGACATAATGTAGGTAACATTGATGAGCATTAACCAAACTCTCCCTATCGCTAGGTTGTATTCCTTTAGAGTCTATTTTTGATATTTACATGTCCAATGTTCTTTACAGAAAGCCATTAGAAGTTCATCGAAGAAACAGCCATGAGCAAACAAAAGAAACTTTCGTTTGGAAAAAGTTCCTCGTTGCTAACCTTTTTCCAATCGCATTGCTTGGTTTCAAGACATAATGCACAGCCATCACAATGCATTCTCTCTGTTTTCTAGGTGTGACACATACATTTTGATTTTATCTCACTGTAAGCAACATCAAAGTAGAAATGAAAGCTATCTTGAACATTTACAGAACATTCTTTCATGTTATTAATTACTATGATTCCCAATTACTTATTTCCATACATGTATTACCTTAAGATATGTCAATGTTTGTAAAATGTATTATGCTTTGTTATTTTTGCATTGAATATGAATAAAAGCAACCAATCAATCACTCATTTGCAACAAAATGCAAATGTTTGAATTCGAAAAGTCATATTTTTAAATATCATGAAGTTTTGAACAATGCCGAGCATATACAGGCCTGTAATATCACTATAGGGGTATTCTGCAAAATCTGCCATGGACCAGACGCAGAGAATTGTACAGTTAGATGTGACAATGGTTTAAGATACTATGTCCCATTTGCAGGCCAAAAAAATGAAAAGGTTAAATTCCAACGGCATTTGAAAGACAATACTAATTTAGAACTTCCCTAAAAAAGGGGCTTGAAAATGTCTTTAAGTGGGAAAATAACGACTATTAGTTGTCGAATCGACTTAGGAGCTATAGAGCCAGTAAGTAATAGTCTGATTTTTCAGACCATTGTACCGAATGGTCGTACGTTTTATGCTGCGCAAAGATTCAATCAGTTTAATTTTGGCCATTACAAGAAGTGGGTTATTGATGTAGACAAATGCTCATGTACCCTTTACAGCTCATTTTATGTATGTTATTACCAAAGATGGAAAAAAGCCAGTCAGTCACTCAATAGTGTCTGACAGTGAAGTCTAGCAAGTAAACAGGTTTCCTTGCATAATTTGAATATTAGGACACTGCTAATGTTTTAAATTTCACAGATAGGACATACATGACATATTCATAATTCCTGCAAAGTTCTACAGAATTTGATGTTGGCTGCAAAAGGGACATAGTATCTTTAAGATACTCACCTTTCCATCACAATAACCTGTGGCGACACAATTGTTTTGGGGGAACATATTTTCTATGGTGGTCGTATACCTAGTCAATACAAGAAAAAAAGAAATGATGCTAGGATTACCAGTACATGCAAATTTACAATAAACTTGACCCCTCCCTCCCATTCCTACATCATGTACATGGAGCATACAAACAGGCATTTCTGATGCTGATGAAGAAAACAAAAATTTAACCTAAAAATACATGTATGCAACACAGGTTTAAAACAAATCTTCTTACACTATATTGTTGTATATTACATGGAGGGGTTGACTTGCTGGAATTTTAACATACCAGCAATCAACATTATACAATATAATTAAAAACCACTGATACCAAGTCATTTTATACTGATGCTTGAATGTGCTTTTGAAATCACCAAGCTAATTAATCCAGAACACATCTAAAGATAACGCTACAGCTTCCTGGAGCTTTGAAAATAAAACGTCAGGAAATGCTTAAAAAATATTTCATCCTTTATCACTCGGATATTCGATATACAAAACTAGCTGTATGACTTATTACCCTCCCCTCTCCTCGGGCGCATGTAAGGGGAGGCGGTCACACCTACAGGGAGCTGATGTTTTGACCACGTAAAATACGTATTCTCCAAAGAAAATCAATGAAAAGAAGTTAAATTGATATTTGTGAAACCAGTTTGTATCTTAGGAACCTTTATTTCATCCTTTATCCTTTTTCACATTTTGCCTCTGATTTAACTGTGCTGCATGTGCCACCTTTTATACACGACCTAAATATGCACGTACGTACGCGCGCGGTCAAGAATATAAATATTCTTGATTGACATGACGTCATTAACATGCATATTCATTACCTCCTTTATTATGATAAATATGAATAAGAAATGACTTTCCGTTATGAAGATATGATCATAAGTCGATTTTCACAAAATGGCATCAAGTCTTTCGTCTTCTTTGTGCATGGCTGATCGTCAACAAAATGGAGTTAAGTCTTTTGTCAACTCTGTTTGTTGCTACGGCAGACAGCCAGTGAAAATGAACTCGTTTAATTAAATTAAGGAAATGCAAGCATTACTTTAAACAAACAGAACTTTGCTAGTCCTGGCTCAATTTTCCTGATTGAGGTGTCATATGGAAGGGCAGAAATTGAACTTTCTAGAAAAGTGATTTTTCTCTTTGAAATTCAGATACCGCCCGCCAAATGACTTTTTGGTTTCCTCTCTTAAAATTGTTTTTAATCACTCATGCGTGAAATATGCATCATATTAGTTGCATCAAATGAAAGAGGAGGATCTAAGCTTTACAAATATGTGTCATTTATTAATTATAATTATGATTAAGTTAGGATAAAACAACGATAATTCTCAGTTTAGTTTTTTCTGGGACGCACTGTATACATGGGGACGAATTGATGTTGAATTTAAATTGATGATCATGATGATAGGGATGGTGACGATTGTAAGTATCCTGTTGATGTGATTAACTCAACTGACAGACTATAATGTATATTCAGTTAGAGGGTGCACTCATGCCTTGTAGATTCATGATGTGAATGATTGTAGAAAATTGTCTCAGCTACAACTTGTCAAAAATAACTGGAACACTATGAACATCTTTTAAGGAGAGTAGAGTCACATATATATATATATATATGGGAGGAATTGATGTTGCAGTATAGATTGATGATCATGATGATGGTGATAGGGATGATGACGATTGTAACAGTATCCAGTTTATGTGATTTTATTCAACTGACAGACTAAAATGTATAGTCAGTTAGAGGGCGCACTCATGCTTTTTATTAAGTACCTCCCTTACATGTTCAAAACCTTTTCAAGTCATGTAGATTCATGATGTCAACGAAATTCACCTTCTATAGACATAACACGCAAATTAAGAAAATTCTGACATGTCGCCTTTAATTGAAATTTTCACCATGATGACGTCATAAAAAAAGGATGAAAATTGATCTTGTAGAAAATCGTCTTAGCTACAACATATCGAAATCTGGAAGAAAATCGATCAATATTTATAGAGATACAATCATTTTTCCATAAATTTGCTGACGTCATAATATGCAAATTCGTTTTTTTAGTTCCAAGGCCATTATGATGATGTCACGATATACTTAATGGCCAAATGAGACATGAAATCATATCTACGATTCATACTCTATACAAATATGAAAAGAAAATTAGGGGTCAACGGGCTTCTTAAAGAGCTATTAAGGATTTGGTATAAGCATGTTTTTGCCCCCATATGCTATGTATTACAAGAACTCGCGCGCACGGACATGTATCTTGAACGGACGCCCATTCGGTTATTAATTGTCATAAAAAGATAAACATAGTATCAAATTGTTCGGAAAAAATGGGAAATATCATAGAAAAAAATGGCGATTCAAAGTTGCGTTCGGCCATGACGAACGAAAACGCGCGCGCGTTTTTTTAACGAAATGCTTAAAGGTAAAGACCAGTTTTGGAAACGCCCCTCTCTCAAAAAAATGAAATGGAAGCTTTCATTACCAATCATGTGAAAGAATATGTTTTGACTAATACGTGATGATACAAATTTTGCCGGGAAAGTCGGGAAACCGCCTACTAATTGGTATATTTGGTAAATTATTATATCTATTGGGACCAAATAGATATCGCGCACGTGGTCGCGTAGTCCCATATACATCATTCTGTGTACAGTACTTCTAACTTTTACCAAGACTGGGCCAAATTTCTTATCATTTTGATGATTCCAGAACCTTGCAGTACACACCAATACTTATATGCTAGATGATCAACCTTTTCTGATCGATTCCAACACGTTTGTTTTACAATGCAATCGCATGACCAGAACTGGTCTTTATCTTTAAAATGACCTGAAACGTACTCTTATTTGAATAAAAAGTGATTTTGAGCATTTTTTTTTATAGTAGAATCGTGTTGGGATAAAGTTATTACATTGTCATGTTCGCACTTTCAGTAGGTGACGCTTGATTTTTATTTGAAAGTCTTTGCAATCGCTTATCCCCGGCCGAGACCTGCACTTTTGGTGTGAATTATTATGATTATTTCATCCATTCACTTGTTTCTACGCATACTGTACGACCTAGATATATCACATCGCATTATGATTTTTAATCCGCCCATTATTGAAATTGATTATCACTATGGTAACATGCTCCGATAACTGCATCAGACAATGAATTTTTGCTTTTTAATATCTGCATGTATATTAAAGGTACACACTTCATTGGGCTTTTATATATTATTGATATACTCTCTACGCTTACAGGTAGTAACTTTATTAAAAACTATCGATCAAATTTGTCGAATCGCATTATGATTATCAATCCGCCCATTATTGAAATTGATTATCACTATGGTTGCATGCTCCGATAACTGTATCAGACAATGAATTTTTGCTTTTTAATATCTGCATGTATTTTAATGGTGCACACTCATTGGGCTTTTATATATGATTGATACACTCTCTACCCGCCTTTAGAGGTAGTTACTGCATTAAAAACCATAGATTAAATTTGCCAGAATTGTGCAAACCGGAGCACCATGGGTACCGCACAACATTTTATTTGATCTTTATTGGTTTCAAATAAAGGTATCGATTTAATGGTAACGTGTATTGTGGGAAAAAATTGGAGCGCGTACGTTCCAGGTAACGTAAACGTTCGAAGTTGACATTTGATAATTGGCAGGAGAACGGTGTATAGGATATGTGCATGCAGGCCCATCATATAGGACATCAGCAGAGGGTATTCCAATCAACATGGTAAGTTTATTTCTTTCTTTCTTTTTTATTGACTCATGTATTCATTTAACTCACGGATTTACACAGAGTATTGAATTCAATTGAATTGATTTTTTTTTCTTCTGCAACATACAAATCAAATTGCATTTGAGCTAACAAGATTTTTGAATGTGTATACAATATAATAATATATGATCACATTAAAACAAAATTTAACTGATAACACAATACCAAGAATTATTCAGAAAGTTGCAGAAGAAAAGGGCTATTGCAATAATCGATTGCTTGATAGCGTGATAGCCCGGGGAAAGGAAAGGGGGATTGATGATAAACAAATTAAAACAAAAACTAGTGATCGTGATGATGGTGATGATAGTGATGATTTTGATGATAATGATGATGGTGAAAATGAAAATGAAAATATGCTGATGTAAATATGTCTGACACAAAAAACTTATATAAGTATACGGGAGTTATAAAAATATAGTGAGGGGTGTTTTTAATATAGGAATTTGAAAATAATATTGAATATTAATTCAGCACTGGGAAAAGATCAAATGATGTAGGCTACTCTAATAGAAAAGCTTTCTTCGTATTGAATTTAAATTAATTTAGGGTTTTACATGATTTTATTGAGTCTGTGAGTGCATTCCATAAATCTAGACCATGATATCTCATTGATTTATGCAGGATCAATAATTTAGGATTTATGTAAGTGATAAGTATGCATACTACCCAAATTCACTTTCAGAAAATGAGGTAATAATCGTAATTATTGATAGGAAATCTCCTACTATTAGATTTGAAAGGTACCTTTTATTTTTATATTGTTATACATGTATATGTATATATATATGTATATATATATGTATTACAAAAAAAAAAGAATCATAGATTTCTGACGTAGAGAGTTATATTGGATTTTTGTGTTCTTCTTTATAATTGTGTTTTTAGTTCAAATGAAGCGAAACATAGCCTATCCCAAAATAAAATAAACTCATAAGGTGAAATAAACATGTTATGAGTACGAAACCATGGAGTGAGTAAATATTAATAAACAATACTGCAATTATATTTTTTGTATTGCTTTACAAAGGCGTCACCGGCACAAGTAATATGCTTTATCTTTTTATTTAGATTATTTTAGTGAATCAGACAAATAGCAAAGTATACAATGACATCGTCTGACCACATTCATATGAGAGGAAAAGTACGATTCATTTTGATTTATTCGCAAGATAGCGAATATGTAGAAAAAAAAACAAAGAAACAAATAATAAAAATAACAAAGAATTTTGTGAGACATTTATGATAGGAAGTTTTACGTACATGTTATAAACATGATGTGTAATGCAATATGTAAACATAATATTCTATTCCACTTTTTAAATGAGTATGAAGAAGCATTTTTGTGTCGTTTAGATATATACTCTTCTGCTGTTACATAATATTTTAAATGCCGATAGAAAAAAGTAAATATCTGATGTGACGGACATAAATTTGCGATGCAATATAATTTTTTTACCCGTAAATGAAATAATGAAATTACTTATTTGAGCATCCACTGTATTATTAGGGATTATGCCAAATATAACTTTCTGTAGTCTTGTATTTGTGGAAAGTTTATGATAGAAAAGTTTACTTCTCTCCAAAACTCACTAAAAAAGGGGTACGAAAAGAATAAATGAATAAGTGTTTCATCCACCGTTTTACAAAATGTACATTCTTTTCTTCCAATGCATTTTAACCTAACAGTAGTAGGGATTCAGCTATTGACAATCTTTTAATGGAGTACTCTCAACCTTGAGTCAATTGTAACATTCCATAGTATCATAAATATTTGATTAACTCTGTCAGGCCCCTGTTCTCTTACTTACGGTATACCGCAAGGAACAAAGCTTGGCCCTGTGGAAAAGTACCCCCTTTTACTTTGACAAATGCCTCTTTCCCTTTGTAAGAAGTGCCCCTTTTTGTTGTGATAAGTGCCCCCAATTGTTTTTATTAAGAGCCCATTCCTAATCCATTAACTCCCCCTTTCATCTCTGAGTAAATGCCCCTATTAAAATCTGATAAGTGCCCCTTTTCTAGCTTTGCAATAAGTGTCCTTTTCGCATTCTCATAAGTGCCCTTTTTCATCACCGGTAAGTGCCCCTTTTGAATTACGAGAAGTACCCCTTAACACCTCTGGCAAGTGTCCCTTTTCCTTTGTAATAATTGCCCATTTCCTTTTTATAATAAGTGCTCCTTTTCATCTTTGATGAATGCCCCTTTTCACCTCTGATAAATGCCCCTTTTATTTTTACACGTGCCATTTTTCTTTCCAATAAGTGCCTCATTTTCTTTTGATAAGTGCCCCCAATTTTTTCTCTTAAGAGCCTCTTCCCCCTCTGACAAATGCCACTTTTTACCTCTGATTAATGCCTCTTTTAAAATCGGATAACTGCTCCTTTTCTATCATGGCAATAAGTTCCCTTTTCCATTCTCATAAGTGCCCTTTTTCATCTCTGGTAAGTGCCCCTGTTCAAATCTAAGAGTTACACGTTTAGCTTTGATAAGTGCCCCTTTTCATTTGTAATAATTGCGCTTTCCCCTTCTGATTAGTGCTCCTTTTCATCTTTGATGAGTGCCTCGTTTCACCTCTGATAAGTGCCCCTTTTAATATGACACGTGCCCCTTTTCATTTCCAATAAGTGCCCCTTTTCAACCCATGATAAATGCCCCTATCAAAATCTGATAGGTGCCCGTTTTCCTTCAACAAATTCCCCTTTTCTTTTATAATAAATAATAAGTGCCCCTTTCCCTCTGATCCCTTTTGATCAATAGACCATTTTTGTAATATAATCAAATTTAATGCACAAATCCTTAAGTGCCTCGGTATAAACTAATGTATTCCAATGTTAAGAATAATAGTCATAATGCGAATTGCATACATTAATTGTTGCTAGGAGGAAAAACAATCAATAAAAAAGCTCCACCACTTAATTGTTGCCCCCGCGTAGAACAAAAAAAAGTTCAACACTAGGAACGCTGACAAATTTGTGAACCTGCGGTGTGGAACTGAAAGACTAAGAAATAATCCAATTCCTTTCCTTACTCGCCTACTGTGAACTAAAAATAAATCTGAACTTCAAACGGGATAGTGGACAGTAGGTCAATACATCTGGCGTTTTTTTCTTCCCCCTTCTTGTTTTTTCCGTCTAAACCATTCCTATTTTAATAAGTATTAATTTAGCTGTCTTTTATACATTGAAGAAATATAACCCCAGAAACAACATAATATAAAACCACAAGTCCGGAAATGACCCGTTTTCAGCTATTTATATTTAGCGTTTTTATGCTAATTAAACGTACATGCGGTTCCATAATAAATGTGTCATATTTATTATGTAATGTCTTTTATTCATGCTATAGCCATTATACCCAATCCTTCTCTACCTCTCTCTTCTGTTTCTCTCTCCTCTCTCCTCCTGCATGCATTCTTTCTTTTTCTTCCTTTCATCTCTCTGAATTATCTTTATGAATCTGAATCTTTTCTCGGCTAGGTTAAAACTCGTAAATGACTTTATTTGTATAAGGTTTAATATCCTCTGTTGGACTTGAACTAAAAAATGACTTTATGTTACATGTTGATAAAATATATGGTTATTTATTGTTTCTTTTACTCTCCCTTTGTATTTCTACCCATTATTTTCTTTCTCTTCCTTTTTCTTTCTCTAGTTAGTTTCTCTCTCTTTTGCTACACTTCCTGTCTCATGCTTCCTTATTTTCTTCTTTTATATCTATCTGTCTAGTAAGCACTCTCTTCCTCTTCCTTCGCCTTTCCCCCCTCCTTGTTTGCCTTAGTTTCGTTCTTTCTTTTTGTCTCCCACTATATATCTCTATCTTCTCTTTTTTCCATTTTAGCTCTCTCCCATCTCTTTGTTTTTGGTGCATCTATATGTTTTTTTGCCACAAATAGGATATAATACGCCTGTAAATTATGAATGTATGATATCCGATTGTATTTTGTTTTTACCTTGTATTGCTTTGCATAATGCATGTACATCCCTCTTGATTCAGGTGTCGAGCTGCCGTGCATTTAATATAATTATTATTTTTGTTGTAATATATACAGTTTCACTTTATTAATTAATCAATTAATCAATCAAAACCATTTTCAATTCAACTTCCCCATAATTTGTAATCAACATTTCCCGCTTTATTCCGTGAGGGCCACCCAGACGAAATGAAATAAAAGGGTATGGTATTGATTTTCTTCATCACACCTGGAGGCGTAGGTAACATGCTAGCAATTAATAAAATTGAGAAATAGCGTAAGTTTTAATTATTTGAATTTTACCTATCAAAGATAAGTTACACATTTTCCACACATTTTCTTTCTTTTTTTCCAATAATGCGCTCAACATGCTTAAAAAGAAGACTTAAACAATCCTCAGTATCATAATATACAAGATCATGTAAGATGCTAGTACAGGGAAAAGGACCAAAGATTACATTATCTTTATTTGAGTGAACCGACCTGCATTGCTTTACATTTCGTTAAATTGATAGCAAGAGATGAAAACATATAAGGTTGAGCGATATATGTTTGATTTCCTTTTTGGGAACAACCAATATCAGAGATAAAGGGTGTTATATCATCAGCATACATTTTTTAGTTGAATTTCCTCATAGTCTTGTATCCTTGGACTAGGACAGCTAGAGACAGAAGAGAATGGGTTTGTTATGAGGAGGGCTTTGTCTAACGTCTGGATGAACTATAGCCTGATAGATAGATAGATAGTCTTGTTATCGTAACTCCTGGGATTTCCTCATATTGTCTAATACTTAATGCTTACATTTCTATGGCAAGTATAAACAGATATGGGGATAGGGCGTCTCCTTGTCTGACACTTCTCTTAGCAGGAAGTAACCTGTAGATAATCCTTGGTTAATGACACAGCTTTCTTAGTCTGTATTAAGATCACCTAGCTATACTTTGTAAAGTTAGAACTGAAATGTAAAGAGGTCAATATGTCAAATGCTTTCATGACATCCAGACTGACAATGACAGCAGGCATTCTTTTTAGTCTGGTACGTAATGTTATATCAATAATCGTTGGGACCGTCTGTAAAGCAACATGCTTTATGGGATTTGCGCCTCATGCCTTGTATTACCATGCTAATAAATTATGCACACATATATGTTTTTAATGTAGTTTTTAAAAAATAAAAAATATCTGGAAGAAAATACATGTTCAGGTCAACTTTGAAATGAATTTAATTATTGTATTATTGCCTCTTGCTTATCTCTTGATGTCTCATTTATTGAAATGAAATTATTTTCAATTTTTGTATAACATATTGATTCATTTGCAGATGGGAGAAGCTGTACTTTGTACACTTATAGTATTCAGTCAACTAATTTCCCCTTTGGCACAAGAAAATACATTCAGTGGTAAGACTCCTCCTCCTCTTCCTACCCATCTCTCTCTCTCTCTCTCTCGCTTTCTCTCTCTCTTTCTCTTATTTCCCTATTTATCCCCTCTCTCTTACATTGTCTCAACTCCTTTTTTCCCCTCTAGTTCCCCTCCATTTCTTGTTTTTTCTTTCTCTATTACGTCTTCATTCAATGTTTAGACTCCTCGTGCCTGTCTCTACCCCACCTCTCTTCCTTTAATTATTTTCCCTCTTTCTTCCTATCTTCCTCTCTTCCCCTATTCTCTCTAATGGTCTCTCCTACTATCTTGTCTACGTCAATCATTGCTGTCCCTGTACTATTCCCCGTGACATTAAATGGTAAGTCTTCTCCTCTCCCCCATCTCTCTATCCACCTATCTCTGCCCTTTTCTCCATTCTTTCCCTCTCTGTCCTTCTCTTTTCCCTACTTCCTACTTAGTATGTCCATTTCGTTCTCCTATGTTCTGCTGCCCCTTTACTATTCCCCGTGACATTCAGTGGTAAGGCCCCTCCTCTCTCCATCTGTCTGCCTTTATCTCCCCTGTTTCTCTCTTTCATCCTTTCTTTCCCATGCTCTGTCCAATAAGCATTACTATGCAAAACATAACCTGATATGTGCTTGGAGTTAGATCACGTAATAATTAAATTACAATTAACGCTCCTCGTCTCTTGAAGGAGAAATCGATTGATCTTTAATTATAATTAATAATATTCAAACACCATTAAATATCAAAAGAGGGAGTAGAGCAGACCGAATCGGTGTGGAGGAGGGGGTTGACAAAAATATGAATGTGGTTTTGTGGCTTTCGTCATCGCGACTGCAACACATAGCTATGTTTAATGAAAATGTCCTTGCTATCATATATTCTCCTAAAACATATTTTCATCGTTCGAATGTGTAGGCAGGTAGAGCCTGAGAGTGATCAAGATGTCATTCTTCCGCACCTTGGGACCATTATGTAAACAGATATGCATAACTTCCTAGCTTGTCACTTAATACATATAGTTTTAACGATGTAGTCAGTGCATGATTTAATTATCTGCTCTCAGTTTATACAAAACTTCAATTTGTGAATTTTGTGAATTCCCATTCTGAGTTGACCTTCGCTATATCACAAATTACATTGTTATTACCATTATCATTATTATTGTTATTATCATTATCATCATCATCATTATCGTTAGATGTTGTTGCTCTGGGCCTTGAAAGTGCGACCATCCCAGATTCTAGCCTGACAGCCTCTAGCGAGTTCGACGTCAATCATGGAGCAAAAGGAGCTAGACTGAACTTTGTCCGAGTTGGTAATCTTCAACGTGGAGCCTGGTCAGCAAACGTAAATGATATCAACCAATGGATACAGGTATTACCAGAAATACAAGAAACATTCGCTGGTGCCTCAGTAACCATTCTTCGGAAAATATTTTAAACAATTATAAGAAATTAACTTAACACATATGTATATATGGTTCAAGGACAATTACCCCCTGGGAAATCAACCCCGGCCAATTACCAGCGGGACAATTACCCCAAAGGACAATTACCCCCCGGAAAAAAACTCCAGAGGACAACCACCCCCCGAGGACAATTACCCCACCCCCCGGAAAATTGAATCTTCTTTTACTAAAACCAACTTATTATCAGGGTGGACTTCCCCTTTAATGAATAGAGGGGGGTAATTGTCCTCGGGGGTGGTTGTCCTTGGTTGTCCTGGGAGGGGGGTTGTCCTATGGGGATATTTTCAGAGGTGGGAGGGGGTAATTGTCCTTGGGGGTGATTGTCCACGGGGGTAATTGTCCACGGGAGGTAATTTTCCAGGGGGTAATTGTCCTTGGGGGTAGTCTCCGGGGGGTAATTTTCCGGGGGTGATTTTCCAGTGGTTAATTTTCCTGATATATAACATGTGTTTATATATATATATATATATATATATATATATATATATATATATATATATATATATAAGTCATTTGTAATCATCATAATAAATTTTTGATATTATAAGTAGGAAAATTATGGATATGATAATTCTGTTATCATTTCATAATTTATTATCATTATTATTATAAAATATTGTTATTTTTTTCACTTTTAACATTAGCATTATCGTCATCGTCGTTCATATTTTTCATTAAGGTTGATCTGTTAACCCCGCATCGCATCTTTGGAGTGGCAACGCAAGGTCGTCAGGATTGTTGTAGCCAGTGGGTAACTAGCTTCAAGATCGCCTGCAGTGTTGATGGAGTTTCCTTTGAAACTGTACATGACATCAGCACCCCCTGCACCGACAAGGTAAATGCTCATACCTCGGTCACACCGTCAAACTGACTCCATATCGTCTACAAACCGACAAATTCTTGGTCGTAGGCGTATATGTAATTTTTTGGTTCGGTCTGTTGTAGGTCTGGTGTCGGTCTTGTCGGTGTGACTGGGCGGCTATTGGATGAGAAGAACAGTAATCGTTCGCAACGAGTCAGTGATATGTTGGGAGCTTGGATTTGTATGCCGAGGCTTCCGTACAGTCACAAAGGCCCGTATTTTGCTAAGAATTTGTCTAAAATCGGGTTTAACAATACACCTCCCGATTACGAGACCTCCATTAAAGCCACCACGCCTCCTCCAATAGGATTAGGGTAAGATTTGCAATTTGGTTGTAAGTTTGGTTTAGGATTAAGGTTAGAGTTATAGGTATAGTGTTGGGTGAAGTTAAGAATTTGGTTAGTGTAGAAATTTAACGCGGAGCAATTGTCGCATGAGCAAGTGTTGTGCAACCTGACAGAGCGTTAGATTACTATTATTTTATTATTTCTGGCCCACATTCACGCAATTTGTATGCATTTTAGCCATCTTGAAAATTCGCAAGGGAGCATTTCTACCAGCGTTATGGTTTCCACCGTTGTTGAGGATTGATAAACTGCTATTTATTCACTCATTCCAGAAATAAGGTCCAAAATAATCAAAGGCTCGAGAGAAATTGATTTATTTAGCGACGTTATTACATGTTAGAATATCTTTTCAAACGGTTTTCCTTTGTAAATTTTATAGACACTTTTGTATTGGGGGCGCAATATCAAGAAGCCCATAAAACATTTATGCTAGGGAGCAAAGTAACGAGAATTTCATGCCCACCCCAAATTGTTTAAACCTTTAAGAATGCTATTTATAAACAATACCATATTGGAGCGCGACATTAGGGGATACAGAACGACCATGTGCAAGAGAAGCACAGCGACCGTTATATAGAAATGTTACGCATTTTATACCCTCAATAAAGATAATAATAACTAGACATGTAATACTTGTTTGTAACAAGTATAGGTGGGCTGTTCCAAGTGCATACCACTCATGGTTAGTGAGATAGTGATCGGTGAAATGTTTGACCTTTGACCCTAATTTACATACTAAGTACTAGTAGTTAAGATAACATTGGTATATGATCATTTGACCTTATGTTTTTTAGTAATCCTCTTATTCAGGACATAAAATGAGTTCATATAATACCCTGTTTTAGCAAATGGTACCTTTAATTTAAATGAATGGTCATTTATTCCAATCCTAGATGCATATATAAATTTGTGTGTAGAGATTACAAGCATCAAGTTATTTTGTAATTTATAACAAGTAATCAATCTATAGTACAATCTTCTTTGGAATTAAAGGTACAATTTGCTAGAACATGTTATTATACACGCACAATTGGGAAAATTGACATGCCTCCTTTAATCGAAAGAGTGGACCATGACGCCATTGTTAAAATGACAAATAAATGTCATATTTCATGTAGACAATTGTCCCAGTTACCACATATCAAAAATTGGGAGAAAAATGATCAATATTTTATTATAGAGATACACTCAATTTTCCATAAATATGCTGACGTCATAATATGCAAATTCGTATTTTGAGTTCCAAGGCCATTGTGATGACTTTACAACGTGCTTAATGGCCAAATGAGACATGAAAGCATATCTCCGACTCATACTCTATCCAAATGTGAAAAAAGATGGGGGTCCCCGAGCATCCCAAAGAGCTATAATGGATTTTTTGTAGGTATAGCCATGTTTTTGTCCATATATGCTATGTATTACAAGAGCTCGCGCGCACGGACATTTATCTTGAACGGACGCTCATTCCCTTATTAATGGTCATAAAGAGATAAACATGGTACCAAATTGTTCGGAAAAAATGGGAAATAAAATTCTATGTTGCGTATGGCCATGACGAACGAAGACGCGCAAAATTTTGAAATGCTTAAAATGGCCTAAAACGTAGTCTAATTTGAATAAAAATGATTTTGAGCATTTTGAAATTTTGTGCGCGCACTGACGCGCGGACGTGCTCGTACGCGCGCGTTTATTGACCGGAAATTTACCCGACGGATATTAATTGACCTTAATGCTAAATATATTACTCATTGCGGATGTAGTATCGAAAATAATATCGCTAGTGATATTCGTTTGTCTCGCAATGTGGTCAATAAGGAATCTAAAAGATCTCGACGTTTCGTACGCCGCTGCAACACTTCGTCAGGTGATAAAAACTAATGTAAGCAAGGGTGCTTTATACTCTACGGGAGGACCGGCGCGACGGTCTATAATTCGATCGATCGAATTATAGACCGTCGCGCCGGTCCTCCCGTAGGGTATAAAGCACCCTTGCTTACATTAGTTTTTATCACCTGACGAAGTGTTGCAGCGGCGCACGAAACGTCGAGATCTTTTAGATTCCTTATTGACCACATTGCGAGACAAACGAATATCACTAGCGATATTATTTTCGATATTGACCTTGTTCATGATAAATATGAATGAGAAATGACTTTCCGTTATGAAGATATGATCATGAGTTGATTTTCGAAAATTTCACAAAATGGCGCCTAGAAGACGTCATCAGTCATGGTCAAGGTTGTGCTTTGTTCGCTAAGGACCTTGACTCTTCCATCCAGGACCTACCTGCCACCCCCAAAACTATGACACCTTTATAGAGTTGATGAAGAAATCCTCAAGGCGTAACATCCCTCGAGGCTGCCGCACAAGCTACATTCAAGGCTTGACGGACCACTCCAAGGTGATGTATGAAGACTACATCGAATACTTCCAGATGGACCCCTTTAGTGAGGAGACACTGGAATCTGGAGAAAATCTTACCAAGGAAATTGCCGAATCTAGAAGGAGGAAGTGGCAGGAATTCATAAAATCCACTGACATGACACATAGCAGCAGGAAAGCATGGAAAACGATCCGGATACTGGGCAACGACTACACAAAGACGCAACCAAGATCTCGAGTCACTGCCAACCAAGTCGCCCACCAACTCTTAGTGAATGGCCGGGGAAACCCTGACCATCCACAAATTACAAGCACTGCTTTTTAGTGGATCCCCCCATTTCCTCAGAAATTAAAGAATTTCTTGTAATAATGTTATTATGTTCATACAGTGTATTTGTACCTATCAAGATTTACTTTCTGTAATAATATATGTAATGCCTTTGTTTATCTTTCTGTTGGAAATGAAATAAATACAAATTGAATTGAATTGAACCATCTCCCCTGAAGAGCCAGACACTCCAAGCTCTCAAGATGTCCGAGGCTTCACCAGACTGTTCACCATGAACGACCTGCTTGCTGCCACCAAAGCAATGAAAAACAACAAAGCTGCTGGACTTGATGACATCCTCTGCGAGCAGATCAAACAACTTAGACCAGGTGCCCTCAACTGGCTCCTCAGCATGTTCAACAAATGCTTGAGCACCAACAACATCCCAAAGCTCTGGAGGAAAGCCAAAGTTATTGCCCTGCTGGAGCCTGGCAAGGATCCAGCTAGTCCAAAGAGCTACAGACCTACCTCCCTACTGTGCCATACATATAAGCTATTCGAGAAGCTTATTCTCAACCGCATCGCCCCATTCGTGGATGAACATCTTATCCCGGAACAAGCAGGGTTTAGGCCAGGAAAGTCATGCACTGGCCAACTCATAAACCTCACTCAGTTCATTCAGGATGGCTATGAGGGTAAGCTAATCACCGGAGCTGCTTTCGTTGACCTCTCTGCTGCCTACAACCCGGTGAACCACAGAATCCTCATCAGGAAGATCTTTGATCTGACAAAGGATGTGAGACTATTAAACTGGACTCATCCAGACATTGCTGTCCAACCGGCGATATTTTTTTTTGTGGTCCTCAACGGCAATCGCAGCAGATGGCGCAGACAGAAAAATGGCCTCCCACAAGGAATGTGCTTGCACCGCTGCTTTTCAAAGTGTACACAAACGACCAACCGATCCATCCAAACACCAGGAGCTTCCTCTACGCTGATGATCTCTGGTCGCCACCCAGAACCAGTCTTTTGTGAAGTTGGAGGAGTCCCTCAGTGATGCCCTGGCCGGACTCATCCCATACTACGCGACCAACCACCTGAGAGCTAACCCTGACAAAACTCAGATAAGTGCTTTCCACCTCAAGAACAGGGATGCCAACCATCAACTAATGATCAGCTGGTATGGGAAAAGGCTGAAGCACACTCAAAACCCAGTCTACCTAGGCGTCACACTGGATCGCTCCCTTACCCACAAGAACCACATTGCTAACACAAAGGTAAAAGTTGGAGTCCGCAATAGCATCCTCAAGAAGCTAGCCAACACTTACTGGGAAACTGATGCCAGAACAATCCGGACAACAGTCCTTGCGCTTTGCTTCTCTTCTGCGGAGTATGCATCACCAGTATGGTGTAGGTCGGACCATGCACCCAAGATTGACCCAGCTCTAAATTCATCCTGCAGAGCAATCACTGGTTGCCTTAGGCCAACTAAAGTAGAAGACCTCTACCTGCATTGCGGTATTGCCCCACTACACATAAGAAGGTTGGTCTTGTCCCAGAGAGAAAAGGAGAAACAAGAAAATAATCCACTCCACCCACTCTACCAACAACAGCCAGTGGGCAAGCGGCTCAAATCCAGACACAGTTTCCTGCACACTGTAGAGCCGCTTAATACCAGCCCTCACAACCAACGGATGACTCTGTGGTCGAACCACCTCCAGACCACTCCTCATAAACTCTCCCTCAGCCCGAAGGAATCTCTTGCATCCGGCTCGAGCGAGACTTGGCCTTCTTGACTAAGCCTCAACCGCCTAAGAACTGGTTACGGACGATGCAGAGTCCTAATGCAGAGGTGGGGTTTCGGAAACGAACAAACAGCATGTGAATGCGGCCAGGAACAGACAATGGAACACCTGCTAGTCTGCCCACTCCTGCCAGAGCCATGCACCAAGATGACCTGGAAGCCGTGAACTGCCGCGCCAGAGCCCGTGTGGAGCACTGGACGGGACTTGTGTAGTGACTCGATAAGAAGAAGAAGAAGTCCATATGCCTATATAATTATATGTGTACCAAATTTCAAGGCATTTGATTGCGGCATTTTCAAGTTATCTTGCTAACAAAACAATGGAGAAAAATAAAGAAATAAATAATAAAGTCAATTTTAACGAAATTATAAGGTGGTCTGTATTACGTACAGCCCACCTAATAATAATAATAATAAGAAGAAGAATTTTCCAATCTTACGTGTATTTGTAAGTAGATGTGTGCGAGTCAAAAACACTGGTGTTGCCAGATTTGTCGAACGAAAGGAGGGGGGATCACGCCCATAAGAGTCACATAGTTACACACACACGCACCTCCTACAAACATGCACCACACGAACGCACCTCATTAAAACACCTGGGGTAGGGGCATGGAGGTCCATGGTAGGGGTAAGGGTTATTAAAGGTTTTCAGCAGTACGTTTTGGGTTTTGGCTAAGTTCGTTCAATCGGTTCTTCGCGTCAGGTCGGGTTACATGACCTTCCGTATTAACTCGTATCAGGACAATTACCCTCTGGACAATCACCCCCCCCCCGGAAAACTACCCTGAAGGACAATAACCCCCGGAAAATTACCCCTCCCCCCAAGGACAACCATCTCCGAGGACAATTACCCCCAGGAAAATTAACCTACCCCTAAAATTATCCCCTAGGACAATTACACCCCCCCCCAAAGACAAGCAAGGACAACCACCCCCGAGGACAATTACCCCATTACCCCCACCCCGAAAATTCCCCCCTTTTTTATTAAAAGGGAAGTCTACCCTGATAATAACTTGGTTTTAATAAAAGCAGATTTTTTTTCGGGGGGTAATTTTCATCAGGAGGGTAATGTTCCTCGGGAAGTAATTGTCTCAGGGGGTAATTTTCCGGGATAATTGTCCCACTCATAATTAGCTGGGGGATGATTGTCCAGGGGTAAATTGTCCTAGAACCGTATTAATTTACCCCATATTCACGAAAGGTCGGGTAACCTGAATGTTAATTATTACAATTACTCAAAGATGGTCCTTGAGATAAGGCTAATCTTTTAACATGTTCATTTGTGAAAAAATGCCCTACATCAGATAATTACAAAGTGTCGATCGCTGGAGTTTTTACAAACTACTTACGAGATTATTTACCTCGTATAAAAAAATGTCGGGTCGAGACAAGGGTTTTCATAGATTTGCAGTAGATTTTTCAGAAAGTGTCGGTTAAACTGGACTCGACACTTTGGCCGCGATAAGAGGGGTGTATTTCACAAACGATACAACTTAACGTTTGGAAATGAGGACTTTAGTATTCACGCAGTTTCGTGTACCCCAAAGACGCGAGGATTCGATGGAAGTAAGCTGATCGTTTTGTGGATGACCTATTTTTAATGGAAGAACAGGGAGGGGTAGGTGATAGGCCCCTTGTGTCCCTGGCTACGCCTATGGTTTCAAAATATTTCCTTTTTCCCCCGTTAAAGGTCTTCACGGGCAATAGTGACCAGGACACTGTGGTAACCAACACGTTGCCCATGCCTCAAGTCTGTCGTTATGTCCGCCTGTTACCCCTGGCCTGGCATAATCATATCAGCCTCCGTATGGAGCTCTATGGAACAGCTCATGTGACAGGTAAGTTCCCTTGAAATAAATCATTTCTAATTTAATTTTGAAAATTCATTTATACCACTTGTTGGGTGGAACACCCTGATCAGCACGAGTGTTGTTTTTCACAGGGGTCCACATTATAGATATATTGACTGCTATGATCGAGAGGCATAGCTGTTTCTATAGGATCAAGGGGGCGTTACATCCTGCTATGACGCGGCGCGCCGAGGAGTCATAGCAGGATGTACCGTTACCGAGAGCCAGTATAGAAACGACTATGCCTCGAATATTAAAGCAGTCCACATATCTTTTATATACTGAATTCACAAACAAAATCTACAAGGAATTCTTGACTTATCCTTTTCTTGAGTAAAGATTGGTTAAAACATCACAGAAGATCTGAGACTCTGTCTGCTAATCTTCGCTGGAAAGTTGCCTCAATGTTACGATCATTCGGGAATAGCACACACACTGTATAATATCCGCGCTCGCACAAAGAAAGTTTTTTACACGTAAACCAATGGGGATCTCAGCAAAATGTAACTATGCGGCCCGTTACCCGGGGCAACGGGCATCTTTGTCATTAACTATTTCCCGTTACCCGGGGCAACGGGCATAGTTCGTTTCTTTGCGGGCATGGCTAAAATCACGACTCCAATTTCGACCAATCAGATGACTAGATTTATTTAACTTAGTAAAGAGAGGTATATAACATTTTATAACATACCCTTAATTTGCTTCTCTCAATGCAAAAGAAAAATTTATATTCACATTGAAATTTGATAAGGGAGATGTTATACTCAGCCTAGCAGATGTTTATTAAAGAAATCATACCACTGTGATCCTCTTCCAAGACTGTGTAGACCAAATAATTAATGCTGAATCCATTTTTTAGAAATTCATCAAGTTTACTTCCTTATTTTCTTTATTATGACAGTCTTCAAACGATCCGCAATGTACAGACTTGTCGCCAATGACCGGGCACTCACTGACACTCACTCATCACACGAAGACGTGACGTCTGTCATTGGGTGCGGTCAACTTTGTCTCGAAGATGGATTGTGCAAGTGTTTCACGTACATTAAACGCACGGGGGCGTGCTTGCTGGGACAAAGGTCAACCACTGAGATACATCATGAGGCTGCAACGTATACCTGCTAGCTTTCAATTCATATTCGTATTTTTTATTCCAGAAACCATGCCCACAAAAGTTTAAAGATCTAAAGAAATCGTGTTGCTTCTGTGGGCTATTGTTTCGCGTCTTGCCAACAATATACAACGAATGACATTGTGTACACAATAATTAAGGTACCTGCACAGGAATCGGCTGAACTGTACATTTCGACAAGAATGATTGGTTTGGTTTACTTTTCTCTCTCTCAAAATTATTCGTCAGTCTTCAATACCGAAATACAGTAGCAACGACGTAAGCGACGGAAAGGTGGTCAAATGTTTTCGGTTTAACACGATTGCAACTACTGTCAAAGAATCAACATAAGGCAAAGGGAGCATTGCATTGGAGTAGTAAAACAAATCTATACAATTTTGAACCCAGCAGTCGCATCAATGAACCAAGTAACGTGTGCCCAAAATCTTTAAATAATGGTTTCGAAATTTAAAAAAAATAAAAGTTTGAAGAAACTATTTCTTGCCATGCTGACTCTCATATTCATAATCATCATGATAATGCAGAAACAGATTATGTTACAAAAGATAATTGCTCGTATGGAAGTGATTTATACATTTATAAAAAATACCTTTCATTCAATTTTTCTTTTTAAAGATGAGAAATATATCGGGTTTCGAAGTCGTTCATTTAAATACACATTTAGTATTTTAAAATTAAGCGTATAAGATATTATTGGCTCAAAATGAATTTCATATTTTGGCCATTTGCAGCTCGCTTAGTGTCAAGAGCGAAGAGGTCTCAACACATAACACCTATCCTGAGAGATCTACACTGGCTGCCAGTTCAGTTACGGATCCGCTACAAGGTCAATCTAATCATCTTTAAAGCTCTCCATGGCACGTGTCCAGAGTACATCTCAGATTTGCTCACACCGTACATCCCACCAAGGCGTCTGCGGTCATCTTCCCAACACCTTCTCACCATCAATCATGGGGCCACAAAAACCTATGGTGACAGGGCATTTGCATGTGGTGGACCAAAACTTTGGAACGCTCTCCCAGTGTCGCTACGCTCCATGACTGATGTTGAAGTTTTTAAGAGAGCGCTGAAAACTCACCTTTTTGAGGAATGTTTCCAGTAATTATGTAAACATTGTACATTGTAAAGCGCTTTGAGAGGGCCTGCGGTCCTGAAATGCGCTATAAAAGAACGAACTATTATTATTATTATTTTGGCTGCATCAGCTAGGAATTCAGAATGATGAAATACATGTACTTGGTTTTACTACTGTGCGTCGTGATCGTTCAGGTATAATAGGGACAGCCACGGAGGTACTGCTCTCTCTCTCTCTCTCCCTCTCTCCCTCTCTCTCTCTCTCTCTTTCGATATATATATATCTGGAAAATATATCTCTGGATCTTGCAGAAGATGAGTATATTTAATTTGAATTATGCTTGGTTTTGGTTTAAATTTTACCGAGAGAGAGCAAGCGTATTACAATTGGTGGAACAGGCTTCCTCTCGAGTTGCGGGATGCTCCTTCGTTAGATTCATTTAAATCCTCCCCAAAAACATTCCATTTTTAACCCTCCCTGTTAGTAGCTTTCAATGTCATTTTCTTGTCATGTAATATTTTGGCCTAAAATTATTTGTATTCTATTGTATTTTAATGTATTGACTGGATGTATTTGTGCTTTATGTATTTTTAACTAATGTAGGTTGATTAGTAATTAATTGTAGTTTGTAAATATGATACTTTTGTCTAAGATTGAATGTACTATTGTCTAAGAATCGCCACTTTTTGTAAAGCGCTTAGAAACATTTTGTATTAAGCGCTCTAGAAATACAATGTATTATTATTATTATTTTTATTATTATTATTATTATTATTATTATTATTATATATTATTATGTATATTTTCCAAGGAAAAAAAAGAATTTTGCGTCAGTTAAAAGGGGTTCTTTCTGATATAGACCTGAATAACCGTTAATTTTTAATTGCAGGCGATTTTAACTAAAACATTTTTTTTTTTTGAAAGAGTAAAAAATAGATTATCTCTGTTGTGAATATCAAATTTGACAATTGGTCAGTATGCCTGCAAGAGTGACAGGAAAAACAAGTAGCTATATTGATCTTGTATTAGCTTCTTATTCTGATCATATTGATATGGTAGATGTTATCCCAGTCAGTCTGAGCTTCTTCTTCTTCTTCTTTTTCTTCTTCTTCTTTCGTCATAATTTGATGGCAATTAGTTATACAAAATATATTTTCTAAATGTTAAAGAGCTCGTAGAAAAGAAGGAAATAGTGGAATAATGTATTGCATTTTACAAGTAAATATAAAATATTTTACAAAAATAACAACTGTATTGACAAAATAGATATGATTGGCTTATATAAGAGTACCCAAAAAAGAATACTTGACTATTGTCGATATTAACTTTATTATTATTTTATTTTTTCTCCTCTCCCTCTCTCTCTTAATTGAAATTGTTTATGTGCTTTCTATATGTTTCCTTTCTTTTTCATCCCTAACAAAATTATATAAATTCACATCTTTTAGCTAAATTTACAGCTGAAAATCCTCGAAACAACAACTATCTTCCGCACAGTTCCAACTGCGCTTGCTAAGATGCAGTACGTTGCGCCAACTTTTCGGTCAAGCCTAGGTAACTCATGCATGGACGAGTGGGCGTTAGTGTACCTGTACGTATAAATTGTTTTTGTTCATAATCATTTTACCTACTTATTATATTAACTATGTTATTGATGCAAAAACACTTGTGGACTTGATTAGTAAACAACAAGTGCATATCTGTTTACACACTCTTAAATAAAAGATACATATACATAGTTATATGCATTATAGGCAAAGGGATTCATAATTATTTTACAAATCATAAATTTCATCTTATAAATGTATACACATTAATTAAAGAGAACAGATTAAATAAAAAAATGTTTTTTATCCGACTTATCAATAATTTAAGAAATATATCATATTACAAGTGTCAAAATACGTTATTATGTAGGCTATTGTCAAAGAGCAGGTCACGAAAACCCCCGGGGGTCTCAGTCATGTAGAAATACTGTATGCAGGCGTGACCACAGATTTTCCAGACACCCCCTAAACGAGGATTTCTTCTGAAGCCAAAATACACCCTAAATGAGGATTTCGCGTGGTTTTTTCCCGAATTCACAAAAAAAGTGTTTATAGCTACATGTAGTTAAGGTGCATGCATATCGATAAAAAATAAGACTCGATCTATGGGTATTTCAAAAAAAATGTTTCAAAAGTGTTTATAGCTACATGTAGTTAAGGTGCATGCATATCGATAAAAAATAAGACTCGATCTATGGGTACATGCGATATGCATGCCATGCTACCGACTCGCGCTAGATAAGCTACCTCTCGCGGCCGTCGTCCACACTATAACCAAAGATGACAGAGCGCCGCACGTCTATCATCTTTGCTAAAACTAGCTAGGCGGCGGGCGCAGGCAGCGGCCGGTAGTCTCGCCAATGGGCAATTATTACCCCCTTTTTTTCTCTCTACCGGACTGGCCCTGAGGGCTAGAAAAATACCCTTAACCCGTATACCGGCGCGTACAGCAGGATTTTGAACCATTTTGAAAAAGTACCATTTTTTGTTGAAAATGGAAAAAAAATGAACCCCTTAATGCGGCACCGCGCGGACTGCGTCTAATCTATTAAAAAAACACCACTTTACACGCGTTTTCTTGGTCACGCATGCTAACAGTATTTATATATTTGACTGAGACCCCTGGGCGAAAAATGAGTCCCTCGCCAAATTATGTCATAGCCATACTGACAGGCCGGCAGGATTTCACCTCAGCGAGCAGGCGAAAAACACCTAATCGCTGGCCCCTACTTCCTGCTATACTTGGACTAATCTTCACTGAAACGTTTCGTTAACTTACTATATTGCCTTTCGTATGCATGCATCTCTTTTTTTTTCTTCTTTAAATACTCCATTATTTGCCTTGGTTGGGCTTTATTTCTGATAGAAGCATCGCTCTTTCAATAATGTATATCGAACGATGTATTAGGTAATGCCTAACAGTTTCTACGTCAAGGCATATGTCACGGAAACCAGTTGGATGAATACCTCAATACCTTATGTTAATAGATTAGAGCGATCCCTCTATGGTATTTGTAAGCAGAACAAAACAAAATATGCAACTAGGGTAATGCATGTACAATCGTCAAAGTCCGAAATTATAAACACTTTGACGAAGAATATTTCTTGTCTGACATGTTACGAAAACCCTGGTATAGGAGTGTGAAGATGTGTATATAGACACAGCATGGATTGTATGAAAATATAATTCGATGAAGTGTGTAATGCTCATGCTCCATTTCGCTCTATTCGAATATGCATACAAAATATATGGTCCGATCCTAGTGTCAAATTTTGTTTAACTTCCTGTTCTTTTGTAGGAAAAAATATTCGTAACATGTCTTCCAAGAAGGCATCAGGCATCGATAACGTATCATTCGATGTCCTGAAAGCGGCCCGTCCGGCCATAATGTATTCATTAACGTACATCATGAATTTATCTTCTTTCGTCTGGGAAATTCCCTGAGCAATGGAAAATTACTATCGTCACCCCACTCTTTAAATAAGTTAATCGTAACCTGATTGAAAACTACAGACCTATTTCTGTTTTACCGATGGTATCTAAAATACTCGAGCGGTGCATAACCAGTTGTATGAATTTCTGCAAAATACAAATTTCTTTTGCTCACAGCAATCAGGGCTGAGACATATGGACATGCGACCCAGTCCACCGTAATAGATGAAACGGATTACATATTATGGAATATGAATGATGGACTGCAGTTACTTGCGTAATGTATATCGACCTTAAAACTGTAATTGATACGATACATCATGGACTCTTATCAATCACTAGAATAATGCAGGAGTATCAGTCGGTGAACACAAATGGTTTACATCATATTTTACTGAAAAAAATCAAAACCGAGAGTAGATGAAACATTATGAAATATGAAGACAGGTAAACATGGTGTCCCCAGGCTAAATTTGGGACCCTTGTCATTCATTATGTTCATTAATAGTCTCCCTCAATCAATTAACATGTATACAGACGATGCCGTCTTGCTATTTAAAGCTAAAACGCCAGATGAGCTTGAAGAAAAAGAAAACACGGAAAGGGGTTTAATGTATGTAAATAGCTGGATAATAACACATAGGTTAACGCTCAATGTAGGTAAAACCAATACATGATTTTCGGTTCTCGGCAGCTACTCCAAAATCACCGACATGTCAAAGTTTCTATAGGTCAGAATTAAATTTAAAGAGTGACAGAATTTAAGTATCTCGGGGCTATACATACTAGATCAGAGTCTAACGTACAAAAAACTTTGAATTATAATCCAGTTTTTTTTTTTAAAGATAGATTTCAACGATGATCTGCCAAACCTTATCTCCCAAACTATATTTTTTAAATAATTTGTAACGCTCTGATTATGCCACAATTCGATAACTGTGACGCAGTTTGTTCAAATTGATTTTTAGAGGCCCCTTAGATAGATTTATTAAATTACATCAATTGTCATTTGTCCTCTACCTCTCAATTTCTTCGCTTCGTTTTCCTCTCACTTTTTACCCATATCCTCTCCGATTCGCCTTCCCTTCTACCAACCTAGTGTTTTCCTTTTCTTTTGTCTTCAAACCCTCTATTTCTCCAGCTGTCAGTATCTCTCCCCATTTCACTTCTAAGTATATTAAAGTCATTTGAATGTAATTTTCCCTCTTCTCTCTTCCTTCCCTCCTTCTAAGTCTCCCTTTTCTGCCTAACCAATCACTTTCTCTTTCCCAACTCCTTTTTCCATCATCTCTTAACACGATTCTTACAAGAGTAAAATGAGGGCGAAATTACAGAATAATCAAACATGTTATTTAATAACCAATGTGTAGACTATATCAAGACATCTCCGTAATGAGAGTGCTCACTTGTGAAAGAAACATGATGGAAAAATATGTACAAATTTAATGAACACAAAATGTACAATCACAAACATATATATAAATAATATATTCTTATAATTTGTCTTACTTCTTACAATTCTGTGTGTACAGTTTTCGCGAGTTTATCGAAATTGACCGGTGCTCACTCAAGCGTGAAATAGTGTCCATACTGTTAGTGCTATTGAAAAGAACCTCACCTATATTTTAATAACAAAGAATCATGCAGATATCATGAAATTAGAATGTTGGAGGATGTTTTCAAAGTGTGTACTTTTTTATACGCACTTTGGAGGCCTAGTTGTAATTTTTGCTTTGTCCAAAATGTTAAGACTAAGTCTTCTTGAAATGGATAACAATTATAATTGTAAGATCTTTTTTTCATCCGTTATGCTTACAAATGATGTACAGTGGCGGAACGATCACTGGGCGGTACCATTCTCCACCGAATATCGGAATACTTTGCTTTTTATATTATAATATTGTTTCTGGGTGAATTATTCTCATCATTTATTTTCTTCGATGGAGTGCAGTGATCGACCGATCGATTTTTTCCTCAAATTTCTTGGAAACAAATATCATTTTCCGCTATGATGATTTTCTCAAGATTGATTACAGCTTATTTTACAGCATATTAGAGGACGCACAATATATTATTGATCAAAGCCGTTACATATACCATAATATTTTGCTTCTCAGGGCTGTTAACAAATAATCGATAGTAACCATGGTAACATGGATATATTAGCGACACGTTAGTAAGACACAGCTTTATGCTACTGTGACATTTAAGTTTTCTCCGGGAGAAAAAATATCAAACATATGACAAATGAATAACATTTTTGATCCTGAATTTCAAGTTGCCACAAATATGCGTGAGATAAAAGGAACAACTGTCTATGCACTAAAATAAGTGTATAGGGTGTTGGGCCGTGAGGTTATACGTCGATGGAGTAGCCTCGATTTCAATTTTCTGTCATACAATAACATTTAAAGTCACATAAATCTTTTGGACGAAAACGTCAAAATATGTGGATCATGCATATTTGGTATTTTGATTTAGTATAAAGTTGGATTGTAATTACTAATATGCTGCCAAACGAAGACATTCTTCATTCTTCAATGCTGAAGTTTGCATTCTATAGAAAATCCAATGACCGTTGTACACGATGCGTCACTGGCCTGACGCAGGACTGCGTCAACGACTGGTGCAGTCTTTGGCGGGCCATGTGCAGGTGACATCGAACAAAGTTGGCTAAATTAAAAGCGCTTACACCGTTTATTTACTGATGTAAGGGCTAATTCCTCCATCGGCTTTATAAGGCCAGGTAAAAATGTCCTTAAAATATGGCCTTGTGGTGTCATATTGCGCTAAACCAATATTTTGACTTTTAATTGTGTAATGTTTTAATCTTTACTTGGTAAAGGAATTCTACAGTGGTTAATTAACTGTACTCAACAATATAATCGTAAATACACATTACATACATCTCAATAATTATAACAAAACCATTTTCTTGTTTTCCTTTTGCTTCACACCAGCGTGTGTCACAGTTTTAAATCACAATATGAAAATTTAGAATATATGGAATGTATGCTTCCTGCCTGATGCACATGTGGCGTCGTCTGCTGACGTTGGACTACGTGATCAATTGGCGCATCTGTGACGTGCCATGTGAAAGTGATAACAACGAAGTGAGTCCAAAATGACCAGTGAGAATATTGTATTGAATTACTGGCGCATGCGCTATACTTGCCACCATAGGCTTGATAAGCATATACTTATTATAGCGCTATTTGAATGGCGCCACGTGTGCAATGGGCATACCGATACAATGCAATGAACATTTATCGACGCGGAATATTTCCCTTGAGTGCAAGAAATGATTAACTTATAATTAGATACTTTTCATTAATTTCTGTTTCACATTTGAGACACTGTTGAAATTGTGAGTTAAAGTTACGAATTTCGTGATTAAATGAGGGCATAGTATCAAACTTCGGATTTTGTTACTGTCCATACGGACCCTTTTCCCCTTGATTAAATCAGAACCTTTTAATACCTCACACCGATTACAATCTAAAGTTCATCTTCGCGGTAGACTGCATACATCCCTATAAATATTACAAGACGAAGAAAGAAGAAGAAGAAGGCGAAGAAGAAGAAAACAAAGACAGAAAGAAAGAATGGAAGAAAAAAGAGAAAGATAACAATGAGAAGAAGTTAAAAAAAGAAGGAGAAAGAGAAGAAGCAGTAGTTCAAAGGTATGATGATGATAAAAAAATCCAAGAGGACAATGATGATGATGATGATGACGATGAAGAAGAAGATTAGTAGAAAGACAGAAAGGAAGAATGGAAGAAAAACATATATAACATTTAGAAGAAGAAGGAGAAGAAGTTTGAAAGTATGGTGATGGAGAAAAAGAAAAGAGAAGTTCAAGACGATGGGGATTATGATGATAAAGAATGATACGAAGAAGAAGAATGAGAAGTTCAAGAAGATGAAGAATATTATGGTGAACAAGAGAAGATGCCATCTGACGCCCTCCTAGTTTGTGGAAATATAAGCCATTTCGGCGTGAGGAAATTCTCCGATGAACTCCTCATTTGATCTCTTACAGCATATCTGCTGGCGTAACAGTTTGATAAGGACCTTGCGGTATGATTTATTCATGATCCAATAGACAAAAGCATTCCACCAACTATTAAAAGTGATTGTGTACCTCACGTACAGGATGAGAATTGGGGGAATCTGGATACCAGGGATAGGGCTCAGGAAATTTATGATGGTACCTGGTAACCAAGCTAGATAAAACACACTGGTTATTACCAGGACTGTTTTAAGTCCCTTCATTCCTGCTCTGCACGGCGGTGGGAGAGCGATATTACCTGCGTTAACCGTGGCTTCCAACGCGGCGATCTGACGCTCATGGAGACGCGAAATAAGTACAAGCCGAACGTTCACAATTGTGGTGATCACTACCGCGGTAAATGGAATGAAGTTATAGATGATGAAGCTGGGCTTGATAATTGACGGGCAAGTAGTACCGAATGGATGACAATCGGATGTAAGCACACTCTGCAGATAGGACCCACCAGAATTGAGAAGTGCAAGAAGCATCACCGTGATCAAGGCACAAACCATCCTTTTACGGGAAGCAACAGAGTGGTACTGAAGCGGTCGTGTTACTGCGATGTAGCGATCGACAGACGCCAAAGTCAAAATCCACATGGATTGCCAAACAAAAGCTGTGCACAGAACAACAATAGTATCACCAACGCTTTTGGCAATTGGCAAGTAAACAAATAAAACGCCAGCAGTTGAACACAACAAACCAGTGAAGAGATCAATCACCGAGAGAAACATAAGACAAATTTTAGTGTTTTCACCAAAACAGTTTTTAACTCGCGGAACGGTTATGATATTGATTATGTTGAGCAGAATGCAAAGAACAGCATTGAGAGAATAACCGATAACAAAAAAGTTTTTCTTGCTTTCGGAGTGGATGTAAGGCGTATCAATCCTTTCAAGCGCGGCACTAGAATTCGAAACGTTTGCGTTTTCTGGAATGATGCCGTCCATTGTAAATAGGATCATCTACCTCTGGGTATTGTTGGGGCGCGCCTCCCTTCGATCATGCGAAATCAATGAGAAGGAAGAATTCACAAGACGCCAACTGCTTGGCTCGATACGGTTAGCCACAAGTGCATGCCCCATCATTCTCCCTGTCTAAAATAGCATTTGAGAATTACAGTTAGAAAGTGGAGTTACTCAATAAGAAAACATATCAATAGGTAAGTATGAAACATACACACAGAAGCACGGTTTGTGTGCATAATTATGACGTACGAAAGCACGTGCCACCTCGTCAAGCTGTATTCGGCGAAGGGCAACCTATTATGACGGGCGGAACGTGCCATAAAGATGACAACTATACAACCATACATCCATCGAATGGATGTAAGGTTTTAACCAATCAGAACGCAGGAAACCGTACATCCATACAACCATACATCCATACATCTATGCAACCATACAGCTATAGAACGCATGTAAGGTTGTTAGGTTTGCGGGCCGAAATGCCATATTGCGAACAACCATACATCCATTCAGTTATGGTTGCATAGATGTATGGATGTATGGTTGTATGGATGTACGGTTTCCTGCGTTCTGATTGGTTAAAACCTTACATCCATTCGATGGATGTATGGTTGTATAGTTGTCATCTTTATGGCACGTTCCGCCCGTCATAACCTATGGCTTCCTACAGCCACGATTGATAGTTCCACTCTTATATGAAGAGCTCGGTTCCAAAAGGTACTACATCCATAATTCCAAGTTCTGAGAAAAACTTTTTTTTTTTTAATTATCATAGTTAGCAATGTCAGTTTGGAATGATACTTTGACTAGTTATACTATTGTATGATACAAGTGTAAAACCACTGTTTAAAAAAATAAAAGTCTGCACAAATATTTTTCACGAATTTATGTTTTTTTTTATTTGTGTGGATGTAGTACCTTTTGGAACCGAAATTGATGTAGTACTTTTTGGAACCGAAATATGCATACTGTATGCAAGTTACAATGCATAACTTGAATGGATATAGTTACCTTTTGAAACCGAACTGATTTTTAAATGCCATTTTTATTTTTATTTTGGAAATTCAGCTTTTTTGGAAGTGTCAGTGTATGAGGCTACTGGAAATGTGTACATTAATGCCAAAAATATAGGCGACATGATTCAAGTGAATATATACAGTATCCAGTTGCGTAACTACTGGGAGAAAGAGCACAAGGATATACATGCATGCATGCCCCCGCCAAAAAAAATACTAAAAGAGAAAGAGAGAGGAGAGAAACTCACAGAAGGAGAACGGGGAAATGAAACGTGAAAGGAGGAGATTTCGTGGTAGAGGGTTTCGGTTTCCAATCCCAGCCCGGCACTTACGCTCTTTAGCAAGACATTATTCTACATTTGCCATTCTCCACCCAGGTGTAAATTGGTACCTGCCAATCGCTTGGATGATGGTGATTGGAGGACCCCAGGAAGAACAGCTTTGATGCTGATGAGACTTTCCTGGTCAAATACAATGATTGCTATTGATATAAAGTGAATATGACCCCTCCAATACCCTCCTCTCACTCGCTTATTATTATTATCATTCTTTTCCCCATGATACTAATGGCCCCCCCCCAGGGCCGGACCAATGTTACACCGCTTCACATTGTACAACAAATTGTTGACATTTTTGTTAAATATAATCTTTTCTTTTATTAGGGAAGAACACATAAGGGAGAACATAATAGTAAACATCCTATCCGTTGGTTTACAGATGCATATTAGCATATTGTTTACTTTTATTATTATGATTCTCTATAGTGTGTTTTTATCGTGTAAATACCTTTGTAAAAATATTGTACGATTCAGCCACCGGGCGTCGATGCGTATTTTTGAATAAATAATCCATTATTATTATTATATGAACAATAATTTTCACAAAAGAGTAAGGAAAAGAAACATATTTACAGCTTGCGACAAAAAAGAAAAGAAACCACACTAGACTCCAATATTTCAAGAGCCAATAAGAATTTAGTGCTTAGATCAAGTATGGCGGTGTGATAACGTTTTCCTGTAAAAAAAAAAAAAAAGACCATAATATCAACTACTTTCGAAAAATCAACCTGAGGCAATTTCAATAGCCTTTTGTGTCACCTATTGAAATGTGCGAACATGACAATGATGCATTACTTAACCGCGAACATGATTTATGTTATGTTAATAGACTAGAGCGATCCATTTATGGTAATTGTAAGTAGAACCCCCCCCCCCACCCCTCCCAAAAAAAAATGCAACTAGGGTAATTAATGCATGTAAAATCGTCAAAGTCTGGAATTATAAACACTTTGACGAAGAACATTTCTTGTCTGACATGTTACGAAAACCCTGGTATAGGATGCTTGAGTGTGAAGATGTGTATATAGACATGGCATGGATTGTATGAAAAATATAATTCGATAAAGTGTGTAATGTTCATGCTCTATTCGATAAAGTGTGTAATGTTCGCTCTATTTGTATATGCATACAAAATATACGGTCCCATGGGTGTCAAAGTGTCAAAATGGTGGACTGCAGTTACTTGCGTAATGTATATCGACTTTAAAACTGTAATTGATACGATACATCATGGACTCTTATCAATCACTAGAATAATGCAGGAGTATCAGTCGGTGAACCCAAATGGTTTACATCGTATTTTACTGAAAGAAATCAAAACCGAGAGTAGATGAAACATTATGAAATATGAAGACAGGTAAACATGGTGTCCCCAGGGCTAAATTTGGGACCCTTGTCATTCATTACGTTCATTAATAGTCTCCCTCAATCAATTAACATGTATACAGACGATGCCGTCTTGCTATTTAAAGCTAAAACGCCAGATGAGCTTGAAGAAAAAGAAAACACGGAAAGGGGTTTAATGTATGTAAATAGCTGGATAATAACACATAGGTTAACGCTCAATGTAGGTAAAACCAATACATGATTTTCGGTTCGAGGCAGCTACTCCAAAATCACCGACATGTCAAAGTTTCTATAGGTCAGAATTAAATTTAAAGAGTGACAGAATGTAAGTATCTCGGGGCTATACATACTAGATCAGAGTCTAACTTACAAAAAACTTTGAATTATAATCCAGTTTTTTTTTTTAAAGATAGATTTCAACGATGATCTGCCAAACCTTATCTCCCAAACTATATTTTTTTAAATAATTTGTAACGCTCTGATTATGCCACAATTCGATAACTGTGACGCAGTTTGTTCAAATTGATTTTTAGAGGCCCCTTAGATAGATTTATTAAATTACATCAATTGTCATTTGTCCTCTACCTCTCAATTTCTTCGCTTCGTTTTCCTCTCACTTTTACCCATATCCTCTCCGATTCGCCTTCCCTTCTACCAACCTAGTCTTTTCCTTTTCTTTTTGTCTTCAAACCCTCTATTTCTCCAGCTGTCAGTATCTCTCCCCATTTCACTTCTAAGTATATTAAAGTCATTTGAATGTAATTTTCCCTCTTCTCTCTTCCTTCCCTCCTTCTAAGTCTCCCTTTTCTGCCTAACCAATCACTTTCTCTTTCCCAACTCCTTTTTCCATCATCTCTTAACACGATTCTTACAAGAGTAAAATGAGGGCGAAATTACAGAATAATCAAACATGTTATTTAATAACCAATGTGTAGACTATATCAAGACATCTCCGTAATGAGAGTGCTCACTTGTGAAAGAAACATGATGGAAAAATATGTACAAATTTAATGAACACAAAATGTACAATCACAAACATATATATAAATAATATATTCTTATAATTTGTCTTACTTCTTACAATTCTGTGTGTACAGTTTTCGCGAGTTTATCGAAATTGACCGGTGCTCACTCAAGCGTGAAATAGTGTCCATACTGTTAGTGCTATTGAAAAGAACCTCACCTATATTTTAATAACAAAGAATCATGCAGATATCATGAAATTAGAATGTTGGAGGATGTTTTCAAAGTGTGTACTTTTTTATACGCACTTTGGAGGCCTAGTTGTAATTTTTGCTTTGTCCAAAATGTTAAGACTTCTTGAAATGGATAACAATTATAATTGTAAGATCTTTTTTCATCCGTTATGCTTACAAATGATGTACAGTGGCGGAACGATCACTGGGCGGTACCATTCTCCACCGAATATCGGAATACTTTGCTTTTTATATTATAATATTGTTTCTGGGTGAATTATTCTCATCATTTATTTTCTTCGATGGAGTGCAGTGATCGACCGATCGATTTTTTCCTCAAATTTCTTGGAAACAAATATCATTTTCCGCTATGATGATTTTCTCAAGATTGATTACAGCTTATTTTACAGCATATTAGAGGACGCACAATATATTATTGATCAAAGCCGTTACATATACCATAATATTTTGCTTCTCAGGGCTGTTAACAAATAATCGATAGTAACCATGGTAACATGGATATATTAGCGACACGTTAGTAAGACACAGCTTTATGCTACTGTGACATTTAAGTTTTCTCCGGGAGAAAAATATCAAACATATGACAAATGAATAACATTTTTGATCCTGAATTTCAAGTTGCCACAAATATGCGTGAGATAAAAGGAACAACTGTCTATGCACTAAAATAAGTGTATAGGGTGTTGGGCCGTGAGGTTATACGTCGATGGAGTAGCCTCGATTTCAATTTTCTGTCATACAATAACATTTAAAGTCACATAAATCTTTTGGACGAAAACGTCAAAATATGTGGATCATGCATATTTGGTATTTTGATTTAGTATAAAGTTGGATTGTAATTACTAATATGCTGCCAAACGAAGACATTCTTCATTCTTCAATGTTGAAGTTTGCATTCTATAGAAAATCCAATGACCGTTGTACACGATGCGTCACTGGCCTGACGCAGGACTGCGTCAACGACTGGTGCAGTCTTTGGCGGGCCATGTGCAGGTGACATCGAACAAAGTTGGCTAAATTAAAAGCGCTTACACCGTTTATTTACTGATGTAAGGGCTAATTCCTCCATCGGCTTTATAAGGCCAGGTAAAAATGTCCTTAAAATATGGCCTTGTGGTGTCATATTGCGCTAAACCAATATTTTGACTTTTAATTGTGTAATGTTTTAATCTTTACTTGGTAAAGGAATTCTACAGTGGTTAATTAACTGTACTCAACAATATAATCGTAAATACACATTACATACATCTCAATAATTATAACAAAACCATTTTCTTGTTTTCCTTTTGCTTCACACCAGCGTGTGTCACAGTTTTAAATCACAATATGAAAATTTAGAATATATGGAATGTATGCTTCCTGCCTGATGCACATGTGGCGTCGTCTGCTGACGTTGGACTACGTGATCGATTGGCGCATCTATGACGTGCCATGTGAAAGTGATAACAACGAAGTGAGTCCAAAATGACCAGTGAGAATATTGTATTGAATTACTGGCGCATGCGCTATACTTGCCACCATAGGCTTGATAAGCATATACTTATTATAGCGCTATTTGAATGGCGCCACGTGTGCAATGGGCATACCGATACAATGCAATGAACATTTATCGACGCGGAATATTTCCCTTGAGTGCAAGAAATGATTAACTTATAATTAGATACTTTTCATTAATTTCTGTTTCACATTTGAGACACTGTTGAAATTGTGAGTTAAAGTTACGAATTTCGTGATTAAATGAGGGCATAGTATCAAACTTCGGATTTTGTTACTGTCCATACGGACCCTTTTCCCCTTGATTAAATCAGAACCTTTTATTACCTCACACTTATTACAATCTAAAGTTCATCTTCGCGGTAGACTGCATACATCCCTATAAATATTACAAGACGAAGAAAGAAGAAGAAGAAGAAGAAGAAGAAGAAGAAGAAGAAAACAAGGACAGAAAGAAAGAATAGAAGAAAAAAGAGAAAGATAACAATGAGAAGAAGTTAAAAAAGAAAAAGGAGAAAGAGAAGAAGCTGTAGTTCAAAGGTATGATGATGATTAAAAAAAATCCAAGAGGACAATGATGATGATGACGATGACGATGAAGAAGAAGATTAGTAGAAAGACAGAAAGGAAGAATGGAAGAAAAACATATATAACATTTAGAAGAAGAAGGAGAAGAAGTTTGAAAGTATGGTGATGGAGAAAAAGAAAAGAGAAGTTCAAGACGATGGGGATTATGATGATAAAGAATGATACGAAGAAGAAGAATGAGAAGTTCAAGAAGATGAAGAATATTATGATTAACAAGAGAAGATGCCATCTGGCGCACTCCTAGTTTGTGGAAATATAAGCCATTTCGGCGTGAGGAAATTCTCCGATGAACTCCTCATTTGATCTCTTACAGCATATCTGCTGGCGTAACAGTTTGATAAGGACCTTGCGGTATGATTTATTCATGATCCAATAGACAAAAGCATTCCACCAACTATTAAAAGTGATTGTGTACCTCACGTACAGGATGAGAATTGGGGGAATCTGGATACCAGGGATAGGGCTCAGGAAATTTATGATGGTACCTGGTAACCAAGCTAGATAAAACACACTGGTTATTACCAGGACTGTTTTAAGTCCCTTCATTCCTGCTCTGCACGGCGGTGGGAGAGCGATATTACCTGCGTTAACCGTGGCTTCCAACGCGGCGATCTGACGCTCATGGAGACGCGAAATAAGTACAAGCCGAACGTTCACAATTGTGGTGATCACTACCGCGGTAAATGGAATGAAGTTATAGATGATGAAGCTGGGCTTGATAATTGACGGGCAAGTAGTACCGAATGGATGACAATCGGATGTAAGCACACTCTGCAGATAGGACCCACCAGAATTGAGAAGTGCAAGAAGCATCACCGTGATCAAGGCACAAACCATCCTTTACGGGAAGCAACAGAGTGGTACTGAAGCGGTCGTGTTACTGCGATGTAGCGATCGACAGACGCCAAAGTCAAAATCCACATGGATTGCCAAACAAAAGCTGTGCACAGAACAACAATAGTATCACCAACGCTTTTGGCAATTGGCAAGTAAACAAATAAAACGCCAGCAGTTGAACACAACAAACCAGTGAAGAGATCAATCACCGAGAGAAACATAAGACAAATTTTAGTGTTTTCACCAAAACAGTTTTTAACTCGCGGAACGGTTATGATATTGATTATGTTGAGCAGAATGCAAAGAACAGCATTGAGAGAATAACCGATAACAAAAAAGTTTTTCTTGCTTTCGGAGTGGATGTAAGGCGTATCAATCCTTTCAAGCGCGGCACTAGAATTCGAAACGTTTGCGTTTTCTGGAATGATGCCGTCCATTGTAAATAGGATCATCTACCTCTGGGTATTGTTGGGGCGCGCCTCCCTTCGATCATGCGAAATCAATGAGAAGGAAGAATTCACAAGACGCCAACTGCTTGGCTCGATACGGTTAGCCACAAGTGCATGCCCCATCATTCTCCCTGTCTAAAATAGCATTTGAGAATTACAGTTAGAAAGTGGAGTTACTCAATAAGAAAACATATCAATAGGTAAGTATGAAACATACACACAGAAGCACGGTTTGTGTGCATAATTATGACGTACGAAAGCACGTGCCACCTCGTCAAGCTGTATTCGGCGAAGGGCAACCTATTATGACGGGCGGAACGTGCCATAAAGATGACAACTATACAACCATACATCCATCGAATGGATGTAAGGTTTTAACCAATCAGAACGCAGGAAACCGTACATCCATACAACCATACATCCATACATCTATGCAACCATACAGCTATAGAACGCATGTAAGGTTGTTAGGTTTGCGGGCCGAAATGCCATAATTGCGAACAACCATACATCCATTCAGTTATGGTTGCATAGATGTATGGATGTATGGTTGTATGGATGTACGGTTTCCTGCGTTCTGATTGGTTAAAACCTTACATCCATTCGATGGATGTATGGTTGTATAGTTGTCATCTTTATGGCACGTTCCGCCCGTCATAACCTATGGCTTCCTACAGCCACGATTGATAGTTCCACTCTTATATGAAGAGCTCGGTTCCAAAAGGTACTACATCCATAATTCCAAGTTCTGAGAAAAAACTTTTTTTTTTTTAATTATCATAGTTAGCAATGTCAGTTTGGAATGATACTTTGACTAGTTATACTATTGTATGATACAAGTGTAAAACCACTGTTTAAAAAAATAAAAGTCTGCACAAATATTTTTCACGAATTTATGTTTTTTTTTATTTGTGTGGATGTAGTACCTTTTGGAACCGAAATTGGATGTAGTACTTTTTGGAACCGAAATATGCATACTGTATGCAAGTTACAATGCATAACTTGAATGGATATAGTTACCTTTTGAAACCGAACTGATTTTTAAATGCCATTTTTATTTTTATTTTGGAAATTCAGCTTTTTTGGAAGTGTCAGTGTATGAGGCTACTGGAAATGTGTACATTAATGCCAAAAATATAGGCGACATGATTCAAGTGAATATATACAGTATCCAGTAGCGTAACTACGGGGAGAAAGAGCACAAGGATATACATGCATGCCCCCCGCCAAAAAAAATACTAAAAGAAAAAGAGAGAGGAGAGAAACTCACAGAAGGAGAACGGGGAAATGAAACGTGAAAGGTGGAGATTTCGTGGTAGAGGGTTTCGGTTTCCAATCCCAGCCCGGCACTTACGCTCTTTAGCAAGACATTATTCTACATTTGCCATTCTCCACCCAGGTGTAAATTGGTACCTGCCAATCGCTTGGATGATGGTGATTGGAGGACCCCAGGAAGAACAGCTTTGATGCTGATGAGACTTTCCTGGTCAAATTGATATAAAGTGAATATGACCCCTCCAATACCCTCCTCTCACTCGCTTATTATTATTATCATTCTTTTCCCCATGATACCAATGGCCCCTCCCCAGGGCCGGACCAATGTTACACCGCTTCACATTGTACAACAAATTGTTGACATTTTTGTTAAATATAATCTTTTTTATTAGGGAAGAACACATAAGGGAGAACATAATAGTAAACATCCTATCCGTTGGTTTACAGATGCATATTAGCATATTGTTTACTTTTATTATTATGATTCTCTATAGTGTGTTTTTTATCGTGTAAATACCTTTGTAAATATATTGTACGATTCAGCCACCGGGTGTCGATGCGTATTTTTGAATAAATAAACCATTATTATTATTATATGAACAATAATTTTCACAAAAGAGTAAGGAAAAGAAACATATTTACAGCTTGCGACAAAAAGAAAAGAAACCACACTAGACTCCCATATATTTCAAGAACCAATAAGAATTTAGTGCTTAGATCAAGTTTATTTGGCGGTGTGATAACGTTTTCCTGTAAAAAAAAAAAACAAGACCATAATATCAACTACTTTCGAAAAATCAACCTGAGGCAATTTCAATAGCCTTTTGTGTCACCTATTGAAATGTGCGAACATGACAATGATGCATTACTTAACCGAACATGATTTATGTTATGTTAATAGACTAGAGCGATCCATTTATTGTAATTGTAAGCAGAACCCCCAAAAAAAAAAAAAAAAATGCACCTAGTATAAGTCATTTGAATGTAACTTTCCTCCCTTCTCTCTTCCTTCCCTCCTTCCGAGTTTCCCTTTTTTGCCTAACCAATCACTTTCTCTTTCCCAGCTCCTTTTTCCATCTTCTCTTAACACGATTCTTACAAGAGTAAAATGAGGGCGAAATTACAGAATAATCAAACATGTTATTTAATAACCAATGTGTAGACTATATCAAGACATCTCCGTAATGAGAGTGCTCACTTGTGAAAGAAACATGATGGAAAATATGTACAAACTTAATGAATACAGAATGGACAATCACAAATATAAACTAGATTTTAATTCGTCCTTGAGACAAATTAGGTGATCCATTGAGTCATTTTAAAGGTATGCTAGCTCTGGGTCGTCATAGCGACCTTTGGTAGTCTAGTTTTTTAAACTGTTTGTGAAAGGGAAGAGAACCCTGATAGCAGAGCGACGTCTTAAAGACGTCATATTTACGTCTTGTACTACGTCTTTAAGACGACATAACATGACGTAAAAAAGACGTAAACTTGCACCCGCGTACGTCGTCTTCAGGACGACATATTTTGACGTGATTTTTACGTCTTATTCGTCAAAGAAAGACGTCTTTAAGACGTCAACTTGTACCATAGGAAGACGTCATATGGACGTCATATTTACGTCTTTTAGTTAAAGAAAGACGTCTTTAAGACGACATAACTTTACGTCAAAAGACGTAAACTTGCACCCGCGCACGTCGTCGTGAGGACGTCATATTTTGACGTGATTTTTACGTCTTATTAGTTAAAGATAGACGTCTTTAAGACGTCAACTTGTACCATAGGAAGACGTCATATGGACGTCATATTTACGTCTTTTAGTTAACGAAAGACGTCTTTAAGACGACATAACTTTACGTCAAAAAGACGTAAACTTGCACCCGCATACGTCGTCGTGAGGACGTCATATTTTGACGTGATTTTTACGTCTTATTAGTTAAAGAAAGACGTCTTCAAGACGTCAATTTTTACCCAAGAAAGACGTCTTACAGACTTCGTGTATACATTGTATGGACATCAAATTTTGACGTGATATTTACATCTTATTGATAAAGAATAGACGCCTTCAAGACGGTAACTTGTATCAAAGGTAGACGTCGTACTGACGTCATATATTAATGTGATTTTTACGTCTTACTGGTAAAAAAAGACGTCTTTAAGACGTTAAATTGTAAAAAAGGAAGTCGTCATACAGATGTCATATATTTATGTAGTTTTTACATCTTTTAAGTAAAAATTACGTCTTAAAAGCATAAACTTGTATCAATAGTTTACATTGTACGGACTTGAATCTTTACACAATTTGTCCATCCTATTGGTTAAAAAGGACATCTTCAAGACGTAAATTTGTAGCAACGGAAGACATAAGGACACCAATTCGATGTACTTTTTATCCTTACATGAGCTTTACGTCTTTTTGTCCTCTAAATGACATCTATATGACCACCTGATCAAGGAAGAAAGTGTACAAATCACTCATTCTGAGCAATCACACGGTACAATCAAAGCAACAAATATTGCATCACATACGGTAATATATACATGCCAGACAGAAAGTAATTTTCATATTTTTAATGTACATGTAAATGGTGTGAAGAAGGATAACACAAAACTATAAAATACTTATTTCTATACCTTCTTTTTCTAACTTGCCTTCTATACGTACAGTGTCTTTCCATCCCCATCCTAATCTCATAATTGATTTTAATAAAGTTAACAGGCCATCACAAAGATATCTGTTTTGTCATAAAATGTGCTACTTTTTAAAGATAAACATTACAATTAAAGAACGGTTTTCATTTGCTTTCAAATTAAATTCACTTATCAGTACAAGAAACCATGACATATTATATTGCATAATTGGTTAAACTTATAAGTCTTGCGGTTGTGAGAAGCAGGTTAGCAGCATAGAGACTAGGTAAAGCTATACTGATACCCGCAGTTTTTTAGTAGATAAGCAAACATCACACTGGGGAAGCTCCTCACATTCAGCAAAACAGAATAGTGGAAAGCAGGGCATTCATCAGCATAGCTCTACCTCGTCTCCATGCTGCAAACCCGCTCCTCACAACCACAAGACTGTAATGCAGATAAAGAGTATCAGATAAAACAAAAGGTTGTTGGAAACAAGTCTTACCAGAGAGTCAAGACAAATGGCTATATGTCAACAGAAGTAATTGCATTATTAGCAGCACATAATACATCAAGTAAACACAGATGCTCATTCAATATAGAATTTCTGAGCGTGAAAGATAAATTCTTGTTACATACAAGGGGAATCTCTAAGTTTATGGCAATAATTCATATTCACAGTTTTAAAAGGCACATGCAAATGAAGTATAAAACTATACAATCTATATCACACATAAGAGAAAAATGGCACAAATGATAAACACATGGCTTAGCTTAGTTATCTCTTACACTCAAAAGAAACAAGTTGGCAGCAAGGAAAACAGGGAGAGCTATGCTGATACCTGCAGAGTTTTCTGATGATGGTTGCTTGCCCGTTGAAACCACGATGTTCGCATTTGGCGATACAGCATATTGGAAAACTGTGCAGAAATTAGCTCAACTGTACCTATTCTCTGTGCTAGAAACCTGCTTCTTACGGGCACATGACTTAAATATAAGAAAAGGCATTACTGGCAGTGGCAACTTTCATTCTTATAAATATCATCAAAGATTTTGTTTGCGAATACAGAAGCTGAAGTATAAAAACACAATTTTGATCAGATTAAACATTCCTGCCAGTACGACTGGCTCAATTGGGCAATTCAAGGTGACTGTGCAATAATGATGCAGAAGATATTTCCAACTTTAAGATAAAATAGCAAGCATGATGAAACAGTTTAGCACAAACAGATATATTCCATTGCTTATGTCACAACATTCATTTGGCAAGTTTGAAACTCCTGGGGTATTTTCACAAAGAATTAAAATTTAACTTAGATTCAATATAGGTAAGCCGTATTGTGCTTTCAAAATCACAGGTACAATCCAACAATTTTATACTTTTAACTACCAAAAATTCTCAAACCACAAAGATATTTATGGTTTTCTTAGAAGGCGCCACAGTGTGACACCCTTTAAAGACACATAGAAGTCAGCTCTCATGGGGAATTCGACACCGTTCGGGTGTTTACCCAATAACAGGTGTTGTCAATCACCAGGGTTAGCCTTCAGTTTTATGACCATTCGACCTTATGTAATGCTTTGCTTTTCCTCACCCGATCCGAAGCGGGATCCGAAGCTAGACTCTCCGAGAGATTAGGAGGTAATTCTTGACTGGCCTACGGGTTTGCTGTGTGCAGATTTGTACTCCCATTAATGTTATTTCCACCAAGTCTGGTGTCAGCGAATTATGGCCTTCTGCACATGGAAACTGACGATCCACTCACTTTAACAGTTGATTCTCCCAATAAATTTTTGAATTTTCCCCAACCGTTTTCCATCGTTCGTTCGCACGAAGAATATCAAGGAGTACATCATGATAGGAAGATCCTTATTTATCCAACTGATTGTCTCATCATCGAGCTCCAAGTCCAGAAGCACCGTGAGGGGATTTGTAGATAGGACAAGCATCGATGACATGATCCATAGTTTGGATCTCTCCACAGGCACAGTTTGGCGATGGATCAGCTCCAATTTTATGCAGGAAGTATTGTGTACGGCCAACTCCAATTCTGATACGGTTGAGGTTGACCCAGCTTTTCTTGAGAGGTCGCTGCCACTTGGTTTTGCACAGGGCTCTGGGATGAACTCCTTCAAGTTGGTAGTAGACGAATTCCACTGGTCTGACCAGCGTTTTGCTTTCCAGGTGGGTAAGGTGGAGGGGGGCTTCTCAAACGGCAGCTCAGCAGCCTGTGTTGCAAAGTGTCTTCTAGGGAGACGCTGTCCTTCAAAGGCAGAGGGGCAGGAACAAGGCATTTATCTCTGTCATGCTTTTGGGCAAGCTTAGTGTACTGCGCATCTCGTCTGAGCTGAAAATAAGATATAAAACAGGCCTTTAAAAACTTTCAACACTTAAATGTTTGGAAAAGGTATATAGAGCCAATTCTTTGCTTTGTGATGATTTACATTCACCTAAAATTAAATTAAATTATAATAATATAATTGGGAGAATTAAGGAATTGACCACATCAGTTTTTCCCAATTGTTATCATTAATAATGGTCTTTTTCACTTGAACTTTCATATTATCTTTAATTGTACATCTAACATTGAAGTCAATACCTTAGCACCATTATCTCTCATCTGAACAATGTAACTAAGTCCCTTTATGGCTCGTTCAGATATGATGCTGCAAAACATTCAAAACCGCAGAGTATTTTTAATGTTGACATAAAGTTCAATATGCTTTACATTTCTGTATATTATAAAACAAAGCTCACTGAATACGCGCAGTCCAAAACATACTTCACTTTACACATAAACCAAATCTGCATCATTTTTTAAAATTTGTTGGCGGTTCACGTGCCGTACCTGAGCAAGTCTTAATTGCTTAAGAATGGAATCGATTTGTATTGCATTTACCTCACTCAATTTTTCTCTATTACCAACTTATATCATACACAGGTTTTAGGAACCGATACAAAGGGGTGGGGGTGAGCATGAGACAGAGCATATCAAGTGTACGACATAAGTATATGAAACAGGTCAACTTCATAAATAGTAATTACAAATATACGCAAAATACTGATTTTTTTACCCAAATCATTATGTCAGTTTGTAAACCCTGTAATTCGTTAAAATTGCAAGTGACATGATTCAGTTCTACAGCTTTGCCATTCAGGTTTGTGGCTACACCTCACCCCTCCCCATCCCCTCCCCCAATCTCTCTCTCTATAATCAATGGAGGGAAAAATAACCTGAAATATTTCTTGCAGTTATGCTATCGGGTGAGTGTAGACATCATTTTGGAAATATTCCTCTTCAGCTTGGACTCACGGTTTAGCTTTTGGGTGGAATCTCCTGTATTATGCACTGCTTTCAGATCCGGGTACATAGGCGCAAAGAATTCTAATGGATGAAGAAAGCAAAAAGAAAGGAATACAATTAAGAAAAAACTGTTATATATTTTAAAACTGAAATGTAAACAATTAATTAAATAATGAATTCTGCCAGAAAATTACTGCTTGGTAAGATTTATCAGAAATAATTTCTCATTGCTCACAAACATAATGTAAACACACCTTTGGATTTTAAACTTTTGTTGGCAATGCAAAACGTGATTCAGGATTGTTTTTGTAAATTATCAATACAATTCTAGTTTGCTGATGAGGGTAGAATAAAAGCTCCTTGACCTATGCTGAAGGGGAAATAAAAATGTTTGAAACTCGCAAAATATGGTCGGTTATTGCAACATACCTGCAGGTTTTAGTGATCTGAAATTAATTGAATTATATATACCGGTATATATAGTCAAACCTGCTTTAGTGACCACCTGTCTACAAGGACCACATTTTTGTTTCCCTTGAAAATGGTTTCTCATTGAAAAATGTACTAAAGGAACCTGTCTACAAAGACCACCTGTCTACAAAGACCACTTTTTGTGTTTCCCTTGGGCGGTCGCTATAGACAGGTTTGACTGTATATTTGAAACTACCGGTAAGGAAAATACGCCTTCGAGTGAAATGATCAATTCTGTAGTGTCTAATTAGTCGGTGATCATGCACAATATGACAAAAATGTACAAAAATAATACAAGTACATGTACACATTTACCGATAATGGCTTCGACTTTTTCATGAGGCTGCTGATCCTTAAGGAACATCCAGAAGGCTGAGAGAAAGTAGCATTTTCTGCATGGTACGCCTCACGTCAATCCAATCTATTGTGGCCACAATGTGCTTTGAATCCACTGCTTTGACGAAAGATGTTAAAAAGATGCCTACAATTAATGAGAAAATAAATAACGTTAAAACAAAATGAATGGTTGATAATGTATGCATGTGCAACACATGTATAGGCCTACTACAAACTTCTTTGTACAGCCTGTGGGGAAAGAATTTTGTTTACCATTTACGGGTGTAACCGATTATTTCCAGATAAAGGCTTGTGTTTACGGTAGCCTATAGGAACACACCATGAATTGATTAGAATTTATACCATTAAAACAATTTATGGTAACACAAATTTGTGCACGTCTTCAAAGGTGAAGTTTTTTCTGATACATTTGCTGTCTAAAGACTAAACTCTGTAGAAACGACTTGTTTAAGGTTATATGTATGTGACACAAGTCACAATGCTTTATTCCTCTGCGCATCGCACTCACAAAGCTCAATTTCCAGACATCTGGGCCCAGTCTTATAAAAATTGCAATTAATTCAAATCATTTAGCTGCGCAAATAACCAATTCTTTTTATTTTTAAAATAATAAAGCACTAAATTCTCAAAACTGACATTACTCACAGCAGATGTGAGGCAGGCGTACGGTAGGCGTACGGTATGCCATTGTATTGTGCAGCAGTTTGCCGTGAATCACGTGAGAAAGTGTATATTTTAAGCCTTCATTTTTAGGAAAAATAATCCAAAAAAAGATAAGAAAATTGACACGAAAGGGGTAAGAAACATAACTACTTTTAAATCATGACCATTATTTGAACAATTGATGAAGATTTAGTTGATTTTGGGTTATGTTTTAGTAGGGTATCTCCACGCCGTTAGGGTTAGGGTTTAAAAAAATGGATACGAAACTACACTAATAATAATAATTATATTTGCTTATATAGCGCCTAACACTTACTTTATCAGAAGTCTCTAAGTTACTTAGTAAGCGCTACAATAATGCAACATAATTACCCTGGCTTTAGCAGAGCAGCTGTCACGTGCTCTGCATTTCAAGGAATGAATTCCTACCAGGGCCCGTATTACAAAGAGTTGATATCAATCGTAACTTATTTGCGATTGATATCAATCGCAACCATGTACATAAGAGATAGGAGAATGCAAACTTGCGATTGATTGGAGGACTTACGATTGATTTGGATCAATCGTAACTCTTGTAAGACGGGGCCCAGGTCCCCATTTACTTCACCTGGGTGGAGTGTGGCAAATGTAGATCAATGTCTTGCCAAAGGACATTAGTGCCGCGGGACTCGAACCGCGGACCAGTTGTGATCGACAGTCCGGCGACGTGTCCACTCGACCACGACACCTCTACATCAATTACACTAGCGCCCAGAATTGTTTGCAGAGCAGACCCTATGGTCGGCTTCTGTTTCTAAGTCTAAAGAGAGGAGCCGACCCTACCCAAATCAGACTAATCAGAATATCTAGACCTAGTCAGATTTTATTGAAACTTTCATCAGTTTGCTTCTCTTATTTTTCTACTTTCTTTTAGTTTGAGAGTAGACTAGATCTAGTTGTATATTCAGGTTGGATTTCCCTTTAAAGTCATGTGTAGGCAAATGAATAAACTTTGCTTCAAATGATGCCCCAACCATGCATCCCATCAACAGGATCAAGATGTTACATAAAAATACATAGAAGGGAACAGCATGGACGTAGTACATACAGCACCAAGCTGCCTGCATTATCAGTACACGGGACTACTTTTGTCAGCAGGTGTTGAAAGTCCGAGCTCACAATCATTAGACATACATATTAAACATGCATGTCAACTTTTCAGAACAGAAAACAGTAACTATAGATTTATGTACATTTTGTAAATAAATTAGGTAATTCTAAGACTTACCCATACTGTAGATTAGCAGGGGAAAACAGAGTACTGCACTGTACAATGGCAGCTGTATAACGGCCATTTACACTCCGATCAGCTCCCAATGCATACTATATATATACATATACACATTGTAATGTATTGTGTAGGCCTACGGCCTTGAGTATCACACACACAGCCTTTTTCAAATAGCGAGATTAGAGCATGTTTAGTCTTGATCGATATTGCAGACCTTTGCATGTCAAGATGGTGCACAATCTGATAATGACTAATGATTGGGGCAAAGAAGTTCCCCATTTTCACCTCTGATAATTGCCCTATTTACTCAGTGACAAATGCTCATATTTGATCCTAATGGTTTCTTTTGGTTTCTACTGTTCTCTTTTTTTTTATAAAGACGTCAAATGACGTAATAACGTCGTCCATACGACAAAAAATAATGACAAATAATAGTCTTTGAAAGACGTCATATGACATCGTCCACACGACAAAAATTATTACGGAAGAAAATAGACTTTTAAAGACGTCATAATAACGTCGTCCATACAACAAAAATTAATGACAATTAATATTCTTCGAAAGACGTCATAATTACGTCGTCCATACGACAAAAATTCATTGGAAAGAATAGCCTTTTAAAGACGTCATAATGACGTCAAATTAACGTCGTCAATACGACAAAGATTATATTGGAAAGAATAGTCATTTAAAGACGCGTCATAATGATGTCGTAATAACGTCGTCCATACGACAACATTTAATGACAAATAATAGTCTTCGCAAGCCGTCATAATTACGTCGTCTATACGACAAAAATTATATTAGCAAAAAATAGTCTTTTAAAGACGTCAAAATGTTGTCGTAATGACGTCGTCAATATGACAAAAATTATCTTGGAAAAAGTAGTCATTTAAAGACGTCATAATGACTTCGTAATAACGTCGTCATTACGACATAAATTTTATTGGAAAAATAGTCTTTTAAAGACGTCATAATGTTGTCGTAATGACGTCGTCAATACGACAAAAATTATCTTGGAAAAATAGTCTTTTAAAGTCGTCATAATGACGTCGTCAATACGACAAAAATTATCTTGGAAAAATTAATCTTTTAAAGACGTCATAATGACGTCGTAATGACGTCGTAAATACGACAAAAATTATCTTGAAAAAATAGTTTTTTTAAAGACGTCATAACGACGTCGTAATGACGTCGTCAATACGACACAAATTATATTGGAAAAAATAGTTTTTTTAAAGACGTCATAACGACGTCGTAATGACGTCGTCAATACGACACAAATTATCTTGGAAAAAATAGTTTTTTTAAAGACGTCATAACGACGTCATAATAACGTCGTCCATACAACAAAAATTAATGACAATTAATATTCTTCGAAAGACGTCATAATTACGTCGTCCATACGACAAAAAATTCATTGGAAAGAATAGCCTTTTAAAGACGTCATAATGACGTCAAATTAACGTCGTCAATACGACAAAGATTATATTGGAAAGAATAGTCATTTAAAGACGCGTCATAATGATGTCGTAATAACGTCGTCCATACGACAACAATTAATGACAAATAATAGTCTTCGCAAGCCGTCATAATTACGTCGTCTATACGACAAAAATTATATTAGCAAAAAATAGTCTTTTAAAGACGTCAAAATGTTGTCGTAATGACGTCGTCAATATGACAAAAATTATCTTGGAAAAAATTAGTCATTTAAAGACGTCATAATGACTTCGTAATAACGTCGTCATTACGACATAAATTTTATTGGAAAAATAGTCTTTTAAAGACGTCATAATGTTGTCGTAATGACGTCGTCAATACGACAAAAATTATCTTGGAAAAATAGTCTTTTAAAGTCGTCATAATGACGTCGTCAATACGACAAAAATTATCTTGGAAAAATTAATCTTTTAAAGACGTCATAATGACGTCGTAATGACGTCGTAAATACGACAAAAATTATCTTAGAAAAATAGTCTTTTAAGTCGTCATAATGACGTCGTCAATACGACAAAAATTATCTTGGAAAATATAGTCTTTTAAAGACGTCAAAATGTTGTCGTAATGACGTCGTCAATACGACAAAAATTATCTTGAAAAAATAGTTTTTAAAGACGTCATAACGACGTCGTAATGACGTCGTCAATACGACACAAATTATATTGGAAAAATAGTTTTTAAAGACGTCATAACGACGTCGTAATGACGTCGTCAATACGACACAAATTATCTTGGAAAAAATAGTCTTTTGAAGACGCCATAATGACGTCGTAATGACGTCGTCAATGCGACAAAAATTATCTTGGAAAAATAGTTTTTTTAAAGACGTCATAACGACGTCGTAATGACGTCGTCAATACGACACAAATTATCTTGGAAAAAATAGTCTTTTGAAGACGACATAATGACGTCGTTATGACGTCGTCCATACGACGTACGACGTGTTTACCACTTTACGACCAATTTATGACGTCTTTAAGACGTCAGTCTGCTATCAGGGAAGGTACATGAAAAGGAACAAAATGGTGCCTGGAAGGTCACGTGACCACTAGAAAGCGCATATCTTGAACTAATTACATTTAAAAAAAGGTACACATCGGCTAAAGCATTGAACCTCAAATAAAACTTCCAGAGAGAGTTTATATTCCCCCAAAATAAAAAAGGAACTAAGAAAAGAAAAGGAGTTAAAGAATTGCCTTAGCTTTGTCCAAGCTTTGATAAACATCAGATTGAGCACAAACATAAAATTTCCACACACATTTTTCTTTTGCAGGCACTTTTATTGACTTAAGAAAAATTGCCTTTATAATGAAATATAAGAAATAATTGAACGTTTCTACCGAGATATACATTGACAAAATATTTACCATTCTATGAAAACGAAATTGCATTTTATCTATGAAGTTCGGTGTTACATTTTATAATCGATACGCACTTTTTTCAATTCTGCCTTTTTTTTAATTCGCAGGACCCTGGGCTTTTGTAAAGAATGGTTTCATGTCTACTATTTTCAACAAACAAACGAATCACCTGTTGGGATTACGCAATAGCCTTAAGCCCCCATCACACCAAACTAGTTCTCACAATGTTCTGGAACCGTCCTAGAACATCGTAAAACGGGTTGTGGTCGGAGTAGAATGTGTAAATAATGTCTATAATACGATCCTAGTTCGTTCATAAACAGTCCTCAATACGTCCATCTCATCTGTACCCCGGCCGTCCACAGTTAGTTCATATCAAGTTCAGATCGGGTAAATTTGCCATTTTCAGGCAGTCCAAGCCAGTCCGTAGTCAGTTTAAACTCATTATTAACTAGTTCTACCTCGTTCCCAATACGTCCAAACCCATTTTAACCAGTTCGCCACTTGTTCTTACTATTTTTTTTTTTTTACCCGACCACCCCGTTCAGAGACAGTTCAACTCGTCCTCATCTCGTTCTTTAGTGCGTTCGAGCGTGTGCAATCCCGTCCTGGCTCGGGGGCTATAAAAACCCAGCGCGTTCTCGCCATTCCTCATTCCCGTTCAACTTCAACGCTTCAAGCTTTGCATATCAAGACATTCAAGTGAAGCCCCCATCTCATCAAACTAGTTTTCACTACGTTCTGGAAAATGTTGCCAAACGGGCTCAAACTGTGAGCGAACGGAGTGATCGTAGTATCAACCGTTTACGATCTGTTTAAGGACTTCATGGACGGGTTCGGACTGGACTAATGTCTATAATACGATCCTAGTTCGTTCATAAACAGTCCACAATACGTCCAGTTACAATTGTGTTGCCCATCTCAAACCAACACCAAAATAACACCCCCTTTCCCTCAGCCCACCCCCTCCTCCTCCTTCCACTCCTCATCCCGCTCCTACCTCTCCCGATTCCCCCTTTCCCCTTCCCATCCTCTCTCGCCCCATCAACTCCTCCCTTCCTCACTCTCTCCCCTCACCCCCCCCCCTCTCTCTCTCTTTAGTTCTCTTTATCTCTCACGAATGAATTATCTTGACTCAACGCCATTTCCTTCTACAACTTATAATAGACACATAAATGCAATTTACTGAATTTAACATAAATTTTGATCACTGTCATTTAATTTTCATAAATTGCATTATTATAATTCACATGAGGTTTCAGTTTATCTCCAGTGAAGACATAAATAATTGTTTTTTTTACTATTGTTGTCCAGGAATTATAGCTATTTGGGTCTACATGTATACATCAAGCAAATCAATAGCTTACATTTTATTTGTGATAATGCAGTACCGTAAACAACAAACTAAATGAGGTTCATTCGCAATGAAATGACAACAGAGAGAGAGAGAGAGAGAAATTATTGCATTACACTAACATCACTCATAAGTAAAATTTAAAAATTGTTATTTTGCTCAGGCCTACATAAAAAGGAAATACAATTACAAAAGCTCCCCAAGATTATATCAACACTCATAATCAATCGCATTATTTTTAGTTTAGTTCACGTAATAGTGGTAGTAGTAGTAGTAGTAGTAGTAGTAGTAGTAGTAGTAGTAGTAGTAGTAGTAGGGGTAGTAGTAGTAGTAGTAGTAGTAGTAGTAGTAGTAGTAGTAGTAGTAGTAGTAGAAGTACCTCAATATTCTAAAGTGACAAACGTGACATTCACTTTGGTAACAAATTAATTTGTTTGCTGATTTTGCTATTTTTGCTTGTTTCACTTTGTATATCATCTTTAATATGTTAATGCCTTCTAGCTTTTGAAGGTTAAGAAAGAAAACTGATTTGACAGTGGTTTTAACATGACTCAATCAACCCATAATTCATACATTCACAACATCTATATCCTTACATTGTGTATCTCCTACATGCATATAACTTTACCTGGTAATTATCATAAAATAATTCAACACAACATTTTGATGGCATATGTACTTCTATTAAAACTACGTTTATTCTCATGTAAACCAGTTGAACATTACAATTTGCTGATAAAATTTATACAGAGGAAAGTCAATAAATATGTTATTCCTAGGACACAAATATAAGAATAGCATAACGCCAAGGTTCATACTGAATGTCTCTGGAAAAAAAAACATTAAAATTACCTATTGCTGAAACCCTGTAGAAGTAAATCTTTGATATACAAGAAATAAATATAACAAACCCTTTGGAGTTTAGCACTTGCAAAATCCCTGTCGCCCTATACACCATTGGTCCCATGAAAATAATGATTTTTTTTAATTTTTTTTTTTTACCCATGGAAGTCTCATCTGCTTCAACACTGTTCTTCCTGAGGGCCCTGCACTAATCATTACCCGAGCAATTTCCAGACATCCATTCACACCTGGGTAAAGGACGGCAAATGTGGAATAATGTCTCGCCAAAGGACAATAGTGCCGGGCTGAGATTTAAATTCTCAACTCTTGGATTGAGAGTCGAGTTAATGAACCACAATACCATGACACCTCCACATACTAAGCCACTATAGCTTTAGAGTTAGGATGGGGATAAGGGTTATGTTTAGGGATATGGTGTAAGTTCAGATTAAGATTAGCATACCTACAAACCTTCCACAACAAAATACTGAACTCGCTCAAAGCAAATTTATTCTATATCAGTTTATGATGAAATTTCCAGAAGTAAAATAGGAAATGATGGTTCATAACATTAGTTTGAAGCCCCCAAAATAGGGATAAATCCTCGAAATAGGAAAAGCTAGCAAATATGGTTTAGGCTTAGGATTATGCTTGAGAGCAGATTTAGGTTTATAACTTAGTGTACGGATTAAGGTTAGGCCTCAGGTAAGGAAGTTGGTGTTATCCTAAACCTAACCTCTCCACCATGAAAGGCTCATAAACAAAAATATGGTCTTTATGGACAGGTGGTCTTTCTATACATGTCGTCACTACAGCATGTTTTATTGTAATGATGTTTGAAAGGGGGGGTCTTATTACAGGCTTTATGTATAGGTTCCTCAAGTCCAAGTTGGTAAGAAAGGGAAACAAAAAAATATTGTATTTTTATGGACAGGTGGTCTTTCCATACAAAGCATCACTAAAAACATGTTTGATTGTAATCATGTTCGGGCAGGAATCCTACGACCGATGGTGTGTAACTGAATCTTTTAATTTCTAAGATGATACAAATTTATACCATGAAATTTCTATACTCAACTGCCCATACAAATGTAACTAGAACAGAGGCAGAAACAAAAGCAAAAGTGACATTTTTGCAGAAATTACACTAATAACAAAGTATATTAATCATATAGTATGAGGAATGCGATATTCAGAGAGGCCTTAAATTTTGGTAGGCCTGTTGGACAGAATTGAAGTATTAAAATACTAATGGGTTTTATACAACTCACTCCCAGATCCTAATCAAATGATTGGTCATGCGCGGTCACGTGTGATTCATTTACTGAGCCTATTGCACGCTTTTTCATGAAAAAGCGTGCAATATTTTCCAGTACTATCCAACGATTTTTCAGTGCCACGCAGTAGTGCGCGTAGAGGTTAGGGCGCTTAATACTGCGTGTACACATGGGCCTATTCTTGCGTAGCACTATGCGTAAATGGGTATAGATAGAGGTGCGCTTGCTATATCTATACTTATGTGTGCGCACTAAATTGAGACTTTTTAAAACTTGAGATTTATTTGTCAGCCATAAACTGTCACAAAACAATCTTGAATTAATTATTTTTACATCAAATCACAAGGATCTAGGAGTTTCGTTGTATAAAACAAATGATGCATGTTTTCATTTGTTCATTATACGATCTATCCGCCCTCGTTGATGCTGTGTGTATCTATCGCACTCAGCCTAACGGCTTCTTGCGATAGAAACACACATCCTCGACTCGAGTGCGGATAGATTGTATAATGAACTCATGAGCATGCATCATTTGTATAACAACTAACATAAAAAAGGTCTATGGAAAGCTTTCCTGAAACAGGCGAGTTTGAACTCACTCTAACAAAATGACACCATAGGTAAAAGTGAAGAGGTAAAAGTGGTACAAATGTTACATTATTAAATAAGAGTAATATAAATGGCTAATAACAGATGGATACATAATAGGAATACAAATAGATCTCATAAAACAAGATGATGAATACACTGACTAGCACAAGTTTTTAATTAAATACACATAGTACATTCCTATAGTACATAATTTGAAAATCATTTCATCAATTATTGCATATTGAGACTGTTCTCACGGCAACATTACAGAAAATATCTGAATTGGCAAGAACAGAAAATTTCATTCATTACACATGATTACAGTAATTACAACAAATTTACAAAGTAACAAACATAATTAGAAAGCATAATATTGTTTACATTGTCAGACAATGTGTTATCATTGATCCTATTTGATCAACCCATGAAAACCCTTGATTCACCAGTTTTCTTCATTTGATCAAGTGCGTTACGTGTCCAAATTTGCATAAAAAAGTTGTGTGAATAGCACAAAGACATAACAGCAAAACTAAGGAATGATGAACATATTCAGAAAGCAGAAAATTGTTGACATTGTAAGGCAATTTATCAACAATGATCACATTTGATCAACCTATGATACCGCTTGATTTACCTTTTTACTTATTTGATCAAACTTTGCTAATTGATTGTTCAGAAGTGCATAGCCGCGGCAAAAGATATGTTCAAGTATGGCACAAGACATTGCACTATCATCCAGAAATAAATATATATGTCAGTGGTTTCTACTTCGTAAAACCAACACCTAACAGAGTACAATAATAGATATTTAATACAAAATTACAAAAATCAAAGATTTGACCATTGCCTATACAATCATACATGGTAAAAAACAAAGTCCATGACAAAGTCCACAGCAGCTTAATGTTGCTAGTATCCTCCTATTTATCAACTAAAATCAATGAAATTTGATGAAAAGTTTTTGAGGGCTTACCAAAGCTGTACATGACCTTTGACCATTAGTGTGACATGACGTGACATGTTGGCATACATTAACCACTGAAAACTGTCAATATTAAAGCTGATAACAAAGACTTACAAGTACTAAAGGGAAATTCCAATAGTCTCTACAAGGTAACGTTCCCACTTTTCAAAAAGTAATGCCTCAGGATATTGAAATTCCTTTGTGTTGATTTTTTGGAAAGTCTATATATTAAATTTATTTTAAAACTTACAAAACACATCTGAAAGCCATAAAATGACACATAAAACGACACTTTTGACCACAGGGAAAATATAACTTATAATATTATATTACACATGTATGAAAGAATAGCACACAACTGAAAAGATAGTCAGTAAAATACAAACACACACAAGAACAGTCTACGACTAGAAAACTAGTTAGTCACCTCTCAGGTCTGACTACAAAGACTACTCAGGATCATGTCCAGGCCTGATACATCTTTTAGATGATGAGTACGAAGGTTAAACCTAAGACACACTTATCTGATTGATACACTTCAATCTGTATACATTTTAATAAATACACACACAAATACCCAAACATCTGGGACTGCCTTGTACAATTGTACACGCTGAGATGGTACACTCTAATTTACATGATCAGATACATTACATCTTGAGAAAAATATATGTAAATTACTATTAAATTAACATGATTCTAAATACCGTGCATCATATATGTAGAGTAATATGATGCTGCCAATACGTTGATCAAGAAACATTTTCTTCTAGTTGCGCAGCCAGGCGGTATCTTTATTCCTTTGCATTCGGTGATAGGCCAATTAGAAGAAAGGTGAAACTCCATTCCAGTCTACGTGGGCACCAGGCCATCTGTTAAGAAGGATAAATAAATTTTAAAAAATGAAATTCCATGGCTGAAGAGTATAATAATATGACATGGAGAATAATAAAATAGAGGGTAATAATATGATAATTATCATTATCATTATAGTATAGTATAGTATAGTATTTATTCCACTCTTCATAAAAAAACATATATACAATACATACAGAGTATGAACAAATTGAAATTTGAAATACATAAATACATGTAGAAGGATAACACAACAGATGATAAGAATACAATAAAATTAACAGGAAATAGGTTCAGAAAGCAAATTTATGTTGAATGAGGGGTCAACAAAAAAGAGCATTTAGCCTTGTTGACCCCTAAAGAAAGTACATATTTAGCAGCACATTAAGATGAAAAAGAATGCATGTGGAAACAGTAGTAGGAAAAAGGAAAACATAATACAGAAAAAATATATACAAATATATACATCGTAAATCAAATATGATATTCAAGTTGCTGAGTACAAATTTAATAAAAACAATCGAAAGGAACGTTTAAAACTATTTACAGAAGGTTGATTCTTTATCATTATCATCAATATCATTATCAAATCAAAAGCCTTACAAACCTGGATTGAATGCACTCTTCAAGGAGAGGAACATTCTTATCATCCTTTTTCTTTTTCTCCTCCTTCAGTCTTAGTCTGGAATCTGTAAAATAAATATAGGACATAGACATACATGTACAAATAAATGGCCTAATATATTCTTGTACATGTATAGAGGTAACAAGGTACAGGGTTCAAATCTCAGCCCAGTACAAACATCCTTTGGCAACATGTGAATCTACATCTGCCACTCTCCACCCAGGTGTTATTTGGGTACCCGATAGGTACTGAATTGTAGTTTGATCAGAATTGTGAGCATCTTTAAAATGGCCCCTGGCTGGAATGCCCCCCGGTGAGGGGAGAATATGTATATATTGTGTGAAGTCAGGCCTGAATCTGATGACAGAAGTAATCATATATGATATATATCAAAAGTTACTACATCCATAAATCCAAGTTCTGAAAAAACACGATTTTTAATTATCATAGTTAGCAATGTCAGTTTGGAATGATACTTTGGCTGATTATACTATTGTATGATACAAGTATAAAACCACTCTTTAAGAAAATCTAAGTCTGCACAAATATATTTCATGAATTTATGTTTCTTTAATTTTTGTTGATGTAGTACCTTTTGGAACCGAAATTGGATGTAGTACTTTTTGGAACCGAAAATATTGCATACTGTATGCAAGTTACAATACATGACTGGAATGGATATAGTTGTACCTTTTGGAACCAAACTGATTTTTAAATACCATTTTTTACTTTTTGGGGGGGAAATTCAGCTTTTTGGAAGTGTCAGTGAATGCGGCTACTGAAAAATAAAGGAAAAAAAAAAATGTGATAAAAAATGGATGTAACGGTAGTATCTTTTGGAACCGAGCTCTTCATATCTGTAATGCGCTAACAGACATCGCCAATGTATTAAGTGCAATTTATAAAATGGGTTCAAGAATGTAGCCAATGAGAAGCGTCAAAATGGATCATGTGTGCGTGCATTAATTTTAACCATACGCGCACTTTGGTGATATCAGCGTACAAAAAGTGCGCAACAAAAAAGCATAATGCACAGCTGCGTGTAAATCAATGGATTTTTACCATGCATTGCGCAGTTTGTTTACGAGGTCACTGCCCTCGCTATCGTTATTTCTTATGAAGGTTGCAGGTTTACAGTGTTTAATATCACCTTGCTAAGTAAGATTGTCGACCCATTTTATAAAACAAATAATACACAGGTTTTCGTTCATGACGTTATGGCGATGCAGCGCTATTCGGGTATTCACAATGGCACAAAATACACTCGGCTACGCCTCGTAAATTTCATTGCACCGTAGTGAATACCCTCATGTACTGCGTCGAACATAACGCACTCACACCTGTGTATTATTTGTATAATAACTGCAGAATGTTATTAATAATATAGCATATGTGTATATCAAAAATTCTATGGTTATTTAGGTTAAGAATGAAAGTATCTAAATCATGCAATATACCATTTAAAATCTTGGAAATTGAATATATCATAAACATTTCATACAAAATATAAGTATAATTTTCAGTGTTAACTCATTCGCAATTTCCATCAATTTCCATTCTTAAAACAGGCTACAAATAATGGGCTGAAAATCAAGCTCTGCTAATGGAAATGCATGGAAACAAAAATGCAAGATTATTTGTTCTTTAATTTATTCATTTATATATCTGTTTTATTTTTGTATTCATTGCTTATTCATTTATCTTTATATATTTGTTTGTTGTTTTTTTATAAATCTTTTCTATCTTTATTCTTTTCCTTTACTCATTCATACATTTCTTCCTTTACCAATGCATTATTTATATATTTATTAACAAATCCATTTAATTCTTTATCTGGCAATCTACAACACATGAAATAAAGGTAATTGATTGAAACACTGGCTGCAGTAGCTTGGCCTGCCTGGCTATGGAAAGGGCAAAAATAATAACCATACCCCCCCCTCTCCTCCTCTCCTCCTCTTCCCTCCTCCCCCTGAGTATTGGGCCCTAGGTCCAGGAGGATTATTCTGTGCAAACTAAATCTTCCCAAATCACCCATTTCCTGTCATGATTACCTGCATGACAATGCTATAAACCAGTTATCATTAAATGTTTCTTGCTATCAGGCATAACTTATTGTATGTCTAATCTTCTTAAATTTTACGTCGCTATGTGTATTATGTAGATAATTTTATTTTTTGCATTGAATATTCTGTTCGTGTGTATATATTTTAGTTTCTTTTTTCATTTTTTTCCCCCTCTCTTCTTCTTTTGACCTACAGGGCATCATGATTTATTGTATGTCCCATCTTTCTTAAATTTTACCTCTTTTTGTGTATATTATGTGAATAGTATTACTTTGCCATGTTTTTGTTGTATATCCTTAAATATTCTGTTAGTTCAATTTTTTTTCTCTCTCTTTTTATGAACCGGGCCTCATGGAAGACCACAATTGTGAATGAGATGCCCTGTTTTTTTAATATGTGAATAATAAATAAATAAAAATAACCAATTCTGATTAGTTTTACAATGGAAACACGGTCATAAACTTGAAGCTTTTGCTTGAACTATCCAACAAGAAATACAATGCGGACCAGGGAGATTACTTGTGCGGCACAAAAGCTTCAAACTACTCACCAATTGTCAGTCTGACTTCGTCTTTTGTTCACGCTGGCCAGTATAGAAATAGAGGTTGAACTTGGCTTCACTCCGCCAGTCTCGATTGAGGTTCAGATTGCAACAGAAGAAGAGCGAGTAACGCCCTTTTAACCTCAAAACCCATATGGGGAAGAGAGGTGTCTTTAGCATGCTTCCAATCTAGAGAAATGATAAGAGAAAAGACGGAGTTACAACCGTTCAGCCTTATGAGGAAGAGTGAGAATACTTCCTTTCAGAGGGAAAGAAAAGGGAAAGTGATGGAGCTACAACTACAAATTTGAAAAAGAGCTGTGTCAATCAAGCATGCTTGGTATCTTGGAAAAAGAGAATCAACTGAGTTCTAACCTTTCAGCCTCTTAAAGAAAAGAGGGACTGTCAACATGATTCCTATCTGAGGGGTAGATTACAGAAAAAGATTTTAAAAGAGTTAAATCATGGCATTTGACACCCTGAGCCAAAATGCCTTGAATTCTTATTTGAAGGAAAAGAAGAGGTACAGGCAGAGTTGGTTTTGAAAAAGAGACTGCCAAACCTTGTACGCCCATGCTAGGCGAGATGGCAAATTAATGGAGAGGGTCGGCATATCCAGAGTAATGCCCTTAATTTGCCCTACCCTGACCTACCCCACATTGCCCCCCCCCACACACACACACACAAACACAAACACACTGTTCCTGATGGAACTCACTTTATTATCAAAATAGCTTCATCTGTTGACCAGTTAAAGAAACTTATGTCTTATTTTATTTTACTAGAGAATTTATTGGGCTCAAATGGTCTTTTTCAAGTGGTATTATATTAAGTGGCCCTAACATGTGGAAAAATGTATGCAGTGCTTCATAACCACAAAGAAATGGCACTGCATCAAATACCTCCTGGATTTGGATTTGAATTTAATTTTTTGAGTGACTAAAGAATATATCTTTTAGAAACTTTTGGAACCCATTGCTTACTCGGACTGGGGTTGCTCCTGTATTATGCCTATGGTAGTGAGAGAATTCCGTAGTCAATGAGTCAATTTTTATTCAGATATCCTAATTTATATACACAACCATTAATTGGGACCTACATAATACAAGCTTTGCTTTTTAGTAGATCCCCCACTTTATTTAGCTTTTTCAATGTATTTATCATACTTATGATTGTATCTTTTGTCATACCTATTACCATGTACATTATGTTCCAATATTGTATGTTTAGTTATAATCATTACCATGTACATTATGTTCAATTGTGTTATTTTCGATAAAGTGGAAACAAATAAACTTGAAACTTAAACTTGAAAAAATTGAAAAGAATCATTATACGATAAAACATTTTTTTCCCAGCAAAAAAGGTTACTTACTGTAATTTTGTGCGCATTCTTTGCTTGCTTTCCTTCGAGCCTGTCGACCACAAGTATACCAACCTCAGCTCTCTGTTTGATGCCATAGCAAGGTACATCCTGATCAGCACATCACAAATGTCAAGAAATAAAAACATAATGCCCAGTATTCATGCAGTGCAATAACCTTCCAAAATTAACAAACTTGTAGGTGAAAGGTGAATTTGGAATTATCAAACCCATCATCTTCTTTCAGAGATGGTTGTAATATTCTAATTCGTTAGGATACAAAAATAGTCCTAAAGCTTTGAGTGACTAGTTCATCCCTGCTCATGGCCAGTTTCAGATGCCCCTTTACTATAGTAAAATTTGTTTTTGGCTTTCATGCCGTTTCGATTGAAACAAGTGGCTGCCCTTAAAACTTAGATAATTTGAGGCCTGTCGGTCATCAAATACTCACAAGGATACTGAGTCCCCATGCCCCCCCCGCTTGATTTTCAGATTGGGTCATGAAACAATTTTCTGTTGAAGAGTAAGATGTGGCTTTTCCACTCCAGATAGGTGATTCATAAAAGAGAAGTTACCCTGGGGTATGTCCATAAGGAAATAGCACGTCCACTTCCTTCTCATAACTAAACTCATGAAACACTTACCAATGGTTTAGCATCCAGACCATACTCCTGTTTGCCATTGAAGAGGTAAGGTGTGGCTTGTCCCATCAAGATGAGATTGATGAGAGAGAGATTACACTGGTCTGTCTCTGTAAAGAGCAGCTCACCCTGCAGGTCATCTTTGAGTCTTATGAGGGAACAGAAAATGCAATGAATACACTACTGACCAATGAAGTACAATAAACAATATTAAGAATTAACTGAAATACCAACATCATTGGATGGTTAATGCTAGCAACACAAAAGGGATAACAGTTCTGATTCAGTCAACAAAAAGCCATCAGTTTCATTTGAATAACATTTTTGTTGTCAATAATATTAAGCCTAATCGATGAAGGAAGGATATTGATGAGCTTCATATCCATCCCAATTTTATGTGATAATACAGAAAAGAAAACAATTTTCAACAATCATGCTATTTGCATTTCATGAAATGTCCTTTTATGCCATTTTATTTTGCAAAGCTAAATAAGCAGTAAACTTCCTGGTTTTCCAGATTGTCAGCTCAATACCCTGCGGTAGACCTTGCAAAACATTGAATGGAGATTCTTGGAGAAGGGTATGAGAGCACCTAGCCTTACCTAGGCTCATGCTAAAGACCTGAAGGCACGGCATAGGGCCAGATGCTTAAGAGATGCTTAGAGATAATAACCTTCTTTATAAAATACAATGCATAAAATAAAATCATTTCAACTTTACTTACTTCTGGATTTGTCTGGAGAGGATGAGACTGAGAAGGAACATTAAAGGGCCTCCTCCATCTTGGTCTTCAAACTAGATGTAAAGAACCAAAACTCATTATGGACAAGATATCAAGATATATCATATATCAACTGGTCACAAAGTTTACATTGTGAGTATAAAAAAGCAAAACATTTTTATTTCTGGTTTGTGCAGATGAGGCAAGTTAATTTATCTGTGTTTAACACCAGGGAACAGCAGCTTGGGCTGCCTTCTCATTTCACTTGCGAATGATGTTGAAATTCCATGAAATAAGATGTAATAAACAGTTGAATTTTAAGCTTTTACATAAGATTATGCAGGGCTCCACACCAACATGTTAGGATGGGGGTCTGGATTCAACTTTTTAGAGATTTTCTGCAAGAGCCCTATTTAAAAAAAATGACAAGTTATAAGTGATGGTTTTGTGAAGATTGTAAAGAAATTTAAAGAACACAATTCAAGTCCAGCTGCGGCGCGTTGGCAAGACATTGATCTACATGTGCCACACTTAATTGACCCAGGTGAGGTTAATGGGTACCTGGCAGGAATTAATTCCTTGAAATACTAGGGCATCATAATTGTTGTGTTAGTTGATCCATTATGAACAACGAAAATAACAAAAGTTGTAGCGACGAATGGATGTTTAGATTACATCTTGGGAAGATCTTTATCGTGCAACCTGCTTGCTACCCATGCATACGCACATCATAATATAGTTACTCATATTACAATAAATGCAGTCATAGTAAAGCCAGGGTAATAGGTGTGGAAGTCCAGGACCCCGTTGCACAAAACTTACCATTGATGGTAATTTTGCCATCAATGGTAACTACCATGGAAACCTTGATTTTGATTGGCTGTTGAGCCCTGTTACCATGGTAGTTGCCATTGATGATAAAGTTACCATCAATGGTAACAGTTTTATGCAACGGGCCATGGAGCGGTTCATTCTGACAGACATGAGTGCTATAAGAACCCACTATTATCATATAATTAAATAATAAAGTCTTACATCTAGTTGGTAAAGTATCAGACCTAAATAGCTTGGACTTGTCCAATAAAACACTCACCATTCCTAGTTTCTTCTCCAGCAATTTGGTTAGCTGCTTGTAACTTACACACTCTATCACTTTCACCTAGAAAACAATAAAAGTATAAAATTATAAAGATAACAAGATAGAGTGAATCATAGCAGTACATAACTCCCATTTAAGACAGAAAGAGGCCAATCATTAAGAAAACATTATTTCACTTTTCAAGAGCCTTAGTTTAAGATTGCAGAGCCAAGAAACCTTCATACACATATATAGAACAAGCTTCATTAGTTACTATCAAAACAGTTCAACCTGACCAGTCAGTGCAACATTTGATTTTACACTTCCAATGTCAATGAAATTACCCAATCAAATTAAACTAAATCAAAAGAAATATATGAAAAGGCAATATTTTGAATTTATGTGTTTATTTAAACCAAAATCAAATGCAACTAAAACCATAAAGGGAAGCATTGTGATGGAAACGGTTGTGAGCAGTAAGGATCCGATATTAAAGGCTAATCTACAAAAATCAAGCTGTATTATCTTTTAGAAAAGAGTAATAATAAAAATGAAAACCCGTCTCTTTGATACTCACTGTCTTTATGAAGTGCTCCAGTCTCTTTTGTTGGGAGTAAAGCAGAGCTGCATACGCTGGGTAGTGTAGAGCAACAGTGGCTTTCTTTCCCTCCCCTGCCCGCCATAGGATTGTGGCTAGTGTTTCAATGAATATCTTCCTCTGTTTCCATTCATACACAAGTTTTAATCGGCCTGCGACCCTGACAAATAAGAAATATCAATTAATTGAAATCCATCAAGAGATTCACCTGGTTTTTACAGAAAGGACAGACCTACACTGTTTGAATCTGAATGGTATATTTCTTGTAAAGCAAATTAGCCTATAAGTCATTCCCTAGAGGAACCAGATGGCCCCTGTAGCCTATGGAAGATGATTCAGTAGTCAATGGTTAAAAAAGGGGGACCTTTCACCTTTAATCCTCCCACTGGAAAATGGGTATTGTGGTGTACAATCACTAGAGGGCTAGAGGCCCATGATTGTTTTAATGCCTATTCATCCAAATATTTTATGTCTATGTTCAGCCATAGTTTCATACCAGAAAAGGCCGCGTACATGAAGTTTAATTTTTGATACCACTCCTCCCTTTCTCTTTTATTATTGTCTCTTTCACCCAAACAATATCTCCCTCACTCTCATTCTCTCATTCACTTACTTATTCTCACACACACACACACACACACACTCACTCTCACTCACACTCACTCACTCTCTTACTCCTCCAATCAGCTAATCTCTATAACTACTTCAATAATCAAGAAGCTGATCACTCCTTTGATCCCTCACTCACTCACTCTCTTTGCCTCCCCTCCCTTCTTCTTATTCTCTCTCTCTTTACTCAATCATTCTCTCTTTCTCTCTCTCTCTCTTTTCTAAATTCTGCAATAACTTGGAGAAGTTTCTTACTTGGCTGGATCGTGTGCTGACTGGCTACCATCATCTCCTCCACCTAGTACCTTCTGAATGAATTGAGCTTGAATTGCTATTATAAGTCCTCTTGCTTTATCCTGTAACATAATCAAAGAGACATTAAAAAGAGCATGTCTCAACCTGTTGACCTTTGAACCCTCTCAGTGCCTTCAGCTTAATACATTACATTGGAAACCCTGTGTCTCCTGTATAAAGCCAATGGGAATATTAAAAAGAGAAGCCGGTAGTCAATGGGTTGAAGCAGGACCAATGTGGTTCCCATTGGCAATGGTTAACCTCTGTAGATACTGGTGTGGGTGAAAGCAGAAGGATCAGAGACACTCACAATGCTATATGAACCACAATGACTTACACATGACCTTCCATGCAGGTACTCATTTATCACCTGGGTAGAGAGAAGCACTGCAGATAAAATGTCTTAAATGTATATACATCCAAGTAGTCACCAGACCTTGTAACTATAGAAAGAATGTGTAGGCCTACTGTACAGAGAGAGTGCAGTGCTTGCAGTGTGGTGTGCTTATAGGCACAGATAGACGGGACCAATTAGCCTCAAATTCCTCAGATACTACTTTCGGCTGCCTAGCTGTTAGTAACTGCCAATGACAAAACATTGCAGTTTAATACAGGCTTCTTGCAGGCTGCAGATTACATACAGTAATCATTTAGAAAATATTTATAACTGGGCAGGTCCAAGCTATTTGGATTGTGACGTACGGGACATTCAGAGACTTTAAACAAGAAATAACAACAGATGAAATTATTTATATGGCTATTAATATTAATATTAATAGCAATAGAAATAGTAATGACATTAACAGTAACCCTATCAGAAATAATAATAGTATTAGTAACAGACGCAGTAGTAGTTACCAAAGTGGCAGTAATACCCATTATACAAGTTATCCTTCAATGACATTGCCCATAAAAGGAGCAGTGCATACATTATGGGGAATTACCTGGCAAACACACACATTGCATCTACAGGCTTGATCGTACAGGTAATAGTGCAATTGGAATGATACCTCATGTGCAATGAGAAGGGTTCAATTAGCTAAGTAGGCCTCAGACATCAATCACCATGACAAAGTCAATCAAATGATCAATAAGTTATTATCTCTTCTAATATATGTTTGTATCAGTGATGTTGGGTAGATTGCTTTCAATGGAGAGAGAGAGTATCTCAATAAGCAGGAAAATTGGTGATTAATTAGTATTAACTTGACAGAGATTCATGATGCTCTTCTAGTGTCAAACATGGATATAGCAAAAGCCACAGAAAATTATTACTATGTCTCATCTGCTTGGAGTTAAAGATAAAGACCAGTTCTGGTCATGTGATTGCATTGTGAAAGAAACATTGTGGAATCGATCAGAAAAGGTTGATCATCTAGCATATCAGTATTGGTATGTACTGCAAGGTTCTGGAATCATCAAAATGATAAGAAATATGGCCCAGTCTTGGTAAAGTTACAATCACTGTACACAGAAAGATGTACGCGACCATGTGCGCGATATCTATTTGGTCCCAATAGATATAACAATTTACCAAATATATCAATTAGTAGGCTTAGTAGGCGGTTTCCCGGCAACATTTGTATCATCACGTATTAGTCAAAACATATTCTTTCACATGATTGGTAATGAGAGCTTCCATTTCATTTTTTTGAGAGAGGGGCATTTCCAAAACTGGTCTTTACCTTTAAAAGGGTGTTTTATCTCATTTAACACAGAGTTGATGCCCTACCGCCTCTAAATACTCAGAAATTACAGTATGCACATGCCTTTGAGCACTGATGAAAATATTTTCCAAAATTAATTTGGCAAAAAAGGGATGCTTTTTCTTCAATTTTTAGTTTCTTTTAACTCTCTTTCTGCAGAGACTGAAATTGCAAATACAAAGCTTTTATATCATCAGGGCCCCATTTCACAAAATTGTCATCAGTAACAAACGACCGTTTTTGTTATAAGCTAGTGAAATCCTTGCTTCTGATTGGTTATCAGCAGATCTGTCACTGATTTTTGTCATTTGTCATTGAACAAAAAGCTTTGTGAAACGGGTCCCAGAGCATTTGCACCGTTCTGCTTAGGTAGCTTAGCAAAATGTAGTGGCACTAAAAGAAGTGTCCGGAACACAAAAGCCATAATGGTTAGAGACGTTTGTGAATTATATGAGGGTTTTTTTACATATCAAAATGTAAGTTTAGGCAATTGTTTAAGCCTTATCGAGGTAGTACATGTATCTATTTATCTATTTTGCGTTCCGAAAGAAAGCAGTAAGGTTGGTCTAAATGAGGAGGAGGCTCGAGACAAGAAGTGGAGGGAGGGAGTGTCATCATGGCGGGAAAGTTAGTAACCCCTTCAAGAGTGAAAATGTTGACTTTAATAAATGTTGATGATGATGATGATGATGAAGATGTGGAATAATACAGTTCCTCAAAAGAGGTAAAAGACAAACAAAAGTACAATTTCTCCACGTATACAAACCTGAAAATTATACACATTGTGACTACAAAGTATGTTTTTTTAATAAAATTGTGAGTATATCATCTGTTCAGAGCCAGAATGCTGCTTAAGTGTTGTTAAAGATATGTTCCATGTTTGCATTGTCCTCTTGACAGAACATTGATCCAGGATATCTAAATTAATTCCATACTGAATTTCAAGAAGAATTAACCCATGGGCTAATGTATTTCTCATTTCCATATAGGCTTAACATTTGCCATAAATACAATTTGCACAAAACAATAGGCATCAACTGACAGAAGGATTGCTTTGTGCAATACAAAGGCTTTGCAAATCAACCCATTTCTTGATTATCTCCATGACAACCCATTTTAACACTGGTATCTATAGAGTAATCTTGCACTGGAAACCGTTAAATCTCTTGAAAGCTTTGGTATGTCCATCCCATGATAAACACAATGTCGCATAGGGAGATTATTTCTGTGGCATGGACAACCCACTTCCCGTCTGCAATGGGCTAATTACCATCATGATTTTGGTGGTCAAAATTAACTATGGAACTAGAGGGGTTGACCACAGCTTTTCCCACGCAGGCCCATCTCTCTGGAACAATCTTCCTCTTCTTCTTTGCCAAGTTTCCTCCACTAGTTCTTTCAAACAATTACTCAAAACATATATCTGTTTACTTTGTTATTCTGTTTCATTGAACTGAAAGTTGCTTGTTACCCTGTATGTTAAACTTCATGTTTCCTTAGGTTGCTTAAAGTTGATACTTATAGGAAATAAATCAAATAAAAATAGTTTATTTTATAATTGAATGAGTTATTAAAGCAATTTATGCAGCTAACATGCCATGAAAGTGTGCAGTTTTGTGTTTTATGAAAATCAATTTTCACTAAATTGACTCTATCCTGACCTACGAAATCGCCTAGGGGAAAGTAGCTATGTGAGTGACGTCAGAGCCGGGATATGCTTCACGCAGCTATAGAGACTAACTGCGATCTACACACAAATGTTCATAGAGTCGATGTCAGTTCCACTCTCTCAAAACGATTGAAATATTGCCTGAATGGTCAATATCTGGCATACAGTTGTCCTCTCCCGTCCTGAAACATATCCTAATGTCAATATTCATGTCATTATTGGCATTGAAAAAGTGACAATATCCGTAAAATAACTGTTTACAACTCAACTTTTTCACCGGCTTTAGCTTGCCAGCTTAGCTGTATGTACACGGAGATAGTATGAAAAATCAACCTAGCTGTGTTTCAAAACAAAATTACCTATATAGTAGAATCATGTTCCGAGGTGGAATTTCCTTTGACATAGCAATGAATAATGTTTCTTCTCCATTTTTAATTACATAGAATAGTGTATTTCTCGCCGTTTTGTTTTGGTTTGGTTTCGTAAGGGTTTCGTCTATCGCGACTGAAATGCAAGCGTAGCCTATAGTACTGTGTGTGTGCGGTGTGCAGTGCAGTCACGTTTACATGTGTTTTGATGTGCGCGCAGGTAATGTAAATCCGCCAGCGATACTAAATTCAATCAGCGATCAGCCGTGTAGGTAATGCGGCTGTCAAGAGCCGCACTACTCGCAGATGAATCGTAACAACAGCAGAATCGCCTCAATTTTTCCAGCTAATCTAGCCATGATACGATCAACTAAATGAAATATTCTTTGATTTGTTTGATTTTTATTTTATTCATAATAATGATTAAATCAATACTAACTGTTTTTTCCATAGTGGAAGAGGTGAAGTCTCTGACTGATATGTCAAAGTGAAACTACATGGTGGTAAAAATCGCCGGCACCCAAATCCTCGCTGTACAACAAAGCCGGGGACACAGCCATAATTTCACCTTCTTTTTCCCCATTTTTCAAGGTTTTTATTTCACAAATAATACATTTCCTAGAATATCAAGATGGAAATATTAATGAAAGGTAACTTACAAACGATGTTGTATTATAATTTATTCTATAGTAAGGGTAAAATAACACATAAGTTGAAGCTGTGTTTTCAGTCTTATAATGTTATACATGCATTCTACTAGATACCCGGAAGTGGCACACTAGCCACGCCTCCCTTTTCCTACGTCACAGCTAAAGGCCGTTTCGGATGACAATAGGGCAAATTTGTCCCAGAGAATAGGGTGATTGTTTTCACCCTAATTTCGCTTTTTCGGAAGTGTTATATTTTTTGAATGTCATGCAAGCTCATTGTATGGCTTATATGCTTTCTGTACATATGAATATTTTCATATTTAGGGCTCTTCTATGAATATCAGCTTTAAGTTAATCACACTGTGATTTCAATCATTTTATTAATTTTTTATTGGAAATTTGTTCTGTATCTTAGGCTAATTTTTTCCTTGTTCCTTAAACTATTATACTTATATTCATAATTCTGTATTTTATATGCTCTTAGTTTAATGCTTTAGGTTCAATATGTTAATGTTGTATAGATATATTGTACCTTCTTTTGTATTCGTATTTGCATTTGTATGTATAGCGCCATGTTATGAGCGTCATGCCTGACGGACCTGGTGCGCTTTATAAGAAGCCACCATTATTATTGTTATTATTAACAAAACTAATTAACAAAACTGATGCAATGACCTGAATAGGGACTAGGGAGTATTTTTGTTAATCAATTGAATACTGGATGGCTGGCATATCTGAATGGATTGGCTCTCTATTATAACTTCAATTATCTCTACAATTACCCTAGATCTCTTGTGATACTACAATGAACACCTTACAGGGGATTCAGTATCGTTGATCTATTCACTTCCTTCAATACGGACGGTCTTAATCACCAACTCTCATTTTATTAACACAAAACAAAAGAGGATACAGCACTTTATATAGGCATTTAATGCACATCTCTACGTATTGTGCATCAAAAAATAATCAAGACAATGTACAGGGTAGCCAAAAAAGGACTAGTCTTCTTCCTTCATCCTTGATACTTCAAAAAAAATTGAGTCCTAGTAGCAGGACTAATGTCCTTTCATTAGACATTAATCTATATCTGCCACTCTTAACCCAGGCAAAACTGGGGAGTGTTTCACAAAGACTAAGATCGACTTTAAGTTGGACTTAACTATGGGTGCGTTTATGCTCAATTTTGAAGGCAGAATGAGCGATTTGAAACGCTCATCGTAGGTGTACTGTTTATGCTCCCCTTCTCCGGTTCCTCCAGGCAAATTCAGGCTCTGCAGCTGGATTCGCAAACCTGCCCTGTGCATGCTACGTTGACCCCGGGAACGTCATTTAAACGCGTTTACAAATGATTGTGTGTTAATGCTTCCCCAGAAACCGTCTTTTTGGAGAATCGCCGATCGTAAACGTAGTACCTTTTTGTGAGTTTACGATCGGCGATTACGATCACCATTTATCGGTGATTCTACGAAAATGAGAAAGGACGCAACCGTGTTTTGAACTAACCACGTACAATGTAACAAAAGCCTCATTCAGGCCAGAAAAAGTTGAGCATAAACGCACCCTATGGCAGGCCGTTCATGCCACTGTTTGCTCTCACCATTTACTGGCATTGATCTCTCATGGGACGTACCAAACTACCAATCATGGTCACAAATCTACAGAACTTACATTTTTTGATAATTCATTATTGAAGGAAAAAATATCATCTGAAGATCATAATGGTGAGATCAAACAGTGCCATGAACGGCCTGCCATAGTTAAGTCCAACTTAAAGTCGATCTTAGTCTTTGTGAAATACTCCCCAGGGCCCAGATATAGGAAGTTACTAATCAAATACTCTCAGTCAGTGCCCTAGGGCAGATAAGCTAAAGCCATCATACTTTGTAGGCACCTTTAGCATCCACTGGGAATGGAAATGTGTACAAAAAATGTTACAGTAGCTATTTTTCTTCTTTTAGTATAAATTGAGAAGGGCATATTATAGGACATAGGACAATTGGCACCTTGGAATACGGGGTGTCATTGAGAGAGAGAGAGAGAGAGAGAGAATGGGAAAGAGAGAGAGAATAGGAAAGAGAGGGAGAGAGAGAGGGGAGAGAGAAAGAGAGAGAAAGAGAGAGGGGAGAAAGAAAGAGAGAGGGAGAGAGAGAGAAAGGGATAGAGAGGAAAAGAGAGAGAGAAAGAATGGGATAGAGAGGGAGAGAGCGAGAGAGCAAATGGGATAGAGGGAGAGAGAGGGAGAATGGGATAGAGAGAAAGAGAGAGAGAGAAAGAGAGAGAGAAAGAGGGGGAGGAGAGAGAAGGGAAGAGAGAGGGTGAGAGAGAAAAGGGGAGAGAGATAGAGAGATGGAGAAAGAGAGTGAAAGAGAGATACATGTCAATAGTAACACTGTAACCCATGGTAACATAGATGAAAGGCACACGTTTGTATTAATAAAGATGATTAAAAATTGATGAAGTCTCCAAGCTAATCAGGCTAATGGCTGTGGCAATGATAAAGTAGTGAATACTCTACTCAATTGATCTGTATGGCCATCTATAGACCTAATCAATAGTTTGGAGGTCTTCATTTTTAGATGATAAGGGATAATGAATTCACATAAGTATAGAAGAAACAATCCAATTACAAAGCCAATTACTATCATCATTAATGTTATCATCAGATATTTGGCATGACCCGTACCTGAAGTGTAAGAAACAAACTTGAAAGTATGTTAAGAAGGTGATATTGGATCTATCCCAAGCTCATAGCATGGTTTGCAATAGAGCCTGGAGACTCGTTTCTCCAGTGCGCGCAACATAGAACAGACCATGGTAATAATGTTCACGTAAATAGGTGTTTTATTTCAAACCACAAACTGGTTTACAGGTTGATAACTAGAAATATGTTCAGCTATGTGTCATGTTCTTTGAAAAAAATATCCCAAGGTACTCATCTTTCTTATGGCATGCTTCATTTTGGTGGAGAATTAGCCATTTTCAGAAAAGTAAGTCATGAAGAGAGATGAAATCTTGGAAAGCCATTTTCTAAAATCGCAAATATGAGATGGGTCAGTTCGTGGTAAACCCTTCTACGTGATCCATAGTATAGTCCCGTTAGTATCAACTAGACACACAACCTCTGCTGATAATGAAACACTTACCTTTGGTGTGAGTAGCCCATAGGGGAACGGCCCGTCTACAGGAGTCCGGACGAATGGAGCCTTTTTCCATTCCTCATCTATAGTGAATGATCTACGACCGTAGAGCACATCTTTGATTCCCTGTTAGAGAAGTAGGATACATGTAGAATATGTGGCAAAGGAGTGAATGTGCAGTGAGGCAAAGAAAGCAACTGAAATGTTAATGACTGCCATTTAACATCCCATCAGAGGGACTGAGTATTTTCGACTGTTACCTTACCTGCGTCTATGTAACACACAGTAAAGGCATCAGCTTAAAAAAACTTTCCCAATTTTTTTTGTTGGTATACAGCATGGGTGGCCAACCTGCGGCCCGCGGAGCATTGAAAAAAAAAAAATTATAAAAATAACTCATAAATGAAATGCGGCCCGCATAGCAGCAATGAAATAGGGTAAAACATTTACACACAGCTATCTCTATTTCCATAATTTGTTTTCATCATTCACAACATATTGACTCGTTATGGGGGTTTACTTTAGGGGGTTTAACCCCCTCCCACTTGGGCTGCCAAGTGAAAATGTGATGTGCATATTGTGAGAAGATATTCAACTCATCTGGTAACTTAACAAAACACGTGATAACTCTGGATATAACTGTGTTTTAAAATGTTACTTGATTTAAAAAGACGTTATCATGCACTGCTTTTTATGGTCTCCATTGTGTTAGAAGATGCCAGGAAAACATCACTTATGGGGGTTCAAAATAGCAACAACAAAAATCGCCGCTTGTGGACGATGCTCTGCATCTGCTCTGCATCGTCATTGGGTCACCCCCTTAGCAAAAAGCTAAATCCGCCCCTGAATATACAAATGTTGTGAATCGAGAAATATGTTTGCAAAATTGCAGGTGTGTACACGTATAGCATGAGTGTGTGTGGGGGAGAAGACTACCTACGGCCCGCCAAGTTATGCCAATAGTATGCTGTGGCCCGCGAGCTTTAAAAGGTTGGCCACCCCTGGTATACAGTTACTTCCAGGCAGCAAAAAAATACACAAGGGCGGTGAGCGGTTTAGCTCTGGTAACCAAGAACTAACTGGGTGGGTAACATTATGGAGTGGAATGACACTGCAAGAGTGTACCAGCATGGCAGAAACCAGAGATGTGTGGAAAAATGTTGCAATAAACCTCCAAGCTGGGAGAAGATACTTTGATAGATAGATCCTAACCCTATGGTAAAAAAGACAATGAAATTCTTTAATATCATTGTAAGTAGGTCACACTTATACAACAGTAAACCCTAAAAGAGCTCCCTTGGAAAGGAAAATATTTTTGACACTGTTTCTGAGAGATAATTTTGTTTAATTGTGTATCTTACCTCTGCTGTCTGCATTGTGATGTCATCACCAGCTTTTTTTCCTTCTTCTTCTTCTGCTTGTTCCTTGGTCTTTGTGCTTTTGAACTCATTTTGGGATGTCTGCAGGAAATACATGTTACATGAAATGTAAAACACATGACTGAGCTATGTTACATAATTATTATTACAAACTGATGATAGGCCAACTATCATGTCAATTGACATCTTCAAAAATTATTTCTTTAAACATACAATGTTTTTTTTTTAAATATTGTTTTCTAGTCTGTACACTTCTTCTTCTATACTATGATCCTAATATACAACTTTTTTTTGAACAATTTTCGTATGAATTCACCTTCGTCTGAAAAGGCTATTAGCTAGTTGAGAGTACCACTGAATGATGCACCAATAATGGATAAAATGGCATAATAGTTTGTGATTTTGGTGAATTCAAAGGTTCTTATTTGACATACAATGATATCTGAATGGAAGTTTAGACAATATAAAGCCTTATTGAGGTACATGTCCATAGTCCATGCATTTATCAGCTCCATATCCTAGCAATGTATTTCTACCTGTATGATTTTCAACAAGTATGCACGTTGCATTCCAGACTAATGTTATATAGTGCCACTCTACATGTTTTTTCATTACACTATCTCATTAATTTACCAAATGGTATCACTTCATGCTGCCTTTGTGTATGCATAATGGAAGGGAAAAATTTAGGGGGGAAGGGTATTTCCAAAAAAGAGGAAGAAATTTAATGAAAAATGGTCAAATATTTCAAAGAGGACCCGGTGACTAGAATAACAAGGCTAATTAGAACTGCAACAAACAGGCCTACTTTCAGTGAACAAGTACTTGATAAGCCAAAAATAGAGTTATATTTAGAGCCTATTTGGTACATTTTTCAGGCAAATAAATGGTTTATATTTGGGGAAATTTTCTTCACAGTTTGTAAATAGGACTCTGCTAATGATCACGCATCACCCCTTTGAATATGTAGCAACACCACTGGCCTTACAAACATCAAATCACAGTCTAATCTAAAGAAAAGTAGGTGACTGCATCAGAGATGACACTCTCCAACTAGACATTCAGTACACTATGTGTCTCTTCATAGATTAGACCAGAGATTCCCTTTGCAGTTTATCAAGTTTTTATTTCGAGTACTTGAGAATAAAATCTCACTTTAGGCCTTGCAGCAGATGCAAACAGGTTGTTAGGTGTAGCATTCTCTAAAGCAGCTACTAATTTAAAGAGATCCGGTTTGTTGTCTGAAGTGGCTGCAATCCCAGCCGACATCTTGATCAAGTTTGAAGACCTTCAGACAGTTTCTTTGATCTGCATGCCAAGACAACAGTCTCACTGGTGATGAGAAAAGAACACAGGATGTATTCTGTGGAGGACAAAAAAATGTTCATCAAAGCTTTTACAATGTCTATAATGTAGACGATGATGATAATGATTGTAGTAAGGATGATATTGGTGGTGATGATGATGATAATGGTGGTAGCACTGATGATAGTTAAAAATGATGATGATAATGATGGTAGTGAGGATGATAGTGGTGGTGATGATGATGATGGTGGTGGTGGTGGTAGCACTGATGATAGTTAAAGATGATGACGATGATAACTATGGTAGTGACAAATTACAATGATGATAGCAATCAAGATGATGTTGCGAGGCGATAATGATGACGGTAGTGATGATAACAGTTAAAGATAATGACAATAATCACTACGATGATGATATTAAATGATAAAGATGAGCACTATAGTGAGGAGAACAGTCTGATGATGAGGAGGAGGAGGAGGAGGAGGAGGAGGAGGAAGAGGAGGAAGAGGAGGAGAATCATGACGATGACGATGATCATGATTACAATCATGATTGTGATGATTATATTGAATAATGATGGTGATGAAAATAATGATCATAAAAGCTAAAAGCTAAACAATTGTCGCATCAATTTATGGAAAAAAACTACCCCAACCTCCCAAAAAGTTGCATCAAAACACAATTTTCCGGTAGTGCTTGACATCAGGAACAACATACCCAAAATCTAAGAAAATCGGACCCCCAGAAAGTTGTTATTTCAACATTTATTTGGATGCCATCTTGCAATACCAGGGTTCCTGATGACTTTAACCCATTGGAAGTGGTATGAAATGATTCTTCGACATCCAAAGCCTAGATATGGACACCAAAATCACATTTTTTAGTAAGTAGTTCCTGATGTCAAACACAACCGGATACCGTTGAAATACCTATTGATGCAATTTTGGGGGTCAAACCTATAATGACCCAACTACAATGTATGTGAGAAATTAAAACATGAAGCACAAGAAAAGAATACTATAATAAATGCACTACACCTCCTTAAAGCCCCTCTGCACTAGTTTGGCCAGGAGGGATTAGGGGGATTAGCGTGGTCACTGACAGGTGGTTATCTCATCAACTCAGCTCTCAATAAACATAAGAAAAAGAGGATCATGGGGGACCAACAGGCACTGCTTAGGCATTGTTTTCTATATAGAGGGAGCAAGTAGCTACAAGTAGTACAGTGGGGCTTTAAAGGGGAAGTCCAATCTGATATTAAGTTGATTTTAATAAAAGCAGGAAAATGAGAGAAACCAATTGGCAACTGTTTTGTGTTTGATTGATTGCAACTTCAAAAATTCATAACTTTATTATTTTGTTATCTGTTTTTGCTCCAACTTTCACTGACCCGTTTTTCTCATTTTTCTACTTCTATTAAAACAAACTTGATATCATGGAGGACTTCCCCTTTAAGAGCTCCAGTGAATCAGTAATCATTTATAATCACAAATTTATATCATTATTGATAATAAAGGATAAAACAAATAATTCATACCACTCTTAACTACAAAACAAGGAGATAAAGAGAACAAGAGAGACAGGAAAACAATGAAAAATTGACTGTATCATATTCAATACATTTACTGCTCACCGTCGTTTTATCCAAAATATCCTCACAACGGCATTCACAATTAAACAATAATTCCCATGACAACTTCCATATCGCAATATCAACAATTTACCTGTCAAGTAGGAAAAGGCTGATCCTATTTCATCTACTCTCTATCCCCAACAACTTTCCATTAGAGATAGAAATGAAATATTCATCAGGCATGATAAAAAAGCAGATGAGGGGAAACGCGCTACCATGGCAACCATCAAACAAACGGTGGATTTGCACCCAGATGTAGCAAATACATACTGTATACAGATGATGTACAGGGATGGCCAAATGAAATTCAATTTGGAAAATAATTAAATGATAGACAGTCCTATGTCATCCCACCCTATCTATCAGACCTGTCATTCGATATTGTCAGAATTTGTAATGATAGAACAAATATGCAGCAAATTAATCAAGCAGTAATTCTATCCCACTGGCAGACAGTACATACTGTACATGTACAGTATAAAGGAGAAGGCAAGGTTCAATGTCAACATAATTCATGACTGTGTGGAAAATAGGCATGAGGGAATTTTTTGTGCAAATATTTCATAAACTTTAAAATTGATTAGGCAAAGAGCATCTATAGGCTCTGAAAGAATTGATATACTGTGTATAAACTCGTACTGTTATTATGGCTTGTGGATTGTATGCATCACAACATATAATACAGAGCTACATGTACATACTCTCATCTCTCTCTCTCTCTCTCTCTCCATCTCTCTCTTTCCCCCTCTCTCTCTCTCTCTCTCTCTCTCCCTCTCTCTCTTTCTCTCTCTCTCTCACACTCTTTCTCTCTCTCTTTCTCTCTCTCTCACTCTCTTTCACTCTCAATCTCTTTCTCTCACTTTCTCTCTCTCTCTCTCTCTGTCTCTCTCCCTCTTTCTTTGCCTCCTTCCTCATTTCTAGCTCTCACTAGCTCCTCTCTATACGCAAAGTTAGTTTGTATCTCCCATTTTTTATGATATTCCATTCTTCTGTTTATCTTAAATAAAACTCATTTTGGACCACCATCAGCATCAAATTGAACTTGCTGTTTAATAGGCATTTGCAAATCCTGATTGCTTAGTATCATGAAGTACATTTATCATAATCTAGTAGCCACAGCTGGGTCTACATACAATGCTAAAGAAATATATGTTTTTAAAAATCCATTATTTTGCTAATTTTTTAATATGAAATATTACAAGAAAGAATAGAATGGTAAAAGAAAGTAGTCACTACAATCACTGATTTACTTAAATAAAATTATACTACTAAAACCTATAACATATGAATACAATATTTCTAGTACTACAAGAAATGGAAAGTTGTATTGAAATAAAAAATGAAAATAAAACGTTTGAGTTATGATACACAGAACACATAAAATGTTAAAAACTGAAAAACTATTATGTATATTGCAGAAGCATATTGATAACATTTATTTCAATTTATTTCTACGGTCATGGATGGGTTCAAGCTTGAAATTGGTCAAATCTTATAATTGGCTATGGATACAGTTGTTGATATCACATTAATGAAAGAACAATAGACAGAATGAGCATTTGAATATATTGAGTTCTCATTTTGAGGAGTATACATGTACACCAAAGAAGTTGCAAATTATTTTGCTAAAAGTATTCATTTATGTTCATTTAGGTACATATACATACAACAGAGGTATAGCACATACTACAGCCAGGTGAGGCTGATTTCTGCAAGTCATTCACACACAAGTCAAAATGTATTACACATGACCCTGTTTACACCCATGCAAGCCGCGTCTAAGGGGGAAACAACCCACTGTTCAGACCGATCTGTCTTTCCATCTCTCCCCATTCTTTGCACAAGTTGCTCAACAAAAGGCAAACAAAAAGCAAACAAAACCTTTGATCAAAGGATCCTATTTATTGATTTTATGACCTCTGTTACCTTTGCTCCATCACAGCAATATTACATGGAGGCAAGGAGACTGGATATATTCAAGGGGCTTAATTACAATATCATAATAGGGATGGAGATAAATTAACAACGGTTTAATCTTTACTCAACAGACAAAATGCACAAAAAGACAATCAATGTCAATTATGATCAATTTTTTTTCCTGAAAAACCCTTTTACAAAATTAAAACATGTTGCCCACAGCACTGAATACAATGATAAGGGTCATACAATTCAATGGGATTTTGCTCATTTGGAATTAAAACCGGCTACTCATTTTGGCTTGGAAATTGATGTGTTACTACCTTGTAGTTTTTAAATGCTGAAACCCCAGAAAAAATATAAGTGAATTAGGGGTGAAACAATAGAATTAGATACCCTAGGTCAGGTATTATTGAAGGGGAAGTCCATCCTGATAGTGAGTTGGTATTAATACAAGGAGAAAAAGAGAGAAACAGATAAGTACAACATTTAGCAAAGGTTTGAAATTTTTAATTTTTACTTGATCAAACACAAATTGGCCGTGCTGTGACACATATTGCAAGGTCCTCTCCCATTTGCTCAGTAACACTAGTAGGCCTACACTACACAACTTTTCTTTTTAATTTCCATTCTTCTTACTTGCTAATGAACTAATATAATTTCATTTTTATACAGGGGTTGTGTAGAAACACACATGCAATTATATCTAGGGGGCATATACGGTATTGTATAGTCTGACTAAATTATATTTGTTATAGAATTACAGAAAAAGAGAAAGTAAATGAAAGTTGAAAATGCAATTTAAAAACTTTGAAAGCTTGTAATATTGCCACAAACAGTTCCATCTCTTTAGCTTTGAACATCTGTTGTAGCATATGAAATAAGTTAGAATGTGTTAATTATGTTGTTATTTTAATATTTAAAACTTTTACAACAAATATTTTTAGTCTAACATTAGACATGCCAGAGAAGTACCAAGTATTATTATTAATACTTTGACAAAGAACATTGCATGGTTCATGTATTTGGGGTGTAACAAGTATTCACCTGTCTTATCGGGCTCCTTAGTAGATCTACATGTAGTAAGACAATGTCTTGTAATGCCCTCCCATAGCTCATCAATACACCACTATAGGTATAGTATAGAACCACAACAATCAATTCACATGAAAACGTCTGATATACATGTATAGCATGTAACACTCAATTGGTATCTGCATGAAGACTATAAGCTTACATTATGGCTATATACATGTACATACCAAACTGTCATAATATCGCCTCCAGTAGAAGAGGGCGGTTGTTGTGTGACAACCTCCCCGAAGATCGGGGCACAAACAAGGCCAGCTGTTTGATTGGGGTGGTCGAAGAGAAGTTTGTCCACACAGTTCGATCTGGTAATGTCTCACGAGATCACCATTCTAAATCCGTTCACATTATGTATAACGCAACCTATGGTTGATATTCTAGCAGTTAACACATCCTTATTATACCTTTCCATGTAACTGCATAATTACGGATAAAACTTTTTCAAGAGTAATATGCAGACATCCCTTCTTGCGAATCTCAATGCTCTCTCGAGTCTCATCACCTGCGGTCGGGAGGACTCGACTGTCGACTATCAGCTCGGTAGAATCGGAGCGTAACAACGGGTGAAAAGCCGGTATGGAGAATCAGCCTGTAGTCTCTAAACACAGACTCTATTTGGACACTTAGCACGAGTCCATAAAGCCTTCAGCCCCTGTTATTTAGGGTACGCGTATGCTTGTTCCCTCCCTTGAAAGCACCCTATCTCAGGACTGCCAACATATTTTCTGAACCCCTCTTTCACGGGCTTTTCCTGCCTTGGAGACCCCCCTAAATCCGGCACACTGCTCAATGTATATGATCCCCCTATCTATGATATTCAAGATATTTTATAACCCCCTTTTTAAATTTATCGGGAGTCAAAAGAGAGAGAGAGAGAGAGTAGTGAGGACTAATTTTCTTTTTCTTTTTTGCCCCCGGAAATGTGAAAATCGGGCCGACCGATATTTCGCTCAGTAGGGGGTTAGTGAGCACTAAAAAAAAAATTGCGAAAATCGCGCACACCGTTATTTTTGCTCAGTGCGAGGGGAGGGGTAGTGTAAGCACTAAGAAAAAATAAAATAAAATGGGGGTAGTGTGAACTAATATTCTCTCACCCAAAACACCCCCTTAGATACGCCCTTGCATAGCGCATTATGCCAATATTTTAATGCTCAATTCGTCTCAACGCAGTTGGCCCTATCGTCCAAATTTAGATCAAAACTGAAAATGCATTGACGAGTTTAGTTTTATTTAACGAGAATTTAACTCTCATCTCCTTGTCAATGTATACAAAATCGTTGTTCCTGGTTCCCTTCTTTTCTGACAAAACATGAGGGACATTTGATATGATGTCCCCCCTGGAAAAATCGTGGGGACGTGCCCCCCAATCGACGCCCTTGGTAGCTGGCATAATTTTATACTAGTGTGGCTTGATTCAATATGTAAGTGCAGTGCGCCAATTTCCAAACTGCTTTAACAATCAGACGAATTCATATTGTTAACAAACGTTCATAGTGAAAATTGACGAGTTTACACAAAACCAACATAAGTTCGTTTTTCATTTTGTATTCTTTATTGTTTATATTCCCTTGATGTTAACATATTCTGCGTTCTATACTTCTTTTCATCAAGCAAAACCCCACCGTGTGTTCAAAATTGTCCATAGAGCGAGCCACCTTATTTACTAGAGTCAAAAGGGCATGTGCTGTACTGTGCTTTTCAAGGAAGCCAAACTGTGACTGATAGAAAATATTACGAGTACATAATTATTTCATAGTACGAACAAATACAATTTTTGTCAAGAACATTTACTTTATATAAAGATGTCAGCAAGGAAATAGGTCTGTAGTTTCCCAACTCTAACGGATCTCCTTTATCTTGATGACTGGAAGTGGAACAACTTTTGCCAATTTCATAAATAATATTGTGGCACCACCCCAGGTGTAAGTGACAGATTGGAAATATGGACTAAAGGTTGGATTATATCAAGGGCTATTTTCTCAAGAGATAATTGCTTATTGCATGATGTCCAGAACCCCGCTTATTCTTCCATCCGTTAATAAATTATGTCTACAATTTCACTTTCAGAATTGGTGTAAAATATAAAGAAAGGAGATTTGGGGCTCCACGAAAGTCAGTGAAATGCTTATTTGAGACCGGTATTTTGTTGGCAAGGTTATGACCAATATTTGAAATATAATCATTAAAATATTCTTTCCCGTGTATAACAGTTTGGATAACATTCCAAGTGTTTTTAAGTCATTTCTATACAGTTCAAACCGCTTCAATACAAACGGTTTTTTTTTTAATAGTTTTCCTCAATGTAGTAACCAATGTTTTTTTTTATCCGTATATGTTATCTTATCTTTTTCCAATAATTTAAATTTAAACTTTAAATATGAATTGCTTTTTCGATTTATTGAACGTAAAAGACATTGCGTTACCCAAGGATTCCTCAGAGTCTTCTTGTAACTAAGCTTTTTTCAGCTAGAAAACATGTATTATAAGCGTCTTTTAAGAGATCCAAGTTGATCAATAAATTTATCAATTTTATATATATATCACTGACCAGTCGGTAGTTCCGAGTATTTCTCTAAACCTACCAATATTTTCTTCAAAATATCACGCTTTGGCATGAATCAGCCAATTTTTTTTTTCAATTGGAAACTGAGTAAATTTGGGAAATCGATCTGGGATTTCAGACATGATTATACCTGATTTAGGGGGAGGGGAATCATCAGTTGTTAATATTTATCAACCAGAGTAGCAGTATCATCTGTAACCGTCGTTGGCTTCGTTATAAGTGGTAGAAAACTAGCTGTAAGGAGGATGTCGACAACATTTTGAACAAATGTATCAGCGGCGTTGTTCAAAAAACCTATGTTATACTCTCCTAATAGAAAACACGTTTTGTTTAACATTAATGGAAGCAGGATTAATACATGGAAAGCACGAACAAAATTTTTTTGGCTCGAATTTGGAGGTCTATAAATTGTACCTATTATGTTTTTATTGTGTGGAACAATGACTTCAATTTAATCGGTTTCATCAGATACATGTACCTCTGCATGTAGAAAAATAAATACAATTTTCGAAAATAAAATCATCTGTTGTTGCTCCATGATGTAAGAGTATCTTATACATCAATCACATTATTCAGAAAATTACATGCAAACTTCAATGAAATAAATAATTATATATCACTCCATTTAAAGAAACTAATCCCATACACTGACTTTCATGTCGTGGTTGGTGGTACATAAGGTCTACAACAATTTTTACCCAAATTTATCAGACTTGTGCAAATTATGGTATTTAAAAAGGAAATCTTTCTACTGATCGCCGATAATAAGGAATTTGGGAATAACGGGAGTAGACGGGAGTAGACATGGTAGACGAAAAAAGAAGATGGAGGAGCACAGGATGAAAGGAAGCCATAATGGATTTTAATAACTCTTCGTCATGGTATTCTAAATTAGATACATGAGAGGAAGCATCAACATAATTGTTTCTAGTTATTAAGATAAACTTTAATATTTTTCGATCAGTTTTAACACATGGTTTCATCTTCACGAAATAATTATTGATACATGGACATATATTATGTAATCAAACTAGAAGTAGTGGTTATTTAATACCTGACTGCTAAGAAAGCATAAATGCTTGTTAGTAAGCAACCAGGGACCTGGTAATGAGGATTAATGCCCTACCAAAGGGCACTAACATCGCCTTGGTTTCGAACCCGGGTCCCCGGATTACGAGACCACTGCTCTACCAACTGAGCTATCGCGTCTCATCTGAAAACATTCTGTCTTCAAAAACTATTATTATTATAATTTTTTCATAACTCAAAATTATTGTGCTTGATTTGAATCTTTCTACTTTTTAAATGCTTTTCACGTTTACATAATCTCTCTTTATGGTGTCAGTTAATTCTTCGTAGTTAGCTTGTTGATGAGGTTTCTTAAGATCTTGAAAGGTACGAGGGTCGGTAAGATTCTCGTAGCTTTGAGCATCTCGGTAGGATTAGGTGTCAGTATTCAAGTCTTGGTAGGTATGGAAGTCTGTCTTTGACTGATCAAATTCACGGTTCTCATACTGCGGACTCCTTCCCTTTAGACTTAGTAGTGGCTGATTCATTGCTGAAAGATAATATTATAAAAGCATAGATAAGTTGCATTATAAAATACATTATTTTAAAAATGATATAGTCCCAATAAATAGGTATATAGAAACTTGTCAACATGACATGTAGGAGTTGGTATGTTACTTTTAAAAAAATCATGTCATTAACATATAAGTCTTTCAAAGCGGTCACCATCAGCGTTATGCTTTATAATATTTACATTGAGTAGCATTCCCCCAAAAAAAAAAAAAAATAATAATAATAATAATAATAATAATAATGAAATGGCTTTACAGATTTTTATTTTATATATACAATCACAATTCAGCTTGTATTTTCATGACCACACGGTTTTCGCCCCTTGCGTGGAGGAGTACGATGAGAATATACTAATGAGAGGGACGAGTTAAGTACAAGGTATCTATCTAACCTTCTTCGCTTGTAAAAGATGATGATGAGAACAATAAGGATAACAATCACAAAAATAGCACCAACCGCGCTTCCTACGGCAGTTGCTATGGAACCTGAAGAACCTGCAGCTGAAGTTGATTTTGGTGGAGAAGAGCAAGCAGGTGAAGAGGATGGTAGGGGAACCAGGATGGTAGTGAAAAGAAATACCAAGGTAGCGTCATAATTACTAGATAATATATAAATGAATAAGATACTAGTATATGATCAGAATTACTTGGCTTGTTATAGCACGCGAACAGCCCGCCCAAGTAGGTTACTTATGCCTAAGTCACATTTGCCGCGGTGGCCGTGCGGTCTAAAATATCTACGGCCAATAGCAATTATAGGGCCGCCGCAGCATTCCCATGGTCACATACGATAGCGGTCACATATGTTAGGGTAGCCGCACGGCGTATTTTGAATTTATGGAGACAGAAAACCTGCGACTGCCGTACGGCCTTTCAAGTGATGACGCACGGCCGCCTTAGGGCGTCCCTACGCCGGCCGTAGGGTTTTGACAAATAACAAGGCGCCCGCAAGGCCACCGTACGGTCTTACGGCTGACCTAGGGTGCCCGTGGAATTCCTGCGGCCACCGCAATTTGTTTGGGGGTCCACAAAAGTAAATTATTATTAATAAGACCCTAGAGCAGCCGCACGGCAAACGCAAGGCCACCGTACGCCCGACGTATGGTCGCCATGGAACCGCTCTACGGCATGGCTACGGCGTGTCTAATCGCTACGGCGAACCTAGAAATGAAAACAGTTATAATTCCGCGTTATAAATCCACGGCGACCCGTACGGCCTGTAAAGATAGGGATACGCCCCAGGGTGACCCTGAGGCCACCGAAGATTCTCTGCGGCCGCCGCAAGTATCTCTCGATTTCGGAGGCGTACGGCCGCCGTATCCTAGCCGTAGAGCAAATGTGACCTAGGCATTACAAGCAATGCTAGACATTGACGATTCACATATGGAAATTAAGTTGTGTGTGTGGACGCGTGTCAGCGTGTGCGTGCGTGTGGCGTTGTGACATTATTGTTGAATAAATGGAAAAATATATTGACATTGTCTTTGTAATAATCAATATCTACGTTCTTCAAATTCCGAAATATGTTTTAGTTGTTCCTATTTTTGAATATGGCTCATAATATTTCAAGCATTTATATATTTCTAAAACATGGGCAGTCATATAACGCGTATTTAACATTTCATCTCTTTAAGATGCCAACCTGATTGTGTTATAAATGCCAATGTTGTTCCTTGTTCTCCTTCACCGTTGATACCATCTCGTATCGCTGCAATCTGAACAGAGTACGTTGATCCTGCTTCAAGTCCACTGACGTTATACGTGACCATCCTACTGGCATTCTCAGCAGACCTCTTCGATACGGAACGGTCCGTATTGTTCATCATGCTTGGGATTTGTACTTCTTTAGCCAACACGACATTGCTACCTGATCGCACGTAAATCTTGTAGCCAACAATAGGTCCGTCCCCGGTATCAGAGCTAGGGTCCCATTGTCTCCAACCGATGGAAGCGTGGTAGTATCCAAGTTCAAGTAGTTCTGGTACACCATTAAAACTTGGTAAAACTGTAGAAGTGAATTCAAGACAAACATAATAAAATGAAACTACATAACAATAATATATATAATTGTAATGTAATAATAATGATATCATAATAATATTATTGATTATCTAGGATCGCTAAAAATCAACCAGTACCATAGCGTTTTAAAAAGCGCTAACAGATAGTGAAGAAGAAAAACAAGAATAGGTAAATCGCCTTAATTTACTTTAATAGGAAAGAAGTTTGTTTTAAGGATCTTTTGAAAGAGGCGAGACAGCAAAATTCATGAATGGAAACTAGGACATTTCTCAACATTAAAGTACCTTCACTTGTTCCATGAATATCTTTTTTACTACCCCACCCCACGAAAATGGAAATATGGAGAAGACAGAGTCAGTGCTGTAGCAATTCAGTTTTAATAAATCGCTCGTTCACATACGTACCATAAAAAGGTCAAAGTTGTACATCGATTCAGCTATTCGAAAGGCATAGACTTTAAAACATGATACCTTTAGAAAAAAAATATTTTCCACTAACGAGCCCGCGAATATTTATAAATCAAATAGATTTTTACGATATTAACTGACGCCCCCTTTCCTCACAATAAACGCAAAAAGGGGGAAAGAGTAAAAAGGACATTATAGTGATTATTTTTAGTTCCCTGTTCCCTGTTCCTCAAAGAAAGCAAAGGGTTTCGTCCCGAACCACACTCAAATTATTATATGTGATATTTCCAAATCAAACTAATTTTCGGAACACGGATTACGTCAAGAATATGTACTAATTCTAGAACATCACGGTGTCCAAATAATGTGCGGTCTTTAATAAAACTCCCTCTTTCCCGTGGATTTTACAACAGTCTTGGTTGAACGTGTTGAATGAAAACCCCGAGCCAACATTTCATGAAATAAATGACTACAATTTCCACAGACTGGTGTATTCTGTATATTCTTTACAACAATAATGTTGTTTTTAGAAGAAAGAAAAAATATTTTCCACGAGCCTTTCTCATCCGCTGCATAGAGTATTATACCTGTAGCAACTTTTTCTCTCATATACAAAGCGCTTTGCAAATTGTTCAACAAATTAGCATGATGACCGCTTGTATAAGAAACAATAATTGAAATGTAAACGTGAACACGGCATCTTTGCACTAGGGAATGCTTAGTGCTTACCAAAGAAATGTCTTGGACGTAGCCTAATGAACGCGAACTCTGAAGGGATGTCAGGATCTCCGACGAAGCAGTAAATCGCTTTCTCTGGTCCCATATTGACGTGAATAAATGAAATGTTGAGGGTTCTTTCTATATAAACAGCATCGCTTTGTGAAATCCAACTACCTGAAGAAAAGTCCCCCAGAGCAGCCTGGATGTACTCGGGGCTGAGGGCTTGCCCTGGTGACGCTGTGAACGAACAGGAGAAGACCGCCACTCCTGGATTGGTCTTCTCCGAGCTCGTCTCAAAGCGATCTAACATATGGTAAAAAGTATAGATTTAAAAGAATGGTTCATCATGATCAGCTTGTGACGTGGGCTTCTGTCTTGTCGAGGTTGAGGGGATAAATCATGGGACTGTGTATTATCAAATGGTTCAAGGTTCGAGTCCCGCCATCCAGGACCGGCTCAGAAAGAATATGTTTGGGGAGGAGGGGCTTTGTGCTCTGGGGTTCGTTACTTGGGATTCTTGCATCCATTCTCTGTATATGCCTCGCGAAAAGGGGGGGGGGGGCTTAAAGAACTTTGTTGGAATGGGGTTTGAGACCCCCGGCCCCCTACACATAATGTACACTTCTCAGTCTTCACAAAAGGTGACCCTGGCAGGCTAAGATTGATTCCTGAAAATGAACAGTGTGCTAGTTAATAAGGTCTACCTCAGGTAAAAACCAAAATGTTAAGATTTAGGTAATAATGATTTTGAAAGCAGGCGTATAGAGGCAATATGCAATATGCGTAAAATAACAAACAACATCATGATTTGAGAACTAGTTTATAAAATATATTAAGAAACGACTACATAGAGCGTGAGAAGTAAAATATCACCTTGGTAAGTTATTGCAAAACGTTTGGCTTAAACAATAAGTTAGAGAAAGGTTTTATGTCTTTCCATAAAACTTCACAGCATATTCTTTAAAAAACAGAAGAGGGCAATATTATCCTACCTGTTTGGCATTGATCCCTATCCATCTTGGATGACAGGTGGATGACAAACAATCACCAGTCAGAAAGTTACAATCCTCACCACCACCAGAACAATGACATGTCTTAGAACAAGAGCTGTAGCATCCTGAAACTACACGAGAAATAAAGTTTGATGGGCAAGAGTTACATTATAGCAATTCAAACTAATGGATTTCTTTCTTTTTTTAGTTAAAGATAAAGGTTACCAGTGCATATATTTGTTAGTTTTTCTCAAAACAAAATGTGATACTCTGAGTTCTCTTACAAAAGGGTGACATTTCTTTCAATAAATAGTATGAAGAAAATTTCCTCGGTGTCCGATAAAATATATGTACTATAAAAGTTAGAGCATCTTACCCAGATACAGATTTTTATTTTCATAAGATTTTGCATAGCAAGCAAATTAATCCTGTTAGTGACGTTTAATAGTACCTCATCAAAATATAAATCTGGCTATTCGAATATGAGGGATCCAAATATTAGCAATTTAAAGATTCGCAGGAAAGGAAAGGAAGCAGCCCCTTCTTCCCCAGCTCCATTACATCCTTCCTACCTCGTTGTATTCAATTGAAATTTTAGCATAATCCTGTTCGCGTATATATTGTTAAAAGGAAACATAATAAAAGTTTGACCATTCTACGGAAAAATATCAAGGAAAATATAGCGACAATAAGACATTATCCATCTTTTGGTCCATTTGTGTACGTCGTGATTTGTAAGAGTAGTTAATTATTGCTGTATGAATGAATTTCCAACTATTTAAGAAGCCTGAAACAAAGAATGATTTACATTTTATACAGCTTGATGGGAAATCAACAGAATCAGAAACGTATCCAATGTCACATATTCCTTCAACTTCGGCACAAAATCCGGACTCCTTTTCGCATGCTGTAGCATTCTTGCAGTTACATCTCTGATTGCAGTCAGTCCCAAAGTAGCCGATGGAACAAACAGACGGAACTAGATGTGAAGGAAGATAAAGAGATATCATTCTTGTGAATTAATGATATTAGCCTCTTAAATAGAGGGCTCATCAGGGCTCATCTCCGTCACGCAGTGACGCTCATGGCGTTTTTAACATTATTACTCTGGTTATCATGGTTATAGCCGGCGACCAAAGTAACTCAAGCATATCCGGCAGAGATAGGTTATCTACCATAACTCACTTTGATATGATACCTATTGGTCGTGAGCCTATCCTACATACAAAAATTAGGACTTTGAAACCTTTTTACCATGCCAATGAATAAATATGATTCTAGACAATACAATGAAGGCGTTGCGTCTGAAGAAGTCATCATAAATATAGGCATGAAATGTCATACCGATGTATCCTTACTTTCAAACATTCTATAATATACAAAAGTAAAGTAATTGATTGTACCTTGACATGATGCTCCAGACCATCCTTGTGAACAGTCTCCAGGACATTCCCCAGTGAAGTCATCACAAACTGCTCCATCAGTGCAGTGACATTCTTGAAGACAGTCAGCTCCAAACATACCAGCTACACATGCTTTAAGACAAAATAGATGAGGTATATACAGGCTTGTTGAACATACAAGGAATGCAAACCTATTGGCAATCTCAAACTTAATTTCGGCAGTAATAAATTTCACTTCTTTATTTTCCATGAAGGTTCCAGACAAGATGTCAGCCCCACACACACACACACACTATTTTCTTGAGTGAAAGAGATACCAATTACTACTTTGCTTTGAGATTACTATGACTAAAATCACTTTCAACAAATTGAATTCATAAAATAGCTTCTTTAAAACTGAAATTCCATTGCAATAGTCACCGATTAAACACTTACTTTTATTGCAGTAGATTCCTGTATATCCAGCCAAACAGGTGCATCCATAAGGATCAGGTAGACAGATCTGACTTCCCGCACACTGGTCCAGAGGCTGACCGGGACCACATTCAAATTCACAGTCCCATCCATACCGATGCATTCCACAAGCTAAACAGAAAGAATGTGACATTTAGTATAATAAGGAAACTCGCTTAAATCATGTCTATGAAATGAAAAGTTTAGTTACTCTTGCAAAAATTATTTTCTATTGTTATCATTTTCAATCGCCTATCTCTGCTGAATAACGAAAATTTGTCTCTTTTTAAAGTCCAGAAACTAACTCCTATCGCCTATTGCCTCAGATGTCTGGACTGTTCCAAACAGATAGCTCATAAGGATAACTCTTATTATACAACACCTAAGTAGGTCCTTATCATTTGATTGGAAGATTGTTGGTCACATGATATCCAATAGTTATACTATTGCACGGGCGTGCATTTTTGGTACTATTCGCCGTAGGACTATTCAACGAGCGTGCATTTTTGGTTATATGCAGACTGCGTACCTCTCTGCCCTGCGCATATCCCATTGTTATATTAGCTGCGCGCATCTGACGCGAAGGCAATCTGAATGTAATCGAAAAGGCGTGATCGACTCCAACTTTAATTCATCTTTAATATAAGGAGCAAAGCATGATTTGTTGAAAGATGTTGTATAAAACAAATAATGAATGTTTTTCATTCGTTCAATAGTGCAAATATTTTCATTCGTTTAAACATTAACGTTAATTCTATTCAACTCGGCTGACGCCTCGTAGAACGTTAATATTTCAACTCAAAATATTTGCACTATTGAAATCATAAGCATTCATTATTTGTATACTAATGTCCACACTGATGAATATTATTTGTGTATTATAATTATACCTTGAAGGCAGTTCTTTCCAGCAAATCCAGGAGGACAGATGCATGTTCCAGAGAGTTCGTGGCATATACCTCCATTGTAACAGCTTTCACACAAACGATCGCATAATGGTGGATTCCATCGTCCATAAGGGCATTCTGTTCACAGAAAGAAAAGACATATGTCATAATTCGGTATAGATTACACAAGACACATGGTATCAACAACTCTCTTTTAGGGTATACTATAGAGTAGTAAATCATAGACAATGTAATGAAAACTTCCTAAGAAATGTGGGGAGGGGATTCTTCATCTAAACCCTGTACTAAAAACATTGAATGGATAGATAATAAGTTAATTAATTAGGTGTTTGAAAACATGTAATATATTATTATTCACTTTTCAAAGTTTGATATTAAACTGTATTGTCGAGCGGAACTGCTAAGAAATTATGTTACATTTAAATACGCCCTCATTCTTAAGTAAAATCGTTATTGGTATTCTGATCAACTTATTATAAATAGTTTACCTATAATATTAGCAACAGGGTCCATTATGACATTGACATTATGCCATTAATAACATTATCCGATTGGGCATGGAATTGCCTAAAGTAGGTAGGAATACTTAAAGGTACTATGTCCCTTTTGCCAACATCAATTCTGTATAACTTTGCAGGTAGTATGAATATGTCACGCATGTCCTATCTGTGAAATTAAAACGTTAGCAGTGTCCTAGTATTCAAATTATGCAAGGAAACCCGTATACTTTTTAGACTTCACTGTCAGACACTATTGAGTGACTGACTTCATTTTTTTTCTTTGGTAATAACATACGTAAAATGAGCTGGAAAGGGTACACGAGCATTTGTCTACATCAATAACCCATTTTCTTGTAATGGCAAAAATAAACTGATTGAATCTTTTCGCAGCACAACACGTACACCATTTGTTACAAGGGTCTGAAAATCAGACTATTTACTAAAAGGATTTCAATCCCTAAAGTCGATTAGACAACTAACGGTCGTTATTTTCCCACAAAAAGACATTTCCAAGCCCTTTCGTTTTGAGGGAAGTTACTAAATTCGGATTATCTTTCAAATTCCAGTGGAATTTAATCTTTTCATTTTTGGGGCCTGCAAATGGGACATAGTACCTTTAAAGTACTCTAATGTTTGGCATTTACACGATATTCTATTGAGATATAAGAGTGAGAAAGCGAACCCTTCACGATGAGTCTTATGTAGCTGAATTGATGTTGTTCCAGCGTTCCATCCATATACGTCACATACACACCGGCGTCTGAGACAGATGCAGATTGAATTGTGTGTGATGGATTGCCAGAACTCATTCCGATAAGTGAATTAGCCCAGTCTACATCAGTGAATTTCCGCCATCTTATCCCGTCTACACCTACCATCCTTGTCGTGCTCATCACACTGAGTGTGATATCATCTCCAAGATGTACAGTCTTTGTGGACCGACCATCACTGGGTTGCAATTGACCTATGAAGAAGAAAAAATACTTATTTACCATGTCTATAAAAGAAAAATCCAAATGTAAATTAAAATTGATCTCTTTCTACCTGTATACAGTAATTCTCTCGTTCTCTACTATTCGTTCTCTCTCTCTCTCTCTACCCCTCTCGCTCTCCTCTTTCGTGGTGTACGCATTTCACAAAATCTATGTCAGCGTTTATTTCTTAAAAAGTTGCCTTGACTAAAAAAGGTTGAAAAGCACTGGGATATATTATACCCCATATCCATGCTTTAGAAAATGTAATTTCCATTCCATGTCATATTTCGATTTCAATTTCAATTTTATTGTCCAATGAAATGATAACCAGTTTTAACTTTATAACCAAGACCTGTTCTCGTTGTTATCAGCTAAAAACGTCCATGATTAATAGGGGCTTGTGGGCAGTTGACCCCCAAATAAAATTCAAACGTGGGTTATTTCTAATTCGATACCATTGATTTACAAATGTTGCTGAAATGGCATAGTCTTTCCCCGAGCTTCCGGTGGCTTTGCCCCCTGGACCCCACCAAGGGCTCTAAGGCGGACCCCTGGTTGCTTATCTGACCGTAATAAATTGCTAAAACCCCTGAGCTTCCGGGGGCCCCGCCTCTGGACCCCACCAGGGCCTATGGATGCTCATCTGACCGTAATTAAATGTCTAAAACCCCTAAACTTCAAGGGGCACCGCCCCTTGACCCCCGCAGGGGCTTTGCCCCTGGACCCCACACCAATTTACGCTCCACCTGCTTCGCGCTACCTGATCGTAAATACTTTAGCCCCACCCCCCTCCACTTTGAAAAATGTTCCGCGGGGCCTGCGTGTAACATGTAAGAGTGGTGGTGATGTGGATTTTTTTCTGCCCTCCCAAACTGTTTTGCTCATTACGCCACTGATCATACAATACGCATAAATCTATTGATTTGACAAGAAGAAACATCTGAGAAACTCACGGGTAGAAAGACAAATGGCAAGAGGAACAGATGTCATTCTACTGGCAGTCACTGAAGAACATTCGAAAAAACCCAAGCCATCCATAGTAGCTGGAAGAGTCTGCCTTAATAATACAGATGATACATAATTGCTGTCTCCTGGAGCTGTGTAATTGTCGAAAGTTATAGACTCGGTCAAACGGACGAGTCTTCGGGTGGAGAATGTGAGAATCTCTTCATTCTCTGAGCCGAGTAAACAGAGAAATGAAGCATTCAGCAGACCTCCTCCGTAGGGGGATGAAGTAGCTGCCATTAGACGTACGGGAAGGATCGGGCGTGGACCTAAGAGAAAACCATTTCACCGCTCAGGTGATTAGTGTCCGCCTAGCATTTAAGTTGAAATAGAACTAAGAGGGGAATACACAACGGTGACAAGGCATTGCGTTATGATAACATTTGGTCCTTGTTGGTACAGACAAAACAATTTTCATAAATACACGTTTTAACAAAGTTATATCCACTTCTAAAACTGAATGTTATTAAAAAAAATGTAGGCCTATGGGAAACACAATCTATGATGTTTTATGAACTCACCTCTCCAGAGCTCCTTCGAACTTTCGACCGTAGATAAAGCCTAAAAATCACAATTCAAAACGCCGATACAAAACACGGTTACTGCAAGAGATCGTTCAAGCGATTTTCCATCAACGGTGATTCTCGCTCATTTCAAGCCCACCCAGGAAGAATAGAAATAGGTAGCGATAATATATATAATAGATAATGACGTCATAGAATCATGATTGAGATCTCCGTTCGTTCAAGCAAATTTTAGCGACCGTGATTCTGCAGAATCATGATACAAAACGCATCTTTTTCAGCGTTTCATGTTTGTGTTTTTAAACACGTTTATTTTTACGACCAACGAAAAATCGCTTGAACGCAACCGTGTTTTAAACTAAACGTCTTTGAAAACCGTGATTCTAGGGTGAAAAAATGTCGATTGAACGCACCCTAGGAATATTTAACAGGTAAGTGTTGTATTCATATTATACAATGTTCCCCTGTTCTGCCTTGAAAGAACAGTACTAGCACGGATTTACAATTGTTGATTATTATGTTTAAAGTGGAAACGCACTATGAATTCAAAACAGTGGTTACATAATATTAGTTATCAATCAAGATATTGTTACGTTTGTTGCATTTGAAATTTATATGATAAGGCGGAGCAGATATGTTTGAACATGGAATATCATAAAGGGGTACTCCAGAATATAGAGGATATAATATAATGCCAATACTCACTCGGAGGTTTTTCACATGCGAACCTGAGGTAGGATGTACACCGTAGTTTTCTCCATCCATTATTAATCTGCTGATGAACACATCTTTCACTCTCAGATAGGGTTTGATCACCATTCGACCAATCAGGAAATCTGCAAAGGTAAAATATGTCCAACAGCAATGTATAACTAAAGTATTAATAAAATAAATATTTTACTTTAAAGGGCATAATCGTTTCCTTCTGATAGCGGTATATCAGGGGTTTGAATCGGCGAGCTGCATTTAAAATGTATATTAATCAAACTGTAAATGTAAATTTGCCTTTCTTTCAAATCATGATTAGGCCTTGTATTGTAGGCTCCGTGGTTTCCACGTAAAGAAAAGTTTTTAACATATTATTATTTTTAACTTGTTCAAGGGAGGAGGGGATGCCATCAATCCATTGTAGAAAGCCATCCTAAGCTTGATGAATATCAAATTGTATCTCAGATAATCTTGTTATTAAAGTCACATACTAGTTTTTTTCATATTGCATTCTGTCTGTAACATTATATGATCACAGTTTGTCATGAGTAGGGTATGTCAGATAGTATTGTGTGTATGCGTGAATAATACAGTTTAACACATACACATTATTGTCGAGTAGAGTGTCATCAATCCATTGGAACATGTCCTCATGATTCATATCATCGAGTCCAAACCAATACGAGTTACCTTTAGCAAGCTGGATGAGATGCATCTAATGAAAGTGTAAGGAGGATGAATCACAAAAAGAAAATCACCATGGATTATTTCTAATGTGCCATCATGGAATAGGTGTATCAATATGTCTATAGCCCATGACATCATTGAAAGTTGAACTAGTTGAAATAAGGTATAATTTTGATTCCGTATGATTGGCTCATCGTGACGATATCATGCTGTTTTATTACCTTCATACCATTTCCATATCGTTTTCAAATAACATAACATATTCACTATTTTTCGTACATTTCTTATATTGCTTTTAATATATTTTTTTTACACACACAATCGTTTAATAACCTTTTAAGTTTTAATAACGATTAACTTGTTAATATGGAGATTAAGCCTTACATTGATTTCCTCTGTCTTAGGCTGGGCAAGATCACCTCCTTGGGTCTGGCAGAACCTTCTAGCAAATGAGTATGACGTCATCGAAGATTGAGAGATATAGTACAGGGTTCCATCAAGGCGACTCCACTCATATTCGGGAACGTCTAAATATTGATTAAAATAAAGTGATTGGCATTATTCGATGTTCATCGTGTTATGAGAAAGGGAGAGGAAAGAATTTAAACCATTACGCGTCATTTAATTCATCATATTCATACTAATTAAACCCGTGACTAGAGATGAGAAGATCATGAATGCATTCTCCGGCATGGATCTTTCATCTATATTGCCAGATGTGTGTATAACATTTGGGGTATTATTAGCACCCGCTTTTTAACCGAAGCTCTCAACTGAGTGTGCACTCAAGGAATTAATTTTACCAAGTACCCACTTACTGCACCAAGGTCTAGTGTGACAAACCTAATTAGTGTCTTAAAAGAACGTTGGTGATGCAGCAGGGATTCGAATCCCTCTCCTTGTAGCACGTGATATAAGATGCGTATGATTTGAAAGGTTGTGAAATGCGAAACTTTTTAAAGCCATGTTGCTTTGCATCCTCGAATAATAATTTTGTTCATTATCTCGTAATTTCACATTTAAAAAAAACCTAAAATCGATAGAATTTTAGCGCTTTCAAGGGGTCCAAACTTGAAGAAAAAATATCTTTTTGCTTCGCTCTCTAGCGTATAAGTTCCATCGGGATCATTGCAACATTTGCAACCCCGTGCCACTAGATAGATGCATATTTCGGTGACTTATCCACAAGGGCAAAACACGTTTATTTAATGACATGCTCGAGTTTGCTTCAAGCCAACAAAGTGGATTAAGTGCCATAGTTTCATCTCAAAGGCCTTCAAGCAATTTGAAAGAAAGAAAAAACATTTTGGCGATGAAACGGAAACGATCATACATATTAGGGCTCGTGACTTACCCTGATAGCGTTCACATATGAAGGGTAGTTTGTGATTACAGAAAACATCAAGCCATCTCATGTTTGAATCAGAAGGTAGTAGAGAGGCACAATCTTCATTACCAGCATTGTCGGGTTCAGAAGCCAACCATGCTGAATACCTGTGTGTATTTAATGAAGGAGAATGGAAAACAAACACATGCGGGGGCATAACAGACGATAATACTTAAATGTGATTAAGAAATTGATTACGCATACTTTGCTTTTTAGAAAAACAAATTTCATGAATTAATCTTTACCGAGTTACATTGAAAAATGTCGCCTAATATCTTTTTTCTCACATTCGGTTGGGTCTATTATCTCAACCTACACAAAATGAAATTGTCATTTTAATAGAAAATTAAAGAGTAATATAAGTAATTTTGACCTTGGCAGTCATTTCGAAGTAGAAACGATTAAGATTGTATTCGATATTTGTTGAACCTACTGTAAAGGTGTTCCATCGATCCATGTAAATGTGCCTTCTACAGCTTGGTCAGTCAAACCAAAAAATACAGGGTTACTTAATCCCGAAATTCTGTCATGAAGAAAGGTCTGTAGAAAGGAAAAGAAATTATGTCACCTCATAAACATCAGTTGCTTTTCGTGTTTTCATATATATGCACTTGTGTCTATTTCATGTTTATAAGAAAATTCAAAAAGATGAACGAATGTTTAAAAAAAAATCCATATAGGTCAATCGCTGTGAACCCGAAAGTGGGTAATAAAACTACAAACTTAAACCCTGTCTAGCGCTCAGTAGATAACAGTTGAGGTGAAAATTATTTATTCATTTGAACCTGCTTAAAGCTACTTTGACAGGACTGTTTGCCATTACTGTCCTGTTAATACAAACAATAATGAGAATTAACATTTGAAATAAATCCATTTAACTATTCACAAATCTGAATAAAAGGAAATTTATAATAACATGTTATGAACGTGCTTAAAATAATACTTCATTAGAGAACATCACCAGAGTCTATCAGAGTCTATTTTAAAAGATATTGGAAAGATTCATCCATGAGGATTGACGATGACACTGTTTTAAAGGTAAAGACCAGTTTTGGAAACGCCCCTCTCTCAAAAAATTGAAATGGAAGCTCTCATTACCAATCATGTGAAAGAATATGTTTTGACTAATACGTGATGATACACATTTTGCCGGGACAGTCGGGAAACCGCCTACTAATTGGTATATTTGGTAAATTATTATATCTATTGGGACCAAATAGATATCGCGCACGTGGTCGCGTAGTCCCATATACATCTTTCTGTGTACAGTGCTTGTAACTTTACCAAGACTGGGCCAAATTTCTTATCATTTTGATGATTCCAGAACCTTGCAGTACACACCAATACTTATATACTAGATGATCAACCTTTTCTGATCGATTCCACAACGTTTCTTCTACAATGCAATCGCATGACCAGAACTGGTCTTTATCTTTAATACAAGACTGTTATATGGGCCTATTATAGCTTTCAACTAGAAATAACCACTTTTCGGAATTGATTATTGAGAATTTGCTTCTGATTTTACCTCGCATTCACTCAGAACCGGTTTGCCTATTACGTCACATAAGTCATTCAACACTGATATTATTTCATAAAATATTTTTCTCAATATACCATAGCGACAGGCCAGCTCAATAGCTCTGTAAACCTCCAAGCTGTGAAATAAAATACTAACAAAATAACAAAATTTAAACTACATGTTATATATATATATATATTATATTCATGATATATCATATTGTAAATTGATTGATGAATGAAAGAAATATTTCATATATTTTAACATACGTTGATATCGGGTGATTTGATGAGTGCTAAATCAGCTCCATGATACTGACAGTAGGTCCGTGCATCTGAGAAAGACAGAGCCAGCCATGAAGGAGAGATGAAATAATCTAGACCTCCAAATGATGCTTCACTGCTTCCATCAAATACTGTAATAAAAGAGGACTTCAATTTGAGAGTGGATCGTGATGAGAAAGATTGTGACTTTAACGAAATTGCTTTTCTCTGCCCACTGGAGGCATTCCTCTAATTCTACAGAGCCCATTGTGGGCCTAGCAGTCGATGATAAACTTTTTACTTTGTAAATCTTTAACTGAAAGGGACCAAAATGTTTTCTGGTCTCCAAATAAGTATGAAACAAAGGACGATTGCATTTGTTGTTATTTCTTACTGGGAAATTATTTACCCGCTATCTGAACTGTGTATTTCGTCGGTATAAGAATGATCAAGATTCAAGAACATTATAATTTGTTTTCTTCATTAGAAACCAAAAAATGTGCAGTGGTATTTCTTGTAGTGAGTGAAAATTCCGAATGCAAGGTCAGCCACACATCTCACAATGATGTTTCCGAATGGAAATTACACATATCAAAATAACAATTGATTTAGTCTAGGAGGTGGCGCACTATCCGAAATATCAATTTAATTTCTTACACTAAACGAATTCCAAACTTCAGCCCTTTATCCTAACGCTAACCCCTAACCTTAACCTAAACCTAAACTAAACCCTATTTGCCGTATGATCCCAAAACAATACGTTTATTGAAATATAGTCTAGAGCGACCCTCGCCAGAACACAATAAATGTTGGATCACCAAAATTCATACCTTGTGTACGCTCACAAATGTATGGCAAAGATTGATGTGAAACCTGGTCATACCATGATGGGCCATCACGTAGACCAAGACAACCCCAGGAGTCACCATTATTTGGTTCAACGTTGGACCAATCATTATACCTTGGAGGAAAAATGCTATACAAATTAAGTTCACATTATAATTGTTACTATCATTGTTATTATTATCACTATCATTATCATCATTATTATTATTTTTATTATTATTATTATTATTATTATTATTATTATTATTATTATTATCATATCGTTACGATTACCATCATCATTATTATTTTAGTTATCATTTTTTTTAATTTAGTTATCATCATTATCATTTTTGTTATTATTATTATTTTATTTTTCATGTAATATTGAAAATTATCATGGAGGTTTAAATATACATCGTTAAACTGAAGTTGTATTTACATCTTTATTCACGAAACATTTGACCACCCCTGAAAATGCCACAGAAAAGCTCTAGGTACTTAGCATGCAAAGAAATAGAGCAGAAATCTGGTCGTAACTTTCATGATCTTGTAATGTTGAGCCGAGCTTTCTACATTCCATCTCCTTGATATTCATTATAATCAAAGATATGACAAAGTATGCTAATGAAGTATATAATATTGACATGGGCACTGTGTACATTTAAATGAAAAGTGTTTTGAGGAGAATTGTAACTAAAGATTAAATCTACACATGCATATATAGGTGTTCATCAACATTTATTCTTTTATCTTGACTGATCTTGGCAGAGCAAACATATTATGAAAATCATACTGGAGTGTTGTATCATCCAGCCAGGTAAAATCTCCCGAGCCACTCCTCCGGAGCCCGAACCAGTAACAAAAATATAGATCACATGAAGGACATGGAGGTAGTAGCTCTTTGATAAATGTCTGTAAGTAAAGTAGAGAACAAAAATCATAATGAATTTATGATTTATTCACGAATTGAGTCAGAATGGAGACCCTATATAAGCATCAGCTGAGAGCGTTCCCTGTGTTTTTAAGGACTCTCTCTCTCTCTCTCTCTCTCTCTATCAATCTCTCTCTCCCCCTCTCTCTCTCTCTCTCTTTCGCTTCTCTTTCTCGTTATCTGACTATCCCCTTCTGGGGTATAAACTGTGCATATGAACTGCACTTCGTCTTTTTCTATGCATTTTAATTGTTGTCATTCTTTATCTTAAATATTGCGACATAATGTTAGAATTTATATGAACACTTATTTTATTCTTATGTCTTTCATCCTTTGAAACATAAATCAAACCTGTAATAGAAAAAAAAACGATTTTTATAAGAGCTATGTAAGCCCGTAATATATTATTAATGCAATATTTTATCATTAGAAAAATATATGTAGAATAAGTAATAATACTAATTTCTTCAGATTCTGAACAAAACAGTTATTGTTGAAATACTGATTTCGTATGAAGTGTTCAAAACACATTATTTTCTAACTGTTGACAATTCTGGGGGGGGGGACAGACCTTTAAAAAGTAGCATGACCGTTTTCGTTTTATATTGTATTGTTTGTTTGTTTTATTGCATTGCCATTAATTTACTTCATTCGATTCTGCCGTGTAATTCAATAAAGCACAGCGTTAATCATGATTTTTCGATATACAATAAGCATTTTGCAAATGAACCCATTGAGAAGACAAGTCTACACAGGTATCACCCCCAAGAAAACTTGTTAGAGCGACAACATACATGATTTCGTGAGAATATGGTCAATGAAATCTGGTTCGGTGTTGTTTGAGGTGACTATGGTGGGGTACAAAATAAAATATAGGTACATGTAATTTGCCTATGGCATAAGTTTTAGTTTCCTCAATTATCTTATTCATCTTGACCGTGTGAATGCTGTATAAAATGTGTCATTAGACTTACGTTGACTTCGGCCGACTTGATGATAGCCAAATCACCGCCATAACGTTGACATGTTTCCCTGGCAGCACTTGGTGTTGCATAAGTTGTGAACTTGATGAGATACTAACTGTGAATCACCGAACTCTTGCCATCTACAGTCATAGTCTGTTTATATAAAATTAAGTAAAACATTACGCTTTATTGAAATTGGATTACAGCTACTGAACTATTACAAAGTGAAATATTGGATAGGCTATCAAATAAGTAATTTAAAATAGCATTTGTTACCCATTGACTAGTACAACATTCCAAGAACTACGTGTAGCACTTGGCATTCTATCCATACAAAGCACAGATCATTGAAGGGCAATCCAACCCTTGTAATAAGTTAATTTGTATGAAAGCAGAAAAATACGAAAAATAGAATGTTGAAATAATTCGGATCAATAATAGAAAAATCCCGGCTATAGCAGGGATGATGGAAATATAATTAATTAAAAAGGCAAAGTGCGTTGTATATTGGTATGAAGTATTGGCAAGTCTTTTCTGATATAATTGCATTGATGTAACTAAGCTATTTCGTAATTGTTATTGTTATTATTCTTATTAATGATTACCTTGATAGGCCTGTTTTCCCAACCGCATTATGAGTAGTACATGTTTCTTTTGACTCCTTGTTTTTTATATATATACATATATATATATATATATATATATATATATATATATATATATATATATATATACAATCATGTTGATCGTATTTCTTTTTTTTTAGCCAAATGTGGAAATAAACTTGAATTGAATTGAATTGAATTCTGCATAATTGATTCCATTATTTTCTTTTCCAATCGTAACCACTTAATATGTTTACATTGTTTCTCTCTCTCTCACTCTATCACAGACATTTTGTTCTATTTGTTTCCGAATTAACTCTTAACTTTGACGTTTAATTCACACGCTGGTTTTAAAACTGGGCAAAATGGTAAAAGATTGTAATTGTAAGTATCAAGAACAGTCTGCCAATATCGATCTAGTATATGCATACAATGTTATTAAACACGCTCCTTCAGAACTAGACTAAACATAGTTAATATCCAAAACGAATTGAAATACCTACCGATAGGTATTTGGCAGATATGTGGTCTTTGTGATGTGCATGCTATATACTCGATTCCATCGTCCATGTATTGGGTCAGTGAGGCTCAATCGAGACCGCATCACAGCACAGTAAGGTGGTGGTTGGTTCGGCTCGGTATATAGAGGAGTATCCCAGTTGGTATACCTTGACAGTGATTAGTTTATATATATATAAAATATGATTACTAATGAAACTTATATTTAAGCACATCATAAATTCCACAAAAATAATAAAGATATGTATGAGACAAAGCTTTACTACACCATGAGTTCAGAGCAAGTATTATACTTGTAGATTATGGCATTATCATACATAACTGTGAAAAAAACATGCCTTTAATGGCGTGAAATTTAAAGGTTGATTTGGGGAAATGAAATATATGTTTCTTGAGACTTGAGCAACCTAATTTCAGTGTTTTGCTTTTTGTTTTTCTTTTGCATAGAAATAATGGGCAGCATATCAAACGTGATTTATGAGCGTAAAAGGATAGAAATGAGCTGATTACGAACTATGGATCCATGTTAATTTCATACTGTAATGAATAGAAATATGATGGCCTTCAGAACTCTACATTAATTTGGCTTTCAACAAAAAATTGTCCCATTATTTGACATTAGTTATTTGAATTTGTGACTAGTAAATATATTCGATTTATCAGGGGAAAAAAATGAAGATTTTGCATGACTCAATATAATCCTGGAATACGAAGATTTGATCAAAATGTGGTTTATCAACAATTGTTTTAAATGATTTATGTAATGTTATGACCCAGATCAGATTATTATCTCAAAATGATTTGAATGAAGCTATAAAGTTTCACAATAATATCCTCAGTTAAGTAGAAAATCGGTCATCATTTTTTCTTATTTGATTCATCAGCAGCGGCGAATCCAGGATTTCCAAGGGGCGTGAAATTGCGAGCGCGAAGCTTTTACGGCGTGGGGTTCGGGGCCCGCTAAAGGGCCCCAGAAAATGTTGAACTTTAAGATGCTCTATGATACATTCTGAGGCATTCTTGAATGAGTAAACTGAACATTTATGTGAATTTTTTTTAATGTAAAAGGGGGCGTGCGCACCCACGCCCACCCCCTGGACCCGCCCCTGGTCAGGAGACAAATTGTCTCCCTTGCTTCTCCTCATCAAATGGCTATTGCCCTTTTCAGCTCTCGTATGCTTATCGTTAAGCCCATTGACATAATGAAGAAACTATTACGGTAAAACGAATTGAAAAAAAGGAGTGGCAATGTATTACGATGATAGTTGATACATACCCAGGGTCCTTTCCATCAATCCATCTGTATGCATCATCCGCATCCATGTCTTCTAAGCCGATGTAATACATGTAGTTACCATTACTCATGATTCTCTCTGCAATGAAATCCTATTCATATTATACAAAGAAGAGGAATACATTTAGAAATTGATATCAATGGGGTAAAGTGGGATGTTAAGCCCCTTGAGGCCCGTTGTGCACTTTTCTCTAAAAATGCCCCCACCCCCGTTGTGTATTTTGTCCTATATGGTTTGTCCGAAATTTATATTTGAGCAAATAATAGTTAAAACAAATATATCGAAATCACATTCTTAATTTTCCAGGCCTGGCAATTTTGCCAAAAATGGCCCCAGGCGCCTATTTTCAACTTAAGAACAATTGTATGTTCTAACGGTTTATAAAGATATGTTATTGTAAAATATGAATAAATTGATTCTGATTATGCTTAGGGAAACCCCATTTGATATATAATTACTAAAAGACATGGCACACGTGCCCATTATGAAGAAAAAGGCCCTAAATACAATTGTGTGTAATATAATATTTTCAAATCTTATATCAATTGTGGTTATGCATTTTGTGATAAAAACACAATCTTTTGCACTTAGATGAATGAACATGATATTAGCGAAGTTGTAGATAGAGCCATTACAAAATTTGCTGCGGGGGCCCATGCCAGATATCTTTGAAAACGGCTGTTATGTTGTAATTTTCCTGCAAAATTAGTCTAAAAGGTACTGCAAGAACTCAATTGTCAATTTCAACCTATATTTTGTATAATAACAAATAAGTTGAATTTTCTATGTTGAATATGTTTTGATTGGGTTATGTGATAAGTATATTGGTCCTCATATTAACATGATTAAGAACCAGATTCTGTTGGCAATATCTAAAGGTTCCACCTTGATATTGAGGTGCCTACATTGTGGAACGAGCAAACCCTTGCAAAGAAATATTTTGCATGCCGGTTCAGTTACTGTTTTGGGGGCTTCTTTCACAATTGGCACCTGTGATAGATTTTCTGTTCATTTTAAAGGACTAGTGTTTGCCTGACAATAAGTATCACTTTGCCCATATTTTGTACCTTTATGATACGCTGATGCAAAAATGGGCAGTTACGGATAAATGGGCACCTAAAAGTCATTTTAATAATTTAGAGGCCTGCAATTTGAAATAAGAATTCGACATTATTTCAATTAACCATGATTTGTTCTAATAATATTTTTTGTTCAAAGTAAATATGCAGGAAAATGTACCCTGTGGCAGTTATATTGAAATCTGTGTCAAAGAGGGCCTCACGGGTTAAAATTAAATGGGCTCAGTATCTAGTTTTTTTATAACGAAATAATCATCCACCTTTGTGTTAAATGTTGTGCTTGTATCACAAAGCACACGATTACGTTAAGATAATATGATTAATTTGTTTTACATATATACGTTTTGGGCCCTTTTACCATATGTGCCATCGATTTTTCGTTGTATTTATATTTATGATATAGTTTTTCCCTGATCACGATTAGAATCATTGTACACATAGTCTAGAATTAAATAGCTTTATCATGTGAGTAACGTTTGGTTGGGCCTTTATTTGGAGAGAAAAATGGGCATCCAAAACGTTATCTGCGTAATTTCTAGGCCTTGAAAGTAAAAAAAAATACATATATACTTTTTCAACATATTTTATTAACTAAGAGTTTCTAAAATATATCACATTTGGACAAATCATACAGGAAAGAAGTTTGTAAAAGATCGACACAACGGGTCTCAGGGGGCAGCTTTGAGGTTGTTCAACCTACAGTTTTACTAAGACCATGTTAAACTACGTGTGTGCCAAATATGTTGTTTTTATCACAAAATGTACAATTAAGCTCGAATCGAATAGAAATACTCAGGAAACGGTTGAAAAGAGCTTGCCATGTTAGGTAAACTGTATAGAGTTTGAATAATACACGGTAAAAGTGTGCATATGTCCTTACATTTTGTTCAGCTGATGTGATGATTGGCATGTCACCCCCTAAGCTTTGACAGTGTTCACGTGTTTCAGAGAATGTCCTGTGGACACCATCATTACCATGGTAGAAGACATACTGATAGCCACCAAACACATTCAACCCTAATGTAGAACACTCCTGGCATTCAACTGTAAGCATGGTAAGACAACAATGATAATAATAATGATTACATTAATACTTATGATAATAACAATAATAATAATAATAAATTATTATTATTATTATTATTATTATTATTATTATTATAGTAATATTTATAATAGGTGAGGGTAGCCTCATCAGTATTAATGAAGACAGCAGTGCTAATAATTGTATATTATATGATTAAAAATTACATTTTTATTTCATCAGGGTGATTCACCACAATAAATGAAATGTCGTTCTTTTAGAGCTCCTGCATCGAGTAACATTGACAAATTAGAAAGGATAATAACTTCATACAACATGTATATATACAAGGTATCGGATATAGGGTACGTAAAATGAGATACAGGTTGAGATATTATTCCATGATTTTAAAGAATAGAAGAGAATCAAAATTGGAACAAAGGAATCATTTGACATAATATACAGTCAAATACGCATTGACTGCATCTAATTCTTAGAGAGAGAGAGAGAGATATTAAAGTATACAAACCTCTTGAAGATGTCAACATCCACATCAGGGTGAATAAGGATTGCAGTATTGAAAAACTAAACATGATAATAAATATTGAAGTGGTCCAACAAGAAACGAAACATTCACTACATATCACAGCTTATGAAAGCCAATCTTTGGATGCGTTGAGGTTGAATTCATCTTTAAGGTGTTTCCAATACATCCTACTCAGAGACTGAATACGGAAAACTGCAATTATCATTGACGTCAAAAAACGGATAAATTAACCTTGAACGTTACAAATAATCAAGCAAAATGATCAAATGATTGTATTTCATACAAATACACATTTAAATGCACTATGCCTCCTTATAGTCGTGATTGTTCACCGCCAATGTCAGGAATGTTGAACTACTCACTGTGTAGCTAAATATACTTTCACGAAATGCGCCTGGGCTCACTGTATTTTTTTCTTCCCTTGTCCTTTGTGCACGGTACATGTATCGCAGGAACATCCGCGAACTTGAATGAGGTACATCAATCATCAACTCATGAATGTATAAGCGTTTTCGCATGCAAGGTCACAAATGTATTTGCCCTAATCAGCTGCTAATAACAAGTATGTGCAATTTTCCATCTACTTGTATGCTTCTCGTTTCACGAAGCCTTGCCAAGATCGAGGACACAGCATCCTGACTATGTATTGAGTATTGACGCCTCCAACCATGTCATATCTCTATCATTCTAGTCGATATGAAGCGCCATCACATGTCATTTATTGGGTAGGCTATGGCAGGCAAAAAAGGACAAGAACTACTCCAGCTATGATCTTTCTACATATTCTTAAACAGGGATTTATCCTTCTTTATGTAATTATGACTATTTTATGAAAATATGTCGTGCTTATATCTGATGCGTTTTTTTTTCAACTGAATTAAACTGATTTTACACGTTTATTTCCACATTGTCATAAAAAAAAAGTTTTGAATTTAGGTCATTAAGTATGATACAAAGGGACCTGGAACATAAAACTCATGATAACGAACAAAACTTATAAACCCAAAGACACAAAAAGGGCAAACATTTTTTTTTTCAATAGTTAGATAGGCATTAAAAAGAGTGGGATATGAAAGACACTTATGATATATCATTTTTGTGAAGTGTGATGGGATAAAGAGGTTAAAAATGTGTTATATTTATGAATCATTACACTTCAAACAAAGTGAACAATCATATAGATCAAAGCAATAATGTAGAAAATTAGGTCATGACAAGATTTACCAATTCTAAATATAATTGATTCATAGCTGTTAGTAGTTCTAGGTTTTAGATCATCTTAAAGGCTCTGATTACCTACGGTAAACCATTCATTTATATGTTCTACAAATCTAATCAGTTAAAAGTGAAAAATAGATCGTGACTATAAATGGACAAAAAAATCAAATACTTCTATGAAAAGAAAATATCAAAAGATGTTGGTAAAAGCTTTTTACAACTGTTTCTTTGGAAAAAGTAAAATCCTCAAAGGGATGGGTATTCTGCCATGGCAGGCAAGCAATAGTCAGAACAATATTCTCTAGATTTCAGACCCATTTCAATTTCAAGATAAGTTCTATTTTCAAATTTGTAAACTGTATGGTTTAAATCATTTGTTTTACTATTATTTTGAATCCTAAAACATAAGATACAACTTTCATAGCATCGTATTTTTACTCAGAAAAAATAAGGGTGATTTAAAAAATAAAAAAAACTATCAAATTAGAATATCCGGGGGGACCCATCAACAACAAAAAACAGCTTCACCGTTCATGAAATGAAATACCCACAATTGCATTTTTTCAAGTAATTCAGTCGTATAATCTACATTATTTATTTTGTCCCCTGCTATTATATTTCAATGTACTGTATTTCCTAATTCATTTAAATTATAGCAGTCTCCCTAAAATTACATTTTTTAAAGAGTTGGATCGAATTACGAATAAAGTTATGTCTTGGCTCCTCTTCTCGCCGATTGCATCGATTTCACGAGATGTCGAGCTTGTAAGTGACTCGTGGTACGGTAAGGAAGATCAGAGACTTCTCCGTATATGGCGGATAAAGTTTTGACTGTGTTGTCGTTGGTTTCGATAAACGGGCCCCAAACAGTTTTGGACAAACTTTGCCTAGTCAGGGTAGGTTGAATGGTATGAATTAATGGATGTGTCTACAATTTGCAATACAGCATCAAATAAAACACCTGCTAATGCAAAGGAGCCTGGCATTTACTTTTTTAAAACATCTCTATCCAGCATGAAAAGTCTTATACCTAGACCGGTAGAAATAATGGCATATCATCACGGACGTGTTTTTGTTTTTAATAACCATTGTGACTCTCTTCAACATCTTGAGATATTGAAATTGTAACTTTTCCAGAAGTTTTATAGCGCCATTTGTGTGGAATGAAAAGAATGGAAGAGATTCACATCGTGACTGGAATTTCTCTGTAAGTTTTTGCCCTTTTTGTTTGTTTTGGATGCTTAAAACTGCTCAATTGCTCATACCTGAATTTATTCATGATTTGATTCAGAATTATATTTAAAATTCTTGCTATGTATAAGTCATATAATTGTCTTGTTATGTTGTGTCCTGAGAGCCGGAGGACCATACCTGCTCATAGAATTTTCTCTATAGAGTCTTGACGCCCTTCTGGCTTTCAGCACACGACACCATGTGTTTGCCTAATGTTTTACATATTACATGTTACACCAATGGAAAACAAATTTCTGTATTATATATGGACGATAAAATCTTGAATCTTGAAAAAAGAGGATTGAGGTATGTTCATACGTTGTAGTCTTCAGAAATGTCAAGTGTTAGTCATAATATTACTCATGTATATTAAGAAGTTATTCACTAGTTGGTGGTCGTAAGTGTACAAGAAGTTGTGCTGTTTCTGCATGTAATTTGCATTAGTTCAAGAGATCACTTCAGAAATGCGTTTGTTGGTTTGATGCACTAGCGTATAGCTACGGCCTTTGGCTACAAGCATTGCCGTCGTTGATTTTGCCAAATTTAGTTTCAATGTTAGTTACATATGATTGATATAGGCCTACTATTAAAGAAAGCTCATGATCCAAGTATTAGTAAAAGGGACAGATTAGAATCACATCTTAAAGTTTAAACAATACAAGTTGATGCTCTATTGAAATATGTAAAGTAAATTCATGTGACAAGGGAAACGGGAGAATGCATTGTTTATTAGTTGCACAGCATTTATTTAGTGCATTTTACTAAAGTTTTCTATAATGCATATTAGGATGATGCCTAAGTTTAAACATAAGCATTTTTCTTTCTTTCCATTTATATTTTACAGAGCAATGTGGATTGTATGGAGCGACAAAGACCAGAAAAAAGTTACAGTCTTCAAGCAACGATATGTGTCTTAATTTCTGGGTTGTTCTACAAGCAATTCACGCAACCGATTGCTCAAATCATCTTCTCCCGTATTAATATTTTATGTATTAATGGTTATTGTATACTAATGAGGCTTGATACAATATGCGGGTACAGTCTGCTAAAATTCCAAACTGCTTTAACAATCAGACGAATTAATTTGGTTAAAAAACGTTCAAAGTGCAAAAACACTGGACCAAAATAATTTCATTTTTCATTTTGTATTCTTTATTATTTGTATTTCCTTGATGTTTACATATAATGTGTTCTATAGTTCTTTTTATCATTATTCAAATTTATTATGCGCCTAAACATACCCTGCGCATATGGTTATATATTGATATTGACTTGGATTGCATTATCAAATTCGAATAAATAACTTTCAATTCTACTAAATGAATTTACATTTTCACCTAAACAACCACCCTTAAATTACACAACGCTTTCACGTTAGTTTTATTGTGTATAGTCTATGTATTTTACATTTTCATATTTACAATTCATCGTTCACATCATAACAAACTATTAATCAACTTAAATTCCACTGCTTAGTATAAGTAGTAGTAGTAGTAGTAGTAGTAGTAAAAGAAGTAATAGAAGTAGTAGTGGTAGTACTATGAGTAGCAATAATAGTAATGATAGTAATAATAACAAAAATAATTATAGTAATAATAATAATATTTGATAGTTTATTAATTCTTGTCCACATATGTGGAAAATATGCTTTCCACCAGCAATAACATAACACTAGCAAACCATACAGAAAAAAAAATTAATCAACTTAAATTCCAGTAGAATATTATCTCAAAATACGATTCACATGATGGAATATGCTTTTGTACTTTATGGCAGACGTGTATATACATATATACGAGTAGATTTTCTTGAAAAAAATAGCAATTTGGAAGAAAATTTTAGTAACTTGGAATGTCAAGAAATATATATAATGAGATGAGACAAGAAAGATATAATAGATATTTTCTCTTCGTTCACCAAAATCATAATTGCAGTGAGGGGTAACTTTTAGATACTATGTAACAACAAAGTTTTTTTTTAAGTATCTTATGTTTTTGGTTTAATTTTTCAGTAAGGCGCATATATTATGTATAGGTACTATTACGTCATCATTTTAGGCGAAACAATTATCTATTGCATTCCATGTACCTCATTTACCTATTTTGTATAGCATGAGTTATAAGTTATTTAGAAAACTGCTATATTACAAACAGGTTTTATATATCTAAATCTCCGGATGTATTATGGTACAATATGTTATTCACTATTTGCATTATGTGTCATGTCATTACGAGAAGAAAAATGAGTTTTTCTGCTGTATATAATTTATATTCTGTTTTGCTACACTGCATTGTAGATTGATTTATATGATTTATATGTCTATAAACAGATTATTGATGTACATCAATGAAGTTTAATGAATATAATACAATACAAAATACATGAATCAATAAATTTTCCTTTGTATTTGTACTTGCATCGAATCTTTCAAAACATATCTAAATTTCTAAAATCGATTTCATCAGATACCTCAGCAGATTTTGTCAAATCCAAATAATGGTATTTCAAAAGAAAACCTTTCTACTGATCGCCGATATCAAGAGATTTGGGAATAACGCGAGTAGACATGGTAGATGCAAACGAAGAAGGAGGAGCACAGGATGAAAGGAAGCCATGATAGTTTTTGATAACTTTTCGTCCTGGTATTCTAATTGGATAAATGAGAGGAAGCGCCAAATTCCATCAACATAGGCCTTTTTCAGCTAATAAGATAAACTTGTATTTATTTCACGATAAGTTTTGAAGCATGGTTTCATCTTCACGGAATACTTGATACATGGACAAATATTGTGTAATGATTGTAATCAATTATTAAAGACTGAATAACATTGTGTCTCTCAAAATTATAAAAACTTTTTTTTGTGGGGATAACTCAAAATTACGGCTGTGATGGACTTCGTTCTTCTTCTCCTGTATTCGATTCTTAATCAGCACAATAAAACTATATTTAATGTTTTATCATAACACTGTTTAAATGCCTCAATAATAATAATAAATGAGAATATTTATTAAGCGTATAACAAATTGAAAATTTCTCTATGCGCTTTACAATCACGCGTATCCGGACACCTACCCCTGGACATCCACCCCGGATAACCACCCCTAGGATAACCACCCTCTAGGACAACTACCCCCTAGGACAACTACCCCCTAGGGCAACTACCCTCTAGGACGACGACCCCGGGACAACTACCCCCAGATATCTACCCCTAGGACAACTACCCCTATGATAGTTGTCCGGGGGTAGTTGTCCTAGAGGATGGTTGTCGTAGGGGGTAGTTGTCCTAGGGGTAGTTGTCCGGGGGTAGTTGTCCGGGGGTAGTTGTCCTAGGGGTTAGTTGTCCTAGAGGGGGTTGCCCTAGGGGGTAGTTGTCCTAGGGGAGTTTTCCTAGAGGGGGATTATCCGGTGGGTAGTTTTCCTAGAGGATGGTTGTCGTAGGGGGTAGTTGTCTGGGGGTAGTTGTCCGGGGTTAGTTGACCGGGGATAGTTGTCCTAGGGGTAGTTGTCCGGGGTAGTTGTCCAGGGTAGTTGTCCTAGGGGTAGTTGTCCTAGGGGGTAGTTTTCCGGGGTAGTTGTCCCGGGGGTAGTCGTCCTAGAGGGGTTGCCCAAGGGGGTAGTTGTCCTAGGGGGGAGTTTTCTTAGAGGGTGGTTATCCTAGGGGTGGTTATCCGGGGGTGGTTGTCCAGTGGGTAGGTGTCCTAGAACCCTTTGCACGTTGACATAATCTTTCTTTATGGCGTCAGTTAACTCTTCGTAGTTAGCTTCTTAATCAGGTTTCTTAAGATCTTAGAAGGTATGAGGGTCGGTACGATTATCGTAGCTTTGAGCATCGGTATTAAGATCTTGGTAGGTATGGACGTCTTTCTTTGACTGGTCAAATACAGGGTTCTCATGCTGCGGAGACAAATCGAACTCCTTCCCTTTAGACTTAGTAGTGGCTGATACATTGCTGAAAGTTAATATTAAAATTAAGCATTAAAAAATGGTATTCATGAAATACATAATTAAAAAAAAAATGATTAAGTCCCAATAAATAGGTATATAGATATATGTCAACATGACATGTAGGAATTGGTATTGTACTTTTTACACATCATGTCATTAATATTATAAGTCTTTCAAACGGGTTACCATAACATCCAAGCGTATCTTGAGCTCTGGTATGGGCATCGTATGTCGAGAGAACGTGGCTGTATATTCATTCTGGATTGTTTATCCTGTAGTAGATTGATTGTTTGAACAAGTAAAATAAAAACCTCACACAAACTTGCTGAAAATCAACTTCGATAAAAACCACAAATTCATTAAGCATATGTAATCTTGAACATTCAGTGTAAGTTTTGTTGGATTCTGTTAAAATCTATTTTCTATCATTACCGGAACTCAAGCTTATCTTTAAAGTCGAGAAACCGTGCTGTCTAATCTTGGCATTAACTTATGTATTACCAGAACGCTAGCAAATTTGGAACGCGACAACAAAGACCCGAGGGGAAGTCTGTCGAGTTTTGGATTTCCCCGGCCTTTAATACAGGGAGCTGTATTTATACTCTTTTCGAGCAAGCCGACCTTCCAGCAAGTATACAACCCGACCTCGAGTTAAGGGCAGAGTCTGTCCTCAAACTGAGGACAAAGTCTGGCATCCGCTCGGGGTCAGTCGGGGCCGCACGCGACGGAGATTATACCCCTGCCGTTCAGTAAGACAAGGTCAGACTCTCTTGACGAGCGAGGCCCTGGGTTAACGCAACAGAAATTACAGAATTGCTCGAGGACGAAAATAACAACTTCAACGAAGGACGCGCAGGTACCGCCGAAAAACAAGCAGTAAATCTAGTTAAGGCTTATAGAGCTAGGCACGCTCAACAAAGCAACAATAAAGACGGAAATAATAATGAACTATGCATGTATGTATACTTCTTATTGATGAATACTGCACATGATACAGATCGACATATATCTAAATTCGTTACAGTATTAACGAATTGCTTGAAGTATCGACGTCACTCAACGATTAATTAGTAACGGTTATAAAGTAGAGTTTATCATCACAGGCAAAGGCAAGCTTATCTCGAGACAGAGACACAAGGCAACACCATCCATGTTGCAGAACAACAAGGCTCGATTCCGTAAACTTTACAATCTCTTTAAGGTCCAAACGATCAATGGCATAGCGAATGATGTTCACTGTGCCAGACTCACAGTCAACGCTTGCTACATACACCCTGTCTTCCTGGTCCACAGCAGCGTAGAGGCAGACATTCTTTGGAGCTTCTAGAGGCTTCCCAACGTTACCACTCCTGTCGTACACGACCACTACATCCGGGTCTCTGATACGGCAAGAACTTAATGCGACGATCAGACCAGAACTTGTCGCAGAAGCTTGAAGCGTAGCACCGTGCTTTGTTTGGACGGTATGTTTTACCTTGCTGCCAGTTGAGTCGTAGATGTATACGTTGTTTGTACCGTTAGCGATGAGTATTTCGTCCGACGGACTGCTGTTTAACGTCAGGACATATCCAACACTTGCGATGGTTATCGTGGATTCCCAATTACCCTTAGCGGAATACATGCGCACTTCTTTCTCGCCAGTCGATGCGTACAATGTACCGTCGTCTTGAAACACCAGGTCGCGACACGCTGTACCCGGCGGGATTTGGGTATACTGTTTCGTATTACCTGCCGAACCAATGATGTAAATGCCATGGTGATCACCCCAGTATCCTATGGCGATGCTCTCGCTCGAAAATGTCGTAATACCCCACACCTTACCCAACAGACTGACACACCTCGTGATGTGTAACTGGCTGTGGAGGGAATTCAGTGTTGTAATGTTGCCAAGTTTTAGGGTGTTGCTGTCTCCTGATGGCCGGAATGTCTTGTTCAGTGCCTTTTCGGCAACTGCTGCCAGAGACGTTTCATCTATACCATTCTTCATCATGCTTTCTAGCTCCTCGCATAGCAGGGTATGAGTAGACAGACTGTTCGTCTCAAGACAACCAAGTCTGCAACTGCTTACCAACGATATCGCGCTGCGCATGCTTCTGATTTTCTGCCGATCACTTTCTTTCAGAGAGTTGAGATCTTCAACCAAATCTTGCTCTAGCGCATCTATTTCCTTAACGAGAACTTGGTGGTTTTCTTTCAACTTCGTGGCCTTCTCCTGGTATTCATCATTAACAGCTTGTCTGAGTTTCCTCAATGAGCTAATTACTTTTGGTTGTTGCAACGCAGTGCATTTTATATTTTTCTGCAGCTGTGCTTTCTTCATTGCAAAGCGCTGACTGAGGTTATTAACTTTCTTCTGCAGCTCACTCTCGAAGTGATCTCTCTGTTTTAGCATATGGTCACGGTGGTCGAATACGCACTTAAGACAAATGTATCGGGCACAATTCTCGCAGAAGATGTCTTTACTTTCTGATACATGTGTCGAGCAAAACCTAAATGGATCCTGCCAACATGTTGAACTTCCGCCAATCATATCCTCAACGGAAATTATTGTGTGGCCTAATCTAAAGACTGTTTGCAGATGTTCATGACATTGCAGGCATTTTTCACACATGTAATTGTCGCATGAATTGCAAAAACACACGGCTTTTCCATTGAATTGACAAGCAGTGCACTTCGGACGAGTCGCAATGATGGCATTAATCCCTCCACTATGGCCGTCATACTCGTCGATGAGTCCATTGACGGTGGGATTGGAAGGAAGATCGTCGATGCGATTTTCGGACAACTGTGTGAGCTCTTTGCATTCAGGGCATATTAGATGGTCCTTGTCTGGGTGGGATCCATCGTACATTTTCAAGCACATTCTGCAGAATGTGTGTCCACATGAAAGGGTTGTAGCATCGTTGATCATGTCAAGACATAATAGACACACCAGACTTTGTAAACAGTATTCAGTCTTCGTTTCTTCTGCCATTAACTCCATAGTCTTTCGCAGATTGGCCTGTGTGGGATAAAATTATGACTATTGTAAATCATGATAATTAATCCTTTACACATTTTCCTACCATGCCTGTAGCTCTGGAAATGCCCTTAATTTTGATATACGTCTTCTTCTTCATGTTCCTAAAAAATATAAATATACACTTGATAGCGCTTCCAGATGAACCCGAAAACTCAATAAACTTGCCAACCCTTCTCTCAGTAACTTTTTTCTTTCTTTTCTTCTTTATTGTAAGTCATTTTGATTAACTCTCGAGACCAATGAAACCTAGGCTATTTAGGGGACTGGGAAAAGCTACTACTCAAATGGCGACAGCACATCAAACCGCAAGTTGTTTGGGAACAAAGAAATATGCTAGATGGGTTGGTACACGCAATGCACGACGAAGCATCAGAAGACACTTTTCAACAATGCCTTTCAACCCTGTTCAGTAAAAATCATAATATTTGGCTCTTTAAGACTTGACACCCCTAACGTTACACAATAGCGAGAGAATAGGTTACACAATTGTTGAAATGAATAAGAAAAAACTGAAGGTTGGACCACTAAAAGGGAGACAAATAATAAATGAATAATAATAACTATCATGCAGTGGTAGTGTGTCCTTGCATATCCGATAACAGAAATAGGAAAGGAAACATCAACAAAGCTTGCATATTCAATCAAAAACTTATCTTAGACTTTGTTTAAATTCATGAAATGATCGCAGGCGTGTTATGAGAATGTGTGTGGTTATGTGAGGGTATAATATCATCATGTTCATGTCAGGGCGCGCGTGTGTATTTGTGTATGTGTGTGTGTAGTTTATAGTTCATAGTTCATTTTATTTCTTCTTTCACAAACATTTGTACATAGGATTTCAAAAAAGTAACAGAAACAGCAGATTATCAATATAACAAACATAATTTGAAGTGCAATATTAATATTCAACACATAACTCTTGTCATTAAAGATACTATGTCCCTTTGCAGCCAACATCAAATTCTGAAAAACTTTGCAGGAATAATGAATATGTCATGTGTGTTCTATCTGTGAAATGTAAACATTAGCAGTGTCCTAGCATTCAAATTATGCAAGGAAACCCGTTTACCTTCTAGACCTCACTGTCAGACACTGAGTGACTGACTGACTGACATCTTTTTTTTCTTTGGTAATAACATACATAAAATGAGATGTAACAGGTACATGAGCATTTGTCTACATCAAGAACCCACTACTTGTAATGGCCAAAATTAAACTGATTGATCTTTGTACAGCACAAAACGTACGACCATTCGGTAAAAGGGTCTGAAAATCAGACTATTACTTAGGTGATTGCAATCACTTAAGTCGATTCGACAACTAATGGTCGTTATCTTCCCGGTGCCAGGTAAAAATGTCAGAGGTAAAAATGTCAGAGGTAAAAAAGTCAGAGGAAAAAATGTCAGAGGAAAAAATGTCAGAGATAAAATGTCAGAGGTAAAAATGTCAGAGGTAAAAATGTCAGAGGTAAAAATTGTCTGAGGTAAAAATGTCAGAGGAAAAAATGTCAGAGGTAAAAATGTCAGAGGTAAAAATGTCAGAGGAAAAAATGTCGGAGGTAAAAATGTCTGAGGTAAAAATGTCAGAGGAAAAAATGTCAGAGCTAAAAATGTCAGAGCTAAAAATGTCAGAGGAAAAAATGTCAGAGCTAAAAATGTCAGAGCTAAAAATGTCAGAGGAAAAAATGTCGGAGGTAAAAATGTCAGAGACACACAAAAAATGTCAGGTACACAAATGTAGATCTAGGGGTAAAAAGTTGGTGCCGTCATAATATCTTTATCACACAAAATGTCGAGACGTAAGCTACTGGGCTAGTCGATATTATATTTCATAAATGACTGTGTATTGTACTTCTAATTTTTACATTTCTAAATTTGAAACTTATATTTTGTGATCAGGTTTGTATATATTAATTTCTATCATTTTTCGATATTTTAAATTGGTTGATGTTTTAATGTTTATTTGGTTTTGAGGAATTAGGCCTAAGTACATAGAATATTAAGATTGAATGAGATAAAACAGGGAATCAGTTATACAGATCGCACAGAAATTCCACAAATTCAGTAATTAGACCCATCTTCATGTCCATCCCAGCAAAGACTGTTATGACAATAAAACATTAATAAAAAACATGGATGCTTTGTTACCGGTACAAAAGTTTAATAAACAATATCAAAGCTTCGCTTGAAGAATGTCAGATAGTGGGTCTACAAGTGGTAAAGTTGAGACATATCTACCCAGGTATTTTGTCATGTGCTTTCGACCATAACACTGTGTAACTTTATATTTAAAAAAAATGTTTGTGATTAAGAAACGTGGGAGAAATACAGTTTAAGTCCCTCAATTTCAACTGTTTTTTTCTGCCAAATTCATGATGCATTATTTTGGTTTAATGTGTAGACTTGTACGAATACATACCTGCTGGAAACTGTCGTATACAGTGTATGCCAGCACACCTTTTATAAATCCTGCACCAAATATCCTTCAAACAATATTATCATGTATACAAGCAGTATCATGATGCTATAAATGTGGACAGTAAAACTATGTTTCTGATGTGTTACTCATGAATAAATATTTGTAAATTTCATAGTTTGATCTCTCAAAGCAAATAATTATAGAACGATGTAGCTTAAACAGAACCTCTGCAAAGCGCGCGCTTATCTGGAATGTGATGGTGTGGTTAGCATTTGATGTACATGTAACATAAATGGCGGCTTTCTGCTTTGTATCAGAGTATCAAAGCTGCTTATTGATATTCTCCCAGACTATTTATACCGCAACAGTGATCGACGATCAACTCTTTGCAAAGCGCGCGCTTCTGGAATGTGATGGTGCGGTTAGCATTAGATGTAACATGGGCGGCTTTCTGCTTTGTATCAAAGTATCAAAGTATCAAAGTATCAAGCCCACAAGTAAGTGAAATTGTTGGAAATATGCATTTATAGGAAATTACATTTTATAGTAGTCATTGCCACGCTGTTAAAATGTCCATCAATCTTCAGAAGGGACAGTGAAGTGGGGGGGGGAGGGTGAGGACTCACAGCGTGATATCTTATCCTCTTTTCTTGGGGGCTGTGATGACTTTTTAAATTTAATGATGTCACCATCGAGCCACAACTCGGCCTATAATTCATGACCAAACTACTCGATTTTAGACATTCTTTTTTCCAGAAGTTTGCTCAGCGTACCAGTATCACTTGCTTAGACAAAGGCATATGAGGGGAGGCAGCCGGGTCACTATGCCCCCCAAAGAAGGATACATCCCCCCGTCTCCCCTCGGCAATAATCGGGCAAAAAGTCACAATTTCGGGCAGAAAGATAAATAAAAGTTAAAGAAAGAAGAAAATAAAGCAGCGCTGAAATTAATGACTGCAGAGAATCCTTCTTTATATCTTTCCGATAAGCCTCATATACAACCATTACCAATATTCAATCTGTAACATGCTTTAAAAAAAAAATTTACCTGACATTTTTACCTCTGACATTTTTTCCTCTGACATTTTTACACCGAGCCATTTTCCCGCTTGAAGCCATTTTCAAGCCCTTTCGTTCTGAGGGTGTTTCTAAATTAGTATTGTCTTTCAAATGCCGTTGGAATTTAACCTTTTCATTTTTGGAGCCTGCACAACGTGTTTGGAGGACCTTCCTGCACAATTTCTAGGTGAACTACTTTGACAACATGCTGCTGGGAAAAAATGGCGGCCTTCTTTTCAAAATGGCCGCTATGTAGTGTTGTAAATGATTCTGAGGATCACTTTTTAATAGTACCTCATTTCACCATGTGAACGGTGTCATATGAAAAATAAATTTTCTACAAGATGATACCACATTCAAAAGGTTTGGAACCGATTTGCATAAGAAATTTGAGCCAAAAAATTTACCATTTTTTCCAAAAACATGAATTGTGCCAAAATACATATTTGTCCATTTCTAATAGATTATGATGATGTCTGACCTAAAACTTGCTGACAAACTGTCCAGAAAAATGGTAAATATCATATCTGAATTCCAAGTCCATTGATTTTATAACAAAAAAGTTATAGCGCTCTAAATTTGACACTTTGATATGATCCAAAATGGCAATTTTTGGTTGCTATGAATACGTTACCCAACAACCTTTTACAACATTCCATGTCTCAAGAGCCTGCTTTGCCCCCTGGGTATTATGAAGATTGATGAAAAGCATTCGACAAATAATTATATACGTACCTTGTTTAGCTTGAAATAGTTAGGATGAGACTGCTAACTCCAAATACATGTATTGACTCCTTAGATAGTAAATAATATACAAGCCTTAATACCGTAGAACAATGTTTCGTGTTTGTGAAGCTCTGAAAAGAGAACCGGGTTTTCCCAACAATTTAACCTTTGACCCTATATCAGTTGTGCTGCATCAAGACCGGGAAGCGACTTTGCGTTTTACACCCTGGCCTGGACCTTTTCCCAATAAATTTCAAGGAACCGACTGGGAAAAGTCTATCCATGACAAGATATTGCGCGCGCACGTAGCTCTTCTGCAATGCTCAACGTACGTCCTATATGTCCAGTGTCGCGGTACGCGGTACATGTACTTTTGTATCGAGACGTACGAGTGAGAGAAAACAACGAATAACAACAGAAGGAAATAGAGAAAACAATAAATAATTAAAGAACAGAGAGGAAACAAAGAATGTCATAAGCAGAGAGAGAAACAAAAACTAACTTGAAAGAAAGAGAGAAATTAGAGAAGGAATTAATCAAAGTAAGGAAAGAGAGAAACCAAATAATATTATGGTTTTTGTGGTTTAATTCCGCCTTCTTCAGGGTTTCAATTTTTGACGTGTAGCCTACTTTCAAACCATTTGCTGATTCGGACCCCCTAACACACGTGTACACATATCGACACATACACAGACTACACTCGACATAATATGTGTAATGGTAATGTAATACATAAACTGTGATTTAAATATTGCACTCGTACCATTTTCTATTATTGTGGGATCACGTCTTTCATTTTTAAATTCATGTCATTTGTTTCTAAGACCTAATTTCTCTAATTCTCTTGACCCCTCTCCCTTCATATTTGTTTTCTAAGACCTCCCCCTCATCTCTCTTCATATTTGTTTTCTAAGACCCATTTCTCCCCGCCCCCCATCTCTATTCATATTTGTTTTCTAAGACCTCTCTCTCTCGACCCACTCTCTCTCTCGTATGTATTTCTCAGACCCCTCTTTCTTTCTCTCTCATTAACCCCCTCTTCATATTTGTTTCTAAGGCCTCTCTCTCTCTCTTCATATTTGTTTCTAAGACCCCCCTCTCTTTCTCATTTCTTGATATTTGTTTCTAAGACCTCTCTCTCTCTAGCTCTCAATTCATGATATTTGTTTCTAAGAAACCCTCTCTTTCTCACTTCTTGAATTCATATTTGTTTCTAAGACCTCTGTCTCTCTCTCCCTTTCTCTCTTTCTCATTTTAAATTCATGATATTTGTTTATAAGACCTCTCTTTCTCTCTTTTTCCATTCATCACTTTGTCTAGTGTAATGTACAGACACATAACATATAAAGGAAATTATACACCAGTTTTACATGAATTCATTTGCACTTTATTTACTGCTTTACATTCATATACTTTTTTTTTCGTGAAGGTAATCTATGCCTAACAGTTACAGTTAATCGTACTCATATAACTACAATTCAAAACTGGATTTACAGTATTCATACCCGCAAAGGCGTCTGCATTGCCACTCCGTCATCATCCTCGATGAATTCCATCGTGCAGCAAGCTTCTTAACTTGTTGTTCTGAACTTGAAATCCTATATCTTCTCCTTAATCTTCAGTATTGCAGCTGCGTACGGTGTGTATAAATGCTGCATCGACGTACGTCTGTGCATGTACGATTCGATTTGGAACTGGCGCGCCCGATCGAGGAGCGTAGACTAGACTCATTCAAGCAGTTTCATTGCTATTTACCGGGAAAATGTCCAGGCCAGGGTGTAAAACGCAAAGTCGCGACCGGGAAGTAATGTAGACATAATTATAGACTCATGGAATATTCAACTTCTCATTAATCACTGAAGGCTCATTCGCATATGCCGCGGTTTTTATTTATTTGTTTATACTGTTTGTTTTGGTCTGTGTGTATGTCCCCCCTCCCCACCCCCAGGAACGGAGGGACAGCACTCATGTTCCCAACATCTCCGGTAAAGGGGTACTTTTCACACAACAAAGTCCGGCTCGTAATACACACAAAAAAAATCAACCCGTGTTGATTTTACACACCGGACTTATAATTAGGGGGTGCCTTCAAAGGGAGGGAACATGCATACGCGTACCCTAAATTGCACTGAGTGGGGGTATATGTGCGTGTGTGTAATAATTAAATGAAAAGAGGAATTGATAAAACAAAGATACTACGTATAGGCATACTCACTTATCTGTGTGTTATATATGATTTAAAAGTGTGACGAGCTGTATGCTTTAAAAAAATACGCTTTTGAAGAAGAAAAAAACACGTTTTTGTACAAAACACAGTGACGGATTTAGGATTATCTGTAAGTTTTTGCCCTTTTTGTTTGTTTTGGATGTTAAAAACTGCTCAATTGCTCATACCTGAATTTATTCATGATTTGATTTAGAATTATATTTAACATTCTTGCTATGTATAAGGCATATAATTGTCTTGTTAAGTTGTGTGCTGAGAGCCGGAGAACCGTACCTGCTCATAGACTTTTTCTTTATAGAGTCTTGACGACCTTCTGGCTTTCAGAACACGATACCATGTTTTGTCTAATGTTTCACATATTACATGTTACACCAATGGAAAACACAAATTTCTGTATTATATATGGACGATAAAATCTTGAATCTTGAAAAAGCAGGATTGAGGTATGTTCATACGTTGTAGTCTTCAGAAATGTCAAGTGTTAGTCATAATATAACTCATGTAAGAAGTTATTCACTAGTTGGTGGTCGTAAATGTACAAGAAGTTGTATTGTTTCTGCATGTTATTTGCATTAGTTCAAGAGATCACTTCAGAAATGCGTTCGTTGGTTTGATGCACTAACGTATAGCTACGGCCTTTGGCTACAAGCATTGCCGTCGTTGATTTTGCCAAATTTAGTTTCAATGTTAGTTATATATGATTGATATAGGCCTACTATTAAAGAAAGCTCATGATCCACGTAGAAGTAAAAGGGACAGATTAGAATCACATCTTAAATTTTAAACAATGCTAATAAATGCTAGTAAAGTAAATTCATGTGACAAAAGAAACGGGAGAATGCATTGTTTTTTTGTTGCACAGCATTTATTTGGTTCATTTTACTAAAGTTTCCTATAATGCTTAAACATAAGCATTTTTCTTTCTTTGCTTATATAGTTATTAAAAAGCAATGTGGATTGTATGGAGCGACAAAGACCAGAATAAAGTTACAGTCTTCAAGCAACGATATGTGTCTTAATTTCTGGGTTGTTCTACAAGCAATTCACGAAACCGATTGCTGAAATCATCTTCTCCCGTATTAATATTTTATGTATTAATTGTTATTGTATACTAATGTGGCTTGATACAATATGTAGGTACAGTCTGCTAAAATTCCAAACTCCTTTAACAATCAGACGAATTCATTTTGTTAAAAAAACGTTCAAAGTACACGGGTTTACACAAAACCCAAATAAATTCATTTTTCATTTTGTATTCTTTATTGTTTATATTTCTTTGATGTTTACATATTGTGTGTTCTATAATTATTTTTATCATTATTCACATTCAATATGTGCCTAAACATATCCTGCTCATATGGTTATATTTTTATATTGACTTGGCTTGCTTTATCAAATTCTAATAAATAACTTTAAATTCGACTACATGTATTTACATTTTACCTAAACATCCACCCTTACATTACACAATGCTTTCACGTTGGTTTTATTGTGCATAGTCTATGTCTATGTACACAACATGGTAGTAGTATGAGTAGCAATAATAATAATAATGATAGTAATAATAACAATAATAATTATAGTAATAATAATAATATTTGATAGTTTATTCATTCTTGTCCACATATGTGGAGAAAAAAATGCTTTTCCACCAGTAATAACATAACACTAGCAATCCATACAGACAAAAAAGTACAGTGTTAGGCACATGGTGTCGACCTCCTTACCTTGATTTCCTTATCTTTCTATGCTCATTAATCAAACCCTATACATTTTCTACCAAAATCGTTTGGCACATGTAATTTATTTGTAATCTTGAACATTCAGTGTAAGTTTTGTTGGAATCTGTTAGAATATATTTTCTATCATTACCAGAACTCAAGCTTAACTCTAAAGTGGAGAAATCGTGCTCTCTAATCTTGCCATTAACTAATGTATTATCAGAACGCTAGCAAATTTGGAAATCGACAACAAAGACCCGAAGGGAAGTCTGTCGATTTTCGGATTTTCCCGGCCTTTTACAGGGAGCTGTATTTATACTGTTTTCGAGTAAGCCGACCTTCCAGCAAGTATACAAACCGACCTCGAGCTAAGGGCAGAGTCTGTCCTCAAACTGAGGACAAAGTCTGGCATCCGCTCGGGGTCAGTCGGGGCCAAACGCGACTGAGATTATATCCACGCCGCTAAGTAAGGCTAGGGAGGTCAATGGTAAGACAAGGACAGACCAATGAGATACTCCTTGGACAGACTCTCTTGATGAGCGAGGCCCTGGGTTAACACACAAAAAATGCCAGAATTGCTCGAGGATGAAAAATAACAACTTCAACGAAGGACGCGCAGGCACTGCCGAAAAAAGTCGTAAATCTAGGATTATAGAGCTCGACATGCTCAACAGAGCAACAATTCATACGACAATAATAATGAACTACGCATGTATGTATACTTCTCATTTATGAATACTGCACATGATACAGACATATCTAAATTCGTTTTAATATTAACGAACTCGAAGTATCTGAGTCACTGAAGAATATCATTAACGGTTATAAAGTAGAGTTTATCATCACACGCAAAGGCAAGCTTATCTCGAGACAGAGACACAAGGCAACACCATCCATGTTGCAGAACAACAAGGCTCGATTCCGTAAACTTTACCGTCTCTTTAAGGTCCAAGCCATCAATGGCATAGCGAATGATCTTCACTGTGCCAGACTCACAGTCAACGCTTGCTACATACACCCTGTCTTCCTGGTCCACAGCAGCGTAGAGGCAGACATTATTTGGAGCTTCTAGAGGCTTCCCAACGTTACCACTCCTGTCGTACACGACCACTATATCCGGGTCTCTGATACGGCAAGAACTTGCGACGATCAGACCAGAACTTGTCGCAGATGCTTGAAGAATAACACCGTGCTTTGTTTGGACGGTATGTTTTACCTTGCTGCCAGTTGAGTCGTAGATGTATACGTTGTTTGTACCGTTAGCGATGAGTATTTCATCCGACGGACTGCTGTTTAACGTCAGAATATATCCAACACTTGCGATGGTTATCGTGGATTCCCAATAACCCTTAGCGGAATACATGCGCACTTCTTTCTCGCCAGTCGATGCGTACAATGTACCGTCGTCTTGAAACACCAGGTCGCGACACTCTGTACCCGGCGGGATTTTGGTATACTGCTTCGTATTCCCAGCCGAATCAATGATGTCAATGCCATGGTGATCACCCCAGTATCCTATGGCGATGCTCTCGCTCGAAAATGTTGTAATACCCCACACCTTACCCAACAGACTGACACACCTCGTGATGTGTAACTGGCTGTAGAGGGAATTCAGTGTTGTTATGTTGCCAAGTTTTAGCGTGTTGCTGTCTCCTGATGGCTGGAATGTCTTGTTCAGTGCCTTTTCGGCAACTGCTGCCAGAGACGTTTCATCTATGCTATTCTTCATCATGCTCTCTAGCTCCTCGCAAAGCAAGGTATGAGTAGACAGACTGTTCGTCTCAAGACAACCAAGTCTGCAACTGCTAACCAACGATATCGCGCTGCGCATGCTTCTGATTTTCTGCCGATCACTTTCTTTCAGAGAGTTGAGATCTTCAACCAAATCTTGCTCTAGCGCATCTATTTCCTCCACGAGAACTTGATGGTTTTCTTTCAACTTCGCGGCCTTCTCCTGGTACTCATCATTAATAGCTTGTCTGAGTTTCCCCAAGATGGTACGTACTTTGGGTCGTTGCAATGCAGTGCATTTTATTTTTTTCTGCAGCTGTGCCTTCTTCATTGCAAAGCGCTGACTGAGGTTATTAACTTTCTTCTGCAGCTCACTCTCGAAGTGATCTCTCTGTCTTAGCGTATGATCACAGTGGTCGAATACGCCAATGAGACAAATGTATCGGGCACAATTCTCGCAGAAGATGTTTTTACTTTCTGATACATGTGTCGAGCAAAACCTAAATGGATCCTGCCAATTTGTTGAAATTCCACCAATATCCTCAACGGAAATTACTGTGTGGCCTCTAAAAACTGTTTTCATATGTTGATGACATTGCAGGCATTTTTCACACATGTAATTTTGCATGAACTGCAAAAACACACGGCCTTTCCATGAAGTTGACAAGCAGTGCACTTCGGACGAGTCGCAATGATGGCATTAACCTCTCCACTATGGCCGTCATACTCGTCGATGAGTCCATTGACGGTGGGGTTGGAAAGAAGATCGTCGATGCGATTTTCGGACAACTGTGTGAGCTCTTTGCATTGAGGGCATATTAGATGGTCCTTGTCTGGGTGGGATCCATCGTACCTTTTCAAGCACATTCTGCAGAATGTGTGTCCACAAGACAGGGCTGTAGCATCGTTGATCATGTCAAGACATAATAGACACACTAGACTGTGTAAACAGAGTTCAGACTTCGTTTCTTCTGCCATTAACTCCATAGTCTTTCGCAGATTGGCCTGTGTGGGATAAATCATGATAATTAATCCTTTACAAATTTTCCTACCATGCCTGTAGCTCTGGGAATGCCCTTATTTTGATATACGTCTTCTTCTTCATGTTCCTAACAATAAAAATAAAACACTTGATAGCGCTTCCAGATGAACCTGAAAACACATTCCTTTTTCAATAAACTTGCAACCCCCTCTCTCAGTAACTTTTTTATTTTTTTCTTCTTTATTGTAAGTCACTTTAATTAAATCCCGAGACCAGTGAAACCTATTTAGGGGACTGGGAAAAGCTACTACTCAAATGGCGACAGTACATCAAACATAGCATGTTGTTTGGGAACAAAGAAAGATGCTAGGTGGGTTGGTACACGCAATGCACGACGAAGCATCATTAGACACTTTTCAACCCTGTTCAGTAAAAATCATAATAAAATTAGGCTCTTTCAGACTTCACACCCCTAGCGCTACACCATAGCAAGATAAGAGGCTACACAATTGTTGAAATGAATAAGAAAAAACTGAAGGTTGGACCACTAAAAGGGAGAAAAATAATAAATACATAATAATAATTATCATGGAGTGGCAGTGTGTCCATGCAAATCCGATATTAACGGAAATAGGAAAGGAAACATCAACAAAGTTTGCATATTTAATCAAAAACTTATCTCAGACTTTGTTTTAATTCATGAAATGATCGCATGCATGTTATGAGAATGTGTTGTTGTGTGAGGGTATAATATTCATCATGTTCATGTGAGGGCGCGCGTGTGTGTGTGTAGTTCATAGTTCATTGTTCATTTTATTTCTTCTTGCAGAAACATTTGTACATAGGATTTCAAAAAAAAGGTAACAAGAACAGCAGATTATCAATATAACAAACATAATTTGAAGTGCAATATTAATATTCAACATACAAATGGGTCGTTGGGTCTCAACTACTTTGACAACATGCTGCTGGGGAAAAATGGCGGCTTTTTTTCAAAATGGCCGCCATGTATAACTACTGTTGTACGATTCTAAGGATTACTTTTTAATAGTACCTCAGTTTACCATGTGTACGGTGTCATATGAAAGAAAAAATAAATGTTCTACAAGATGATACCATATGCAAAAGGTTTGGGCCGATTTGCATAACAAATTTGAGCTAAAAATTTAATTTTTTACAATTTTTTCCAAAAATATGAATTGTGCCAAAATACATATTTGTCCATATCTAATAGATAATGATACTGTCTGACTTGAAACTTGCTGACAAACTGTCCAGATACATGGTTAATATCATATCTAAATTCCAAGTCCATTGCTTATATTTAAAAAAGTTATAGCGCTCTAAAGTTGATACTCTGATATGAGCCAAAATGGCAATTTTGGTTGCTATGAATACGTTGATACCCAACAACCTTTTACAACATTCCATGTCTCAAGAACCTGCTTTGTCCTCAGGGTATTATGAAGATTGATGAAAAACATTCCACACGTAATTATATACGTACCGTGTTTATCTTGAAATAGTTTGGATGAGACTGGTAACTCCAAATACATGTATTGACTCCTTAGATAGTAAATAATATACAAGCCTTAATACCGTAGAACAATGTTTCGTGTTTGTGAAGCTCTGAAAATAGAACCGGGTTTTCCCAACAATTTAACCTTTGACCCTATATCAGTTGTGCTGCGACGAGACCGGGAAGTAATTAAGTCACATTTATAGACTCATGGAATGTTCAACTTCTAATTAATCACTGAAGGCTCGTTGGCATATGCCGCGGTTTTTTATTTTGTTTATACTGTTTGTTTTGGTATGTGTGTGTGCGTGTGTGTAATAATTAAATGGACAGAGGAATTGAGAAAACAAAGCCGGCTGCGTGCAGTAAAGATACTACGCATATGCATACTCACTTATCTGTGTGTTATAAGATTTATAAATGTGACGAGCTGTATGCTTTAAAAATACGCTTTTGAAGGAACGTTTTTGTACAAAACACAGTGACGGATTTAGGATTATCTGGTAAGGGGAGGGGCCGGTGACATAAGATCGAGACTGCTATGAGGATTTGTTGATATGCTGTATTTGCACTAAATGTTTATGAACAGCAAATAAAATCGGGCCATCATCCCATCATCCCTTCCTCCCCTTTTTTTTTTGGGGGGCAGTATATGGGCACGTTCCCCTGGTACCACCCCTCCGATCCGCCAACATTTCACACACAAATCATAGGTAGGGTCCATATTGGACTCCATTGAAATGTGTATATAGTATATTATCGATTGTCGAAGTGTAAATGTTTTTGCCGAGGTAAAATGTTTCGTTTTAAGACATTCACAGTTGTAAACAGAACAAAAATGGACAATTTAAAAATACAAACGCTCATGTATATCGACCCTTGACTACAAAAGTTATCGTAATCCTGATTCTGCAAAATCCATCATCAACATCAATTTCTAATTTTTCTATTTATTTCATTGCTTTCATTACTTTAAAAAAACTTTTCCGTTGGTTTCAATAGTACGCGGACAACATTTATGGAATTAATCAACATTCCAAGATGAATATCATACCCAATATTTAGACTCAAATATTAAAGAGACATTGCCTTGAAATGGATTAAAAGGGTAAATAAGATAACTATCAACAACAGTCCCTCATTTTCTCACGATAAAACCATGCAGATTAATGACACGTATGACAGTCACATAACAGACGAATATGATATAATACTAAGTATTGTGTGATGAATAGTATACCAATATCGACTGCTTTGAGAGGCATGGTAGGGAATATTGCCCAAGGTGATCTTGACAGTGTGCTGTCCGTGAATATCAAATCCAATATAACATTTTTGTGATGTAAACAAATTTAATGCACACATCTTTGTTAAGTGCCTTGTTACAAATAATTTCATTCACGAATAATTGTATTTCATAGTCAGAATGCGAACTGCATAACTTAATTGTTGTTAGGTAGGACAAACATTATGGCTTGTCCTACCTAACAACACGTAATGTATGCAATTCGCATTCGGACTATTGAAATACAATTATTCGTAACAGGTGAATGAAATGATATATAACGAGGCACTTGACAAAGATTTGTGCATTAAATCTGATAACATAATGCTGCAATTATAGTTATAAAACGTATGAGGTATGACATTAGGATGAAGAATTCATGAAATAAGATAAGTTACATAACATCTAGCTTACATCCTGACGGCATGCGCAATTTAAATGATGATGACGTCATATTGTTATCAACACCGTGATAAACCTATCCAATATCCAAATATTTTGAAAAAGGTACAATCGTCACATATAGATAGCAATCCTCTTTGAACTGTATAAAAATGGAATTAAAAAAAGGTTCAGCAGCACAGAGTGACTATCCTGATTCGGTTGCGGCAGTGTGGTAAGTGTCACAAGAAATGAAATATCTCTTCCATCGCTTGATAGAATTTGCTTTCAAATGTAGCCTTTATACCATAACTAATGTTACTATTACTGTTCTATTATGTTTTTGTAGATATTGAGAAAAAAATGAAATCTATCTTCCTATAAGTTGTTTTGACTTATTCATGACAAATATACATTAACACATACAAAATATAGATTTGTACCTTAATTATGTTGTTAATACCGTTCTGTCATCTCGTTAATTATATCTGTCCTTATTAAGCTAGAGTTAAGATTTCATGATCTAAAAAGAGAGAGACTATTAAAAGGACCTACGATGTTAAAAATTGGACAGTATTAGTACACACAATAATTTTTGTCACGCAATAACTTCTTAACCCTATATAGCATCTCTTATTTACTATGGAGAAAGAAATCATGTAAAGGTTAATCAGTACCAAAGCATACACATGCAAGCATGTTTCAAAAATTTGATCACTTTACTGTGGCCTAGCTACTTTACTAATCTATCTCAATCATTAAAATATGACCTGTGATTAATAAGTTGGTGTTGTATTATGACGTTGTTTCATTTTGGGATTTTCACTTTACAATTTTCTCAGCCTTTCAACAATATTACATTAACTACTCATATAAGATTGTGTAAAGTTGATTATGAAATCCCTCCTTTATCTCATATTGATATTACATACAATAAATTGCTTTAAAAGATTATGGGCAAATTGAAGAAGAAAAAATCAAATCAAATACAAAGTTCTTAATTTCGACTTTTGCATACTGTCGTCCACATGTCAGACATACCTCGGTCAACCATGCTATATGTCCTGGCACTTATCTACGTGTTGTCCACCCTCGTGGTCGCAGTCCCCACTGGTGAGCTTCCCGACATCAATGATGACCTACCCGACATCACCGACGGCGAACCATTACCTACACCAACTGGTATTCGAAACTTCATCGGAGTAGGGTACAACATCATCGATGGGAATCCTGAAGGGGGTGATATCCACCTAGGAGGGGTAGACCCAGGGTTATTGGTTACCAGGCCCATCCTTAAACTCACCTATGAGGAGAACCAGCTCACATCTGATCGGCAGTATATCGTCCCAGATCAGGTATATATGGGAGAGGTTTTTAATGACTTTCTGAAATATTTCTGAAATGACGTCGCAGGCAAGTATTACACACAGCAATACCAATCATCCAGGATCGGTGGATAATTTTCAAAATACCCCTCCGCTCCCAATGAATAATATTTGTCCTGGATATAATTGTTAACTTCGTTTTTCAAATGGCGGTAGCATAGGCTGTGTGGAGAGAGAAGTGTGATGGACTAATGACGAGCAACATTGGTTTTGTCAGGCTGGCCATTAATATTTATGAAATGATTTTGCGACCAAATGAGTTTTACATTAACATAACACTGGTTAATATAGGGGGATTGATCCGCTCTCGCTTAGTAATTTTGGTATTCGATGCAACTGTTAACATTGTATTTTAAAACCCAGTGGTATGGGCTGTTTTGATAGATGATCATGATGGACTTATAATTATCTGTAAACACATGTGCTTCCCTCTAGCTTAATATTCGAAACATAAATTCAGAATTTCGAATGATTTTCCCAAATGTAATTTGAAGTAACTATGGTATTATTTTATATCGCATCATCACTTGCTCCTGCCACAGTTGCTCAGCGACATTTTCCTTCACTAACAGGATTCTTAACTTCAACCCTGGACCCAATAATATATCTAACACCACTCCTAAACATAAACCTAGCCTACCAACCCAATTATCAAGATAATATTACATCGTACAGTGAAACCTGTCTATAGCGACCGCCAAAGGGAAACACAAAAAGTGGTCTTTGTGGACAGGTGGTCTTTGTAGACAGGTTCCTTTAGTACACATTTCAATGAGAAACCATTTTCAAGGGAAGCAAAAAATGTGGTCTTTGTGGACAGGTAGTCTTTGTAGACAGGTGGTCACTAAAGCAGGTTTGACTGTATTTGTATTATTGTTATTAAATGATACAATATTTGTAAAATATAAAACATGCCTTTTTAATCAAAGGCTGCATTCTTAAGCATTATTTAATTGATTTTGCTACAAAAAGCCTCCTACAGGTGCACCTTCTACAGCTCTTCATTCTTATGGTGTATATTTATTTATTTTGTCTTTAATATGCCCATGTGTTTTTATGTTAGTGAACTGTGTGTATTGATATTATGTGCACATATGAATGTTATTTTAGTGGAAATAAACTAAGGCTTTGAATTGATTTTTACCATCCAGGTTTTATTTTCACCTCGGTCTAGCTGTGTCACAACCCAGACTCAACAAACCTTTTACGGGACAGAGACATATGTGGAGAAAATATCAGTAGACATGAAACAATCAGGTTTGTATTATGGTCACCCGACATTTTCGGTATATCTTATGGCGAGAAATTAAGCTACATTTGCCACCCCCCCCCCCACCACCCAGGTGATGAATTTGCTCAGCGTAGTGAGCGTCTGTAAAATGAAGAATGTGCATACTGTGTGTCCGGGCACGGACCGGGGTACGTAGTACCTGTAAAGCAGAATATCATTATTGTATAGGGTTAGGATAAGGGTTGCAATTGGGTTGGTGTGTTAGATTTAGGTTTAGGAGAAGTGTTAGGTATAGAATTGGGTCCAGTGTAGAAATGAACAATTATTTTAGTGTAGAAAATGCCCGTGAGCAACTGTCGTAGGCAGGGGCGGCGATCCCGGGGGGACTGGGGGTGGGACACGTCCCCCTCGATTTTTTTAATTTGAAAAAAAAATTGAAAAAGTGCACACAAAAAATGTATAGCAAATACTGGCTGAAGACTGCAACACACTTTTAGAGGTTCTGGGGGCTCCGCCCCCGGACCCCACTCTAATCAGTGACCTGCATGCCAGTGACACAAATAAGGTATCAAAATATGCTCATCTGAAAGTAATTTAATACCTAACACCCCTGAGCTTCCGGGGCTCCGCCCCTGGACCCCACCAGGGGCCCTAAGGCGGGCCCCTGGATGCTTATATGACCTTAATTAAATGCCTAAAACCCCTGAGCTTCATGGGGCTTCGCCCCTTGACCCCCACCGGGGCTAATTTGCCCCTAGACGCCACGCCAATTTACGCTCCACTTGCTTTGCTCTACCTGATCGTAAATACTTTAGCCCCCTCCCCCCTACTTTGAAAAAAGTTCGCGGGGCCTTCATATAACATGTAAGAATGGTGGTGATACAGATTTTTTCTCCCGCCCCAAAATAGACGTTTTTTGGTCATTACGCCACTGCTCCCTCGTCCCTCGCATTTCGTCCCCCGGTTATGAAAATAAATCGCCGCCCCTGGTCGTAGGAGAAGTGTCGAAGAACCTTGTCTTCCATCCAATTTCCGGTTTATAGATATTGGCCAGTATTCATAACACCGAATTAGTCCAGGGTTTATTGGTAGAGGGGAAGTCCCTGCGGTTATTCCACTGTTTAATGGATCTCTCAAACTCATCTTCCCTTGACAATTATTATAATTAATTTGGCCTCACTTTGAATGAAATGAACAAACAAAATCACGTTGCTTTAAAATTAATTTCAGATTTTCATTTCACATATCAATTCACTACGTTGATTCTTTCTAAACAGGATTACAGTCATTTGCACGAGATAAGAGGTTGATACTTTTTGTGCTTTACAAATCAATGGGCTAAGATAAACCAGGGGTAAAAATTGGTCCACTTGTATGATTCAATACCGGTACGTTCTATTTACAGGTGTAGCTTCAGTTTTCTCAGGTATGAAATTTGTTTTAAAGTCATCACATTTAGGATATGTTTCCCTAAAGACTTCCAAATTCATACCACTAAGTCAATATTCATTTCATGCTAAAATAACGTGTTAATTTGCGGTATCGCACTAAACGTCATGCAATTCGGTCAACGTGGCCAACTTGGGTAGCCGTGATTTAATTTGCTCTGACTTTAATAACCATACAATATATACTCTATTCATATTATAAATGACTTGAGAGTTATGAAGCATCAAAGTATTTATTTGAATTGTTTTATATTAATACAGGTCGTGTTAAGTCAATCTTCAGCAAGCACAAGTTCTCCAAAAGCTCACGTAAGATAAATATTTAAGTGCATTTTGTAAAAGAATATAATCTTTGGCTTCTCCATTTTTATTGCACCACCGAGCTTTCATTTTACCATGAATACGGTTGGGGATAATAGCACCTTTTCTTTGAATTCACATTTACTTCCCATGTCATGAAGAGAAAAAAAATCACTTAAAGATACTATGTCCCTTTTGCAGCCAACTTGAAATTCTGTAGAACTTTGCAGGAATTATGAATATGTCATGTATGTCCTATCTGTGAAATTTAAACGTTAGCAGTGTCCCTAATATTCAAATTATGCAAGGAAACCCGTTTACTTGCTAGACTTCACTGTCAGACACTATTGAGTGACTGACTGGACTTTTTTCATCTTTGGTAATAACATACATAAAATGAGCTGTAAAGGGTATATGAGCATTTGTCTACATCAATAACCCACTTCTTGTAATGGCCAAATTAAACTGATTGAATCTTTGCGCAGCATAAAACGTACGACCATTCTGTACAATGGTCTGAAAAATCAGACTATTACTTACTGGCTCTATAGCTCCTAAGTCGATTCGACAACTAATAGTCGTTATTTTCCCACTTAAAGACATTTTCAAGCCCCCTTTTTTTTAGGGAAGTTCTAAATTAGTATTGTCTTTCAAATGCCATTGGAATTTAACATTTTCATTTTTTGGCCTGCAAATGGGACATAGTACCTTTAAAGAAAGATAAATAAAAGTCGGACTAGTGTTCTTAGGGAGCCCTATATTTCAATCGACCGCGGAGCGGTGCATCGAGTAGACGACACGCAAGTCGCTTTTTATGTTAATTGTGAGTGTAATTAAACTTGGAAAATCTCTTTTCACAAGCTCGATTTTTTTATATAGTGTTACCACATGGAACTACTAACATACAAAACGAAATACTTTTAGTGATTGGTGCACTTTAAGCCCCCACCCCTAACCTCTGGATCTGCCTACATATTCCGATTAAACATATATCTAACACTTTGAGTGAGCGTAGAACCAAGACAAAGGAATTGGAGGGCACTTTGGACATGAGGTGCTTAACCTCCTTTTTTCTGGCTTACATTTTAAGGTGATCAAACCCTCTGAGTAGTTTGACCCTAGATCAATTCCAATTGCCATTATCTCACTGTACAGGCTATGAGGAGATCAATCGTGGAGTCGAGACAAACCGTTACGTATATTACGAAGATCGTACAGTGTGCAACATGGGACAAGCACGTTATCGTAGTGAGCTCGCCATGTATGAGCAATATCCTCTCGATACTGGATTCGTCTACTCGGCCTGTCATCTTCCACTGACATACGATGAGGAAACCTACATGCAGTTCATTGATGACTGGGGAACGGTATGTAACGCAAGAACTACTTGTCCACTTTCACGATGCTAACGCGATGGTAACACGATGCTAACTTTTTTTTTTTTTTTTCTTTTTTTTTTGTATAATTTTTTTTTCCAGGCAAGATGATACAAAACATAGAAAACATCACAGGGTTGACAAAATGATTTAACATTAACAGTATGATATTTAGCACCAGCCAATGCCTGGGGATCACCTAAAAGAATTTAAAAATTCTGTCGAGAGGCTCTCCACATTGGCTGGTGCATACATAAAGCAAAATATAAAGATAAGGTAAACATCAATGCAGCAAAATGTGTGTTCCTATATACGGTAATATACATGTAGATCAATTACTGTTAGGATTATTATTAAAAAAGGGATTGAAAAAGAGCTGTTCTAACATGATGATAACACGATGTTAACATGAGGTTAACACGACGTTACCACCATGTGTTCATGACATTAGCACGATGTTAACAAGTATTACTCAAGCTCTGGTGGTCTAGCGTGTTTCAAGTTAGTTGGATATTCTTTTTCTTTTTTTTTATATTAATCGTTATTTACGTAGATATAACATGGCTTCATTAAATTGGACGTACAGTGATATTAATTATCAATGTGCGTCATCAAATGCTTACCTATTAATCATGCTGGAAGATGTTGATAATCAAATTTGCAAATAACGTCCCTTAATCTTATTATGCCGTAATGAGATTATTAAAAGCTCAGCAGCTTTATACGAAGACAGAATTGAAGGATGGGAATATGATTTAATACCAGCTGTTTGTCCAAGGTTGTCGCGCAATAATGGAAGCTGGACCATTTATGGTTTACTCAACATATCAATTGCCTATCTCCTAAAGCTCATTAGGCCTTTAAAGATAAAATTGAGTTCCAGTCACCATCATGATTACACTGTGAAAGAAAATGTGTGGAGGCACTTGGATTGATTAAGTTGTAGATAAGAATCGATGTTTAGTGCGAGATTCTGGAAACATCAAACTGTCTGTAAGAAATTGAGTCAGACTTGCTGAAAGTCCCATGCAATGCACACAGGAACAGTTGTATGCGACTAAACATGTGTGGCATGAAAGCTTAGTCCCAACCAAGCTATTCAGCTTTTCTCATGATATTATATCCGACATAGCAGCATATGAAGAGCAATCATTGGAATGATACATTTCTTCTCTGATCATGGTATTCTTCCATACGGCCAGAAAAGAATGGAAGCTCACAAAATGTTTTTTACCGCTCAGTACCACAACCTCCACTTTCTCTCAAACTACAAGTAATGATAATGATTATGACGTAAATGGTAATACTCTAAATTTACGAAGCGCTTTAAAGATGTTGCCACTGTACTTCATCCACGCGCACAATGGGTGGTTATTTAACCAAAAAATAATGGTCAATGTGTAAGGGCACCTGAGGGCACAATACATTGCATTGGTTTCTAGTATATTTACTGGGTTCTTACTTCTCCCCTTGTCACGAAGAGGCAATTACGTGTACACCAATAACTTGCAGAATGACATTAATGTGTCGGGGCTCGAACCATTGACCTCGACTGCATCTCTAGTCAAGTGAACACTAATGTCTAGTACCATATAGGAGTACCATATAATTCCTCGCAGGTGGTGGCGAACCGACGCTCGTGCATAGACTTAAGCACTTGATGTACTCATGGTAGCCGGTTCGTGAAACCAGAAACGAAATGTTGTGAATTATCATCAATTTGTCAAATTCCTCCTCCTCCTTCTCCTGCTGCTGCTCCTCCTCCTGCTGCTGCTGCTGCTGCTCCTTCTCCTCTTCCTCCTCCTCCTCCTTCTCCTCCTCCTGCTGCTGCTGCTGCTCCTCCTCCTCCTCTTCCTCCTCCTCATCCTGTTCTTCCTCCTCCTCCTGCTGCTGCTCCTCCTCCTCCTGCTGCTGCTGCTGCTCCTTCTCCTCTTCCTCCTCCTCCTCCTTCTCCTCCTCCTGCTGCTGCTGCTGCTCCTCCTCCTCCTCTTCCTCCTCCTCCTCATCCTGTTCCTCCTCTCCTGCTGCTGCTGCTGCTGCTGCTGCCTCCTCTTCCTCCTCCTTCTCCTCCTCCTTCTCCTCCTCCTCCTCCTTCTCCTCCTCCTCCTCCTCCTGCTGCTCCTCCTCCTCTTGTTCCTCCTGTTCCTCCTCCCTTCCCGGTAGACGTTAACCCGTTGACTACTGAATTCTCTCATCCCTTTAGGCTTTCCAAAGAAACCTCACATTCTCTTTTCCTTGTCTTCATTGTACTCTAGCATGTAGTAACAAAAGTAGACCTTGGTTCAAAGACGACTGTACGGTTTGCTGAGAGTCGAGAGGATTTCGTCCATTTTGCCCGAACAGAGGTGAGTAAAATAACCATTAGCAAAATGACGTAGGTCTACTATCAAGATAGTTGTATTGTATATTAAGAATATTAAGAATGTTTAAAAGAAAGAGAGGGTGCAAGTGAGACAGAAGGAGTTTTGCCAATTATTTGAAGTAAATAGTGTTTTGGAAGCAACTATTGTTTTCAATTGCCAGTCGTAATGAAACAATTAAATGCCAATCAGTTTTGACAGCCAAGACCCTGTTTCACAAAACTTGTTATCAATAACAACTGCCACATATCTATGACAAATCTGCTCATAGCCAATAAAATGTAAGGATTTAAGTAGCTTATAAAATTATAGTATCTTGTTATTAAAAACAAGTTTATGAAACAGACCTAGATGTTATTTTCCCCTACATTCATGACATATGTGTCGAAACATACTACCAATTTATAGTAGGATGACCCCCCTCCCGAAAAAAGAATGAACAAACAACTTTTTTTTTAATTAAAAAAGCAGATCCCGGGGATGCTCAGGATTCTCTTGCTTTGCTCCTACAATACGCTCGCAAAGACTTTCGGAACATCAACTAATAAGGAACTTTCTGTAGTCTTGTACATCACTTTTTTGAAAATAATGAGCGAACATGATAATGACTTATTACATAATCCAGACAAACTTTCCTCGGGATATTCAATTGGGTATAGAAATTCCCTAGAGTTGATTTTTCGAAATTCTTCGCAATCGATTTCTCCTGTCTGACTGGAACCCCCCTCCTCACCTCCTCCATCTTAAAAACCCTTGATACGCCCCTACCTCTGTACCATTTCGTCACCTTGTTTCGTACCAGGTAGAGGGCAGTGTGACATTTCGCACTAAGATCATCACGGGTTACCGTGGAGCTCTGAAGGTCGATACTGATGTCTTTGAGACTGGTCTGTCAACGGGACAGAAGTTTGGAAGCCATCTTTCAAACTTCACGAGTGGGGGCGATGAACTACCAGGTATTGTCGTTGAATGAAATGGACCTGAATACATGAGAAAGAATCAAGGCCAAACCAAATTACAGTCGTTTGGTTATTTGAGAAATGCCTCAACATTTTGATAAGGAGAACAAATACATTTAAGTGTTTGATAATTTACGTTCCAATATTCAATATTCTCTGTAAAGATGAAAACATTCTGTCACTCAAATTTGTCAAAATATTATTTTGTGAGATAACTAAAACACTGTATTGATAAAAATACTGTTAGTGCTTTGGTCGGTCGTAACTGGTAAAGCACTTTATTATAAGAAACAGCTATTATTATTAAAGTGAACGCAAGATGAACAATGCAGATGTATGTGAACTACTTGTGTGTGGGATAGGTGCCTTCTCAGTCTATATCACTTATTTATTTTCACAGGCTTCATTTTTAATTCATTCTGTCTCATTTTATTTTCAGTGTGTTTTGGGGGTCGGGTAAATCGAAATGATCCTTCATTTACAACAGGCATTAAAATGAGTATTGCGTTGTTCTTCAAATTTAGAACCGATTGCTGTCGAACTGATTGGAATGCATGAGGTCTTCGACAAAGATTACTGGCAGCAATACTCAGACTACATCAAGAGCAGACTATGCACAGTAGAATGGATGTCTAATCGAGATACTATACAATTGAACATGGAGATGGCAATGAATAACTACGCAGATTGGAGGGGAGCAGAAGAAACAGTTGGTAATTTTTCACCTAACCCCCTTTACCTCCCCCACCCTTTATTTCTCTCCTTCCGTCTCTCCTACCATTAAGTCACTGATCTCTCTCTCTCTCTCTCTTTATCTCTCCCTATCTCTCTCACTCTCTCTTCATAAACATACATACTCACACACACGCACACACATACCCCCTCTCTCTCTCTAATTTTAGGTACCATATATCTATATAGACTTTAGCAATCGTGTATTTCAAAACCCTCTTCTTGTAGCCTTAAACTCTATCAGCACCATATACATATTTATATATATATCTCTCTCTCTCTTCTAACCCTTTCTACAGGCTGTCAATCTAAATTATTATTCTCGTTCCTCTTCCATATCCATGCAATATATTGATCCTACAATCTACTGCATGCTCCTATAATTCATTGCTCCTACAATTGAATTAAATTTATTTTCTTCTGCAACATACAAATCAAATTACATTACAGCAATGTAACATATACAAAATATAACAAGCTTGTTCAATGTGTATAATAATAATAAATGATGACATTAAAACAAAATTTAACTGATAACACAATAACAATAATTATTCATTAAGAAAGTTGCAGAAGGAGAAGGGCTATTACAATAAGCGATTACTTGATAGCGTGATAGCCCGGGAAAAGGGGAGGGGGGTGATGATAACAAAATCAAACAAAACTGATGATGGTGCTGATGGTGATGATTTTAATGATAATGAATGATGGTGAAAATGAAAATGAAAATATGCTGATGTAAATATTTCTGACACAGAAAACTTATATAAGTCCTACAATCCATTGCTCCTAAGTATAATCAAAACCCTAACCGTAACCATAAAGCTCCATCTTTAAAGAAGACGATCAACTATTATAAACCAATGAGATGTAGGACCGAGTGGTTGTCTCCACATTTACTTTCTAATTTAGATCCCGAGATTGTAATCCCCATCGCCTGGCCGAGGGGGACCTACACTTTACCGAAACCAATCTCTGGGTGCCCCAATACCCATTTCACCTGGGCTGAGGGATGGCGCTTCCAGGATACAGAAGATGTTGCACCTGGTAACTACTGGAGCGATCCTATACATCTATATGGAAATTTTATGAAGAATAATATGGATCGCTGGTTCTGCTCAAAGACCGTGGAAGAGCAGGATATCTTCAACTGGTCCTTCCAACCTGGCCAGTACTGCGTGGCTAAGAAGGGATCACTGTGTCCAAAAGGTACTTCAAGCATCCCATGATGATGTAGCAACTACTTGGAATCCTAAACCTCTCTCTCTCTCTCTCTCTCTCTCTCTCTGTCTGTCTGTCTGTCTCTCTCTCTCTCTCTCCTACTTTCTCACTCTCTCTCTCTCCCCTTTCCTTTCCAAGGGATAATGGTATTAGTATCGAGATGATTGCATAGACTTTTGAAAAATCAACCTTTAATAAGGTAATTTTATTACTTACATCACGTATTGCGTAATCAAAAGATCGTATGTAATATACGTAGGGTATCTAAATTGCCTTAAAATTAATTTCTCTGATCGTGTTATCACTTTATTTAACCTACATAGAGGCGGTTTCATTTACAAAGCAACTACGATAACCTGTACTCAATTGACCTTTGACCTTTGAAGGGTTGTCTGATGGATATGTGTTCTGGGATGACGAAGATACGGGCAACGATAACGCATTCGCTGGTGATCTACCAAGCGGTCAGTTTGATCACAATACCCGCATCGACTACTGCTGTCGTGACGATGGATTCGCCAGTAACCCAATCTATCTCCCTGTGGATGAACCCTTCTTTCTTCTCAAAGTCAACCATCAGTGTCAGGAGGTGAGCCCCCCACCAAGAAAACAAAATAACGATTGTTTACAATTTTACCCAATACTGGGGGTAAAAAGGGGGCATGCATGTTTTTAGTGGTGGAATTTTACCCAACATTTTTAATTCTATATAATTCTGCAAGAGGAAGGTAATGAGAAGGAAATGCATAATGATGATGATGGTGTTGGTGCATGGTGATGGTTGTGGTGGTGATGATGATGATGATGATGATGATGGTGGCGATGATAATGATGATGATTGTGATGATGATGATGGTGGTGATGGTGGTGATAACGATTATTGTGGTGATAATGGTGGTGGTGATGTTGATGGCGTTGGTAATGATGATGGCGTTGGTGATGATGATGATGGTGGTGATGATTTGAGTGGTGATGATTTGAGTGGTGATGATGATGATGGTGATGATGGTGGTGATGATGATGCTGAGGAGGAGGAGGAGGATGAGGAAGAGGTGGATTTGACATTGACATGACTGACGGCATTGATAATTGAGACGATGATGGAGAAGATAATGACGAGGAGGAGGATGCTAAGGATGGTGAGATGATGAGATAATGGGTTTATAATGATGATAGATGATGATGATGGTGATGTTAACTCCAATGAATTGTGAAATTGTGAACATGCATGCATGCATGCATAAATAAATAAATGATAGGGGGAATGATAACAATGATAATCATAATGATCATGATGACGGCAGATGTCATAATAGGAGCCTATATGTCAGTGATAATGAATTCAATTCGAAATTAATTTATTGAAATCAAGATCCTGACAGAAAACTATTATTATTAATAAAACAAAAAGTAACCAAACTGATGATGATGATGATGATGATGATGATGATAAAATTGATGATAATAGTGATGGTAATGGTGATGATAATGATGGCCATAAAAAAAAACCGAAGACAAAAAAAATCAGTGACCTCCTACCTTTTGTTCACCCTGCAGGTTGTTGGCATGACGTACACGGAGGAGTACTTCCGATGGGATACCAATGACCAGGGCAATGATGATCTAGTCGTCGGAACTCATCCTTATCCTGGAGACACCGACAATAACATCCTTCTCGACTTCTGCTACTATGAACCACTCCAAGATGACGACGTTTGAAGACAAAGGTCACACGATACCATGGCGTATTGAGAGAAATAGTTTCGATAGTTTAGAATGAACAAAATGATCTAAGGTCGCCAAAGGAAATAAATGGATATTGATTTGACAAATTAAAATACTTTTGAAAATTACAGTTTGAAGTTTATGTCTTCTTTCTTTGTTGCAAGCTTTTTGAAATTATTTTGTAATGCTGGTAGTGATGATTAGACTTGTGCCGCCCGTGCACGTACGTAGCATAGGGGCCTATAGATTGAATCCCTCCAGTTTGAGACGAATACTGAAAGTGATAGTGGTCTTGAAGAAAATTCAGAATATGAACTGTTGAGAGGCGGTCACATTAAAAACGTATGGAACATTAAAACAGACATCCAACAACAAAGAAGAGAGAATGTGAAATAATGAGAGAATTAAGAAAGTGGAATAGCGTTCTTTGTGAAACGAACGGAGTTGTAAAGAAAATTTCTATCATCATATTTGTCAAAGGAAGAAGTATGAAGAGACGTTTCAGCTCGTCTAAAATTCATGTGAAATTATTTGTACAAACCATGATTTCATTGCATTAATAAGCCATTAGTTATTGAAACTGAAGTACCAAGGTTACTACGGGGGGGGGGACACCTAGGTCATATGTTGATTTTGTTACGAGTGATGTCCTCTACCCGTTGTCCCCAGGTCCTTACGTCACTCAACAGACGACAAAGTTACACAAAGTGGTTTGATTTCAGGAACTGATCTTATTCAATCGTCATTTCGAGCTTCGTTGTTCCACTCCCAAAACTAAACTAACTCGTCCTCAGGACAAGTACGTACATTGTATCTCGATACATTCGATACACCCATCACAATTATCATAAATACACCACATATGTTGAAACTACAATACAATATTTATAGTTCAAAGTACTGGGGAACACAACAAGGATTACAAGATGGAATATTTGTGAACACCGATACGTGTTTGTTTTGTTTTGTTAATAAGTGGTTATTTGTTTAGGCCTTCAGGGTTTAGGATATTTTAGTTTGATTTGGTTTTCTTTTGATCGAGTTTTGTTTAATAATGTCAAGAAAATTGTTTGTTTTGTCTAGTTAGGAATTCAGACTTGATTTTGAAGTTGATGAAACGATGAAGATATATGGCAATACATGGCAAGTTCATTCCAAAAGAAAGGCAGGAACATGTCCTCCCTGTTTACACGGCACATTCCTAACTTTATATGGAACTGTTATATCGAAATATATGAATAAACACAACTCTTTGCAGTGTAAACACATTAAACTTACTCTATTATAATGGCCATCAATATGACCACCCCAAAAAAGAAGAGACAAACACCTTTTAGATTTAAATCTGGGTCTGTTGATGGAGACTATTTAATCTTCCGCAGGACAATCACATGCTAACTGAACGAAGTTCATTCCTTTTTAGCACATCACTCCGTCTCTCTCTCTCTCTCTCTCTTAATTTCTATATCATTTTCTTCTCTTTTGCCGTCTTAATTTCTCCTCTTCTTCAGTACTGCCAACAAAGAATGAAGGTCTCTTCGTGGGTCCTGGTTTCAGGCCTGGTCCTACTCCTGGGCTATCTGTTCTATACCCCTGTACCAGAAGGCATGGTGGATCAATGGCAGTACAGATTAATGATGGCTGGGACAAATGCGGCAGCACTAGCTGTAAGTACATTTACACTATGTCTATACACTCATTAAGTTGAATGCACATCCGCTATATGAATGCAGCGGTGTGTGTATTGATTACAGAGCTGGAAAATACGTATTTCATATTGACTCTTATACGCTGCACTTTGACCAGGGCTCCAAGAACGCTCTTCTATTTGTTAGTCATCATTATCAAGACCCCTTGTAAGTCAGCATGTGATTTGTGTGTGTGTGTGTGTGTGTGTTTCTAGATTATGAATCAAATTGTATGTTAATAACTTTTCAATTTTTTAAAGGCTATGGTTACTGAGTGAGAGAGAGAGGGAAAGATACAGAAATAGAAAGAGAGTATGATGATGGATAGAGAAAGAAAATGCATTGAAGCAAAGAGGGGGTCACCGAGAGAGAGGGAGAAAATAAGGATTCACAGGGAGAGAAGTGGCATCTGTAAAACGTCGCAAATGTGTTTTGTGGTGTGTACATCAACCTGTCAATAAATGAAAAACTCTTTTCAAAAACATTTGAACAGGCGACCTTGCGAACTTACATCCAACCTGGTGATGATGACGTTTACTACCGAACTTTTGGCTTCCTGGGTGACATGCTGCTACCTGCTGCGGACAAGATTGTCCAGGGTTCGAACGTCAAGGCACAGTATGCCGAATTTGAGGGGGTGAGGGTCCTGGTCTACACCCCACTCACAGAAAGAAGGGGTCTTGCTCCTGGTCTTGTCTATTATCATGGAGGGGGATTCGGATTTGGAAGTACAAGTAAGATGAACAATGAAAAAATATTAACCTAATTTAAACAAATCATTACGACGATTACAAAATCCATATGACTATATGGCATTAAACAAAATCGCAAGGTTCTGATCCTGCCTATCATGTGATTCTACCTCCTTTCTTCTCTCTCTCTCTCTCTCTCTCTATTTTACTTTCTCCTAATCGCTTCTTTCATCTCTCTCTCTCTCTCTTTCTCCCTCTCTCTCTCTCTCTCTTTCTCTCTCTTTCTTCTAATCGCATCATCTCTTTTATATCTCTCTCTATCCCTCTCTTTCTCCCGCCATTACTGTTTAATGGATGCAAACGTCGCTGAGAAGTCTTTTTTGGCGAGCGGTCTCGATTATAATTTCAAGAGCGCCAAAGACAAATGAAAATGATGTGTCTCAGTTGTAGTCGAGTCACAATTTCCAGAGTTCTGTATGGTTAGTTTGTATTTCTTATTTTGTTATCACGTCTGTAAGATTATTTGGACGTGAAGAATCGCTGTGAATTTGATTTCTTTCTTTATACGACAGAGACCAACGGACCGCAAACAAGATACCTCGCTGAACAACTTGATATGGTGGTCGTATCTGTCGAGTAAGAACTTTACTTTATTTTTAAGAAGCTTTCCTTTATTTTCAAGAACCACCCTGAAATTCACATAGAAATCGTTTTTATTATAAATGTACCTATAATGAAAACAGCAGGAAATACATTTTGGGATATCAAGTGAAGTCACGGTGTCATTCAGCAAATAAAACAAGAAACAACATGATCTCACCTACATATGGATTTTGCCGGTCACGGAATTTATTGTAATTTATGAAGAATAAAGAAGCACTAAAGGTATTTTATGTAGCGTTTTCAGTAATAGTTCCCAACTAGGGCATGCACCATTTAATATCATAGTTGATATCTCAAAATACAAAATGTTCTTCTTTTGTGTTATCAGTTACCGTCTTGCTCCTGCACATCCTTTTCCAGCTGCAGTTGAAGACAGTTTCACAGCGACCAAATGGTTTCTCGACCACGCTCACGAATATGGTGTCGACGCCGACCGCGTAGTCGTCAGCGGTGATAGCGCTGGTGGTTTCCTAGCGACCGTTATCGCCCAGCTCGTCCACGACAACCCATCTCTACCCGAAATCAAGCTCCAAGTCCTCTTCTATCCATGGACACAGTGCTTTGACTTCAACACGCCGTCTTATCAGAAATACGAGGTCGCCTTTGGGGAGACTGGTTTAGTGGCGAAGCCTCGTATGGCCGAGTTTGTTTCCGCGTACCTACTCGGGAAATTTGATAAATCATTCATGAAGCAGTTGCAGAAGAACGAACACGTCAGTGCTGCATTCAAACAGTTAGAACTCTACCAGACTATTTTCAACTATAAGATTATTCGCCAACATCCCGGGGTGCCTTCGACCTCTTTAACTATCAACAGAAACCATTCCAAGGAGGCAATGACACGCTTTGGGAAGATATTAAAGACCGATTGCTCGATCCAAGGCTAGCACCACTGTTCAGGAAAGATTTCAAAGGTATGATCCATATACAGTGTATTACATTTATTTCACTCCTACTGTTACGGCGAAGAGACCGACAACATACTGTACGATCAAAACTTTACACTATACCTCATACCGCAGACACGCGACACGTCCGACACCAGGGGAGTTTTCCACAAAGACTATAGACTTTAAGTTGGACTTAACTATGGCAGGCCGTTCATGCCACTGTTTGCTCTCACCATTTACTGGCATTGGTTTTTCAAGGGACGTACAAATCTTGGTCACAAATCTACAGAATTTACCTTTTTTGACAGTTCATTATTGAAGGAAAAAAATATTAACTAAAGATCACAATTGAGAGACCAATGGTGAGAGCAACCAGTGGCATGTATGGCCTGCCATAGTTAGGTCTAACTTAAAGTCGATATTAGTCTTTGTGAAACACCCCCAGACCAACTGAAGAAAAGAAATCACATTACCCCGAACGGCAAATACATGTACCAGTCGGTTTTGGAGTCGGTTTAAAAGCCTATCGCACACTACACGATCGTCCTGCGATCCGATTTTTTAAAAGAAATTGCAATTGTATTTAATAGATAGGAAATCTAAACAAACATCATCTTCATGGTTTAGCTTCTAAATAATGATAAACCCTGAATATACATGTACTAACAACCTGGATGTTGAACTCTTCTAGTCAGAATAAAAGCCGAATCGTCTTCAAATCGTAGACAATCGCACTACTGGGCCCCGTCTTACAAAGAGTTACGATTGATCCAAATCAATCGTAAGTCCTCCAATCAATCGCAAGTTTGCAGTCTCCTATCTCTTATGTACATAGTTGCGATTGATATCAATCGCAAATAAGTTGCGATTGATATCAACTCTTTGTAATACGGGGCCCTGGTCTGACATCTGAGATTCTATGCCGATTTAGCTTTTCCTCTTCCAAGGAAGCATGAAACCCCTTGAAAATTAAGATTAGGTTAATCATATGACTATTCAGATTCTGTGTTATTTACTTTTTCAAATCATTATCATTGTCGCCATAAAGGTTTGCCTGCTGCTTTCATCGCCACTGCAGACCTGGACAGTCTACGGGATGACGGGATCTTCTACGCCAGACTACTGGCTGAGGCAGACGTGAAGGTGACGTTAAAGAACTACCTTGGAGCTTACCATGGCATAGCGGCTGCTGGACCTGTCACAAACATCCCGACTGGGGTTCAAATGTTGAATGATTCGATTGAGTTTATTCGAGATAACGTTTAACAATCAATGTATATATTCCACAAATCGAAATGTGCCATCCAGAGAAGTGTTATGAGTGTAATCCTGTCATTCCTACAGCAAATTCAATTGATAAAAAAAGTGGTGATAATGATAACAATAATAATGATGATGATGATGTTAATAATACTAATAATTCATATAGCGCCTAATCCATCGACGATGTCTCTAATCGCTTTACAGTTACACATATTCATATATATTACCCCGGTTGTGACTGCATTTGAGGCCAGAGACAACGAACAATAGACAAAGGACTCTACATGAGCATTGTTGAACCTTTATTCTTGCATCAGTTGTTCCGTTCATTTCACTCCGTGAAAACTTTTTTCCTCATTTATGCACTAAATTGAAATACCAGGTTTCCAAGATGCCCGGGCAATTCTGTCCTCAAATCAGTTTGACTGTTGGATGAGTTGGGCCTAAGGGCAAGGTGGCGCTATTGTAATATAGACTTTGAGGACCTTGAGTGATATTGCATGTACAATGTTGAGCAACATACATACATAGAATCAATATGTCAAAGGTGCACAAACTTTGTGTGATGTCTAGAGAAAACATCTTTATAACTTTATGATGGAAATGACAGTATAATATGTGATGAATCACCAACATATAACATCATTAATTTCAAAGGAGAAAAAAGTACGTTTTCAATCAACTTCAGGCTGTCTGCATACAGTGTATGTACACATTCTCCATCCCTGGGGAGCATTCCAACCAGGTGCCTTTTTACATTATGCTCACAATGCTGAGCAAACCACAAAATAAGCCGACATGTTTTGTGCAAACTTTAGCATGTGTTGTAGACGAGCGACCGTGCTAAGAGGCAAAGGAAGCAGATGTCATGAGGATCTGTACATTTTAAAGCTAATTAATAGAAGGCTCATACACATGTTTCCCCCCTCATCTTTCTTGATATATTCCTCTTACTTACCCTTCCTTTCTTTTTCTTTCATTCTATTCTCATCTTTTGTTGGTTCTTGCTCCTTGCTCCTACTTCTCACTCACTCCTTCTTTCTCTCCATACTCATTGAACTTTTTATATAGAGTTTTAATATGACTTTGAAAAATATATTCTGTCATAGTTCTAAGACTATTGTACTTTTAACTTTTAAATACATGTACTTTTCAATTGTATTCCAATGGCAATTCAGTTGTAAGACTGCGACGATGGAATGTTGTTAATAAAACCCTTCTATCTATTTACCTTCTATCTAAACGACGTTTTGAAAATAGGTTTTCCACAATCCACATCCAATCAATAGAAATATAAAAACATACTGTACACGTGCATTTCTCTCGCTTCACCATAAGGGGAAACCCCCTTCTGTGTCATGGAGCGGTAAATCTCGACCAAGATGCGTTAGTTTTGAGACTTAGAATGGCGTTCTACATATCTGCATCCTTCCTGAAACAAAAATATGTATCAAATATGTATCAAATGGGATATATTTTGTATCCCATTTAACAAATAAACAGTAAAGGTGTTTTGGTCTAGAAAAATACACAATATTACTGCTATTACACGTATTTTAGTAACAAGCATTATACTTTGAAATTGTATACTTGATAGTAAAAGAATTATAAACAAAAAAATGACTTTGCTAATCTCAGATCCATATGTATCATTTTGTATGAATGTCTTGATATTGTGTTTAATAATAGTGCAATAATGAGTAGGTCTCTATTAAACAGTTATCATGATTGGTATATGTTACTTATGAAATAAATCTGGGATATCGTTTTTTCCCCCAATTTTATCATTGGGCTCTACTGAAATGAAGAAATGTCCCATATTAATTCAGAGTTGTAGTTTATTGTAATATTTATATGACTTGATAGTTTCATGATCATCAATACATCTTACGTACGTTTTATAAAGAAAAAGAAGCATGGCTCATGCTCATTCCTCTCTTTCTATTCGTAATAGGAAGACATACAACTGTTATTGTATTTGTATTGATGGGTTAAAGATGATTCGAGCACTTTGATTTTTTATCATGTATTTTTTAAGTTTATCGATGCTGATCTCAGAGAATAAAAATCATTTGATTAAGATTCTTCAGTAATCTCCATGATTTGTGTCCATGCATCATTACTCAATACGATCGGAACTAATTTAGAAAAATCAACCACAATTCAGTTTAAATGGCTTTGTAAGTCACCTTCAGAAATGTGCGACATGAAATAGGGTATTGAAATTGCCCTTGAGTTAACTTTTCGAAGGTAACTGCGATCGTGTTATTTCATTTTCTACCATATGAATATGATATTGTGGGCCGGGAGGAAGAGGGGAGAGAGAGGGTATGGGTGGTGTGCAATTTACTACACATTCTCCGGTAACAGGTCGAGACGAAGGACTATGCCTTACACTAACCGAAATCCTAACCCTCAACCCTGGACCAAAGTCTAACCCTAATCCTAATCCTTATCCTATAGATCCAAACCTAACCTGAAACCCCGTTTCAATCCTAATCCTCACCGTATCTATACGGAATAATTTCTGTAGCAACTGCTACTACATTAGCATACTAGTAGTTATGTCAGAGCACCTGAAATCCAACAATTTTTGTGATGGTATGGAGTATAGGCTTATATCCATATCTTTCTGTCCTGAATATATGTCGTGGTATTGTGGTTCATTCACTTCACTCTCAATCCAACATGGCACTCACGTCAGTTGGCAAGACATTACTTAGTAATCCACGTTTGCCACTCTACTATTAGTATTAGTATTATTACCATAGTGAAGCTACCGTACGTAGACATCTGAGTCACTGATCTTTACGTAAGTAGGCCTAGACATCAGCCAGTGCTACTAATCATTTCATCAAAGACAATATACTCGGCCCATGCAGGCTCGATTCTAAATTTAGACGATTTTTCTTTTGGGATGGGGGCTTTCGAGGGATTTGGGGAAGCTTTAGAAGGTTTGTATATTCCGGCAGTCTGGAGCTTTTGAGCCCTAATGAAAGCCCCCGCCCCCGTGGAACGACTATACGTACACAACTCGGGCCATATTAATTAAACATGTATATAAGACCTGAAGACAATAAAAGAAACAACCGAGACCGTTGTGAGCTAGAGACCAACAATCATGAGTTCTTTTCTTCTTCCAAACTTTCAGTCGCCCCCCCCCCTCCACCCGCACACACACACACACACACACACACCGAGTCCTCAATCCCCACCGCTCTTCCCTCTTCTTTATGCTCCAGTTAGTAATGATTCATGCAAAAATGTATCGATGTTTTCCTGTAAATGTAAGATAATTGAAATATAAACAAATATAAGAGAAGAAACCAACACATGCATTTCCTTCCAACTATGTGCGATGATCGAAACTTTTTTTCTTCAAAGAGGGTGGGGGGGGGGGTGCTGAAAGAAAAGCGGACATTGATCGGGACGCATAATGGCTGCCGATAGCTTTTTGTACTACTAGTACTACTACTAGTGGGCCATCTGGTGTCAGTGCACGTACACAATCGGTTGTTTTGCTTTTATAAAAAAAAATTTATACAGGTATATAAGCTCGCTGCTGGACCTATTCAGCTGCACACACCGTGCCTCCGGCTGGAATTGAGGGAAACGCGTGTATCAGATCGAAGGCATACTACAAATAGACTAAGCTTTTCAGATCTTTAAGCTTTACAACCAGGAATTTGATATGAGAGCAAGCAGTATGTTCTTTCTGTTGGTGGCCATTTTGGGGCTGTTCGCAGCATATCTTCTCTATGAACCTGTACCTGATGGCATTACGGAACCAACAAAATACAGGTCATTCAGGGCGATGTCAAAATTAATGAAACTTCTGGTAAGTGAGACTATTCATTTTTAATTCTGATTTGCTTTTAAAAGATAAATTTGAGTTCTGTTATGACATCATGAAAGAAACTGTCTGGAATCAGTTTGGCTAGATGGAAAGATTGAATATAGGTAGCTCATAAAAATTATAAAGGCCCTGTTTTTGTGAAATAACGTTAATGGTCACAATCATATGATAAGAAACTCGATCACTCATCATAATTAAGTTGCTGAAAGTTACATGCACTGTACACAGAAACGTGTATGTGGGACTACACATACATGTGGCAGGAAAGTTTGGTCCAAACATGACAGCTATACTTCTTGTCGTATTTTGAATACGATCAGTTCAGATAGAGTAAGCTAGTATAGGTCTATTTCCTTAGTTTCACTGAAAGGAAAAATGAGAGGGATCGAGTCACAACAATTCTCGAAAATTAACTAGGCCTATTTATTAATTTAAATGTCAGGGAAGAAAAATCACGAAATTAAAGGTACTATGTCCTATTTGCAGGCCAAAAAATGAAAAGGTTAAATTCCAACGGCATTTGAAAGATAATACTAATACTAAGTGCATGATAACGTATTTTTAAATCAAGTAACAGTTTAATACACAGTTATATCCAGAGTTATCATGTATTTGGTTAAGTAAGTTCCCAGATGAGTTGAAAATTAACCTTCTCACAATATTTGCACCTGAAAGGTTTCTCTCCAGTGTGCGTTCTTTCCTTTTTTATTTTTCTTGGCGGCCCAAGGGAGGGGGTTTAAACCCCGGCCCTAACCCCCGTAGATCCGCGCCTGATAGGACATACGTGACATATTCATATAATTCCTGCAAAGTTCTACAGAATTCGATGTTGGCTGCAAATGGGACATAGTACATTTTATCCATATATGCAATTACTAATATTTCGAATGTGCCTCACGGCGAATGAATTTAAAGGAGAAGAAAAAAATAAACATTCTAAAATTACAAATATAACTCTTATATCTGTCTGATTTTCTTGACATATCAGATTTCCATATCTCACCTTACACATCAAGATGAACCCTTTGCCAGTTACAACGTGAAGTATATGCGATATCTCTTTGACAAGGGCTCCCCGAAACCACAAGCAGAGGTCGAAGGTTCAAACATCAGGTCACGGGTCATTGACCTCGGTGGGGTCAATGCCAGATTGTATGAGCCAATCAAGAGGAGTAGTTCTGACCTGATGCCAGCTTTTATCTACATCCATGGAGGAGGGATGTGCATTGGCAGCGCAGGTATATATATATATATATAAGATGTCAAGATTTTTTTGATCTCGATCCCTCTGTGTGTGTGCGCGTGTGTGTGTGTGTGTGTGTGTCTCTCTCTCTCTCTCTCTCTCATGCCCCCAATTAACATACACTCTCTATCTCCCTCTCTCTCTCTCTCTCTTTTACCTTTTCATCTTAACTCCTCTTGGTTATCCTCCCCTCTCCACCTCTTTTTTTTCTCCATTTCTCTCCCATTCCCTTTAGCTGACCCCCCACTCTATCTTTTCCTCTCTCTCTCTCTCTCTCTTTATCATTTATTCTCTTCATTTTCTTCATACCTCTGTCACTTCATTTCCCTTAATTGCTTGTCATTATTGTTAATTATCCCTGCTCGGTTTAATTTTCATTTCGATTCTGCGCACGAGGCTCCATACAATCATGAACCTCCATGATACAATCATCGAAGAAAAATTTGAACACAAATAATTCGTAGAAATGAAAGAATGCCCATACTTTAATTGACACATTGCAGCCGTAGATTTTGTATTTTTCAAGGACTTAATCTAATTAAACACAAATTAAGACTTAAAAAAAAAAACATTTAAACATTTAAATTTTACGCAAACGTAGTCCAATTAGGAGATGCGTTTTTTTAATTTAATTCTCTTACATTTTTTTTCTCATTTTCTTTCAGATGCATACGATGGGCTAACAAGATCCCTTGCAGAAGAACTAGATACCGTGGTCGTTTCTATAGAGTACGTTTCCATCCCTTTTGAAATTGAAAATCATATGTATTCCCCTTGGGGTAGCCACGGGCACCTAAATGACCTCCCCCATCCCGCCCCCATTGTAAGCTAGGGAAAAAGGAATGAGAGAGGAAAGTAGGAAAGGCAATTAAACGAAAATAAGACGAAACGACACCGTTTTGCTCCAACTCGATCCGGCTCGATGAGCTTCGATCGTCTCTCGTATTTTATTACAATCAGCCTTTTGCCGCTGGCCCTCACTCTATTAACACACGAGTGCCCCCTCAATGGCTCAACACACGCTACGCAGATCTTATAATTGAATTTTATCACAAGTTGGGCAAATGCAATGCCATATTGCACTATTTTTTTTATTTTGGGTATCCCCTGTACGTTTTTTTCATTTACTTGAGAGCTGGTTTTCTTTGTTTCTTTAAATTATCCCTGTTTCGATTTCTGTTCACTCAATGACATTTTTTCACCGTTCACTTTATATTTCTTCATTTTATCATTACACGGTTCTTCCTTTTCTTCTTCCCGTTCCTCTGTCAATCATGCATTCAATAAAATTGCTCTCTTTTGGTTTCTTTTCCGCGCAGTTATCGTCTCGCTCCCGAGCACCCGTTCCCGACAGGTCATGAAGACTGTGTAGCCGCCACACGGTACTTCATGCAACATGCCGAAAACGACTTCCATGTCGACCAGCGGCGCATCGGCGTCGGTGGTGACAGTGCTGGCGGTCATCTCTCCGCGTCCTTGGCCAACGACATTCACGATGACCCTTCCTTACCCGACCTCAAGCTCCAAGTCCTTATCTATCCCTCGATGCAAAAGATTGATCTCAATACCCCATCTTATCAGAAGTACACGGCTGATTTCGGCGAGTCGGGCATTCTCCCCTTGCATCTCGTCATTAGTTTCTCAAGTCTCACCTCAGTGGGAAAGATTGACCCAGAATTTATGAAAAACGCGGCAAAAAACAACCATACGTCATCCGAATTCAAGAAAACATCACCGGAGTACAGGTACGTCGACCACAACCAGATCCCAGTGGAATTCCGGGATCCAAGATACTACAAGACAAGGAATGATCCGCAAACTGGCAACGCAGCGCTTTGGGCGCGCATCTCACCTATCCTCCTTGATGCGCGTAGCGCGCCGTTGATGAGACGCGATCTCACGGGAGTTCCCCCTGCTTACGTCATCACATGTGGTTTTGACTCGCTCCGAGATGATGGCATTTTCTACAAGAATCGACTGGAAGAGGTAGGGGTATCGGTCACGTGGTCTCACTATGAGGAAGCCTTTCATGGGATTCTGTGGTTTGGCAATGCAGTACGTTTCACAATTGGGGAAAAAATGCGCACGGACATCGTTGCTTATGTCAAAGAAAATATCTAAGGGTCGACACTTTAAATCAAAATTATCAGAATCTTCATCTTTGAACACTTATTATGTTTTTAATAATCTTTGATAAATGGTGAGAAGGTGCAATTTATCATTCTTAAAGATGAACAAGCTCAAAATACTGAAGAAAAACAGACTTGACATGCAGATTAGCAATAAAGTTATGGTAACGGTATAATAAAAATGTAAATGATACATAACTCAAATTTTATACTAATAATTATTCTCATTTTTTTCATATGTCACACTTCTATTACAAATTCAAAATGAAGATTTCAGTAGTGATATCAACATTCAAAAATTGTTTTAAAAACACTGGTGTATCGTAGCATAGGTCAATGTTTCTAAATATCATGGTTCTAAAGTTTAAATAAGTAAACTGCATCACAGAATATAAGATAAAGTAAAAGAGTGAACAGTAGTTTCCCTTTAATTATTCGGGATTTACATTTTTAAATTCAGCATTTCAGCCTCTACTTATTTCGGAAATTCTACATTCATATGAATGTAGTTGCAGTCGAGTGGTAAGAAGTACGATGGTAGGGGTGTCCTGAGAGGGGTGTCCGGACAGGGGTGTCCGGAGAGGGGGGTGGAGGTATCATCCCTGGCTGTTGGGGATGGGTTGTGGTTATTAAGCTGTGTTTATTATATTACTGCCTTTATCTTTCATGATATTTCATAGTTTAAGTTTATTCTGTGTTCATCTTTCTATTCTGTTATAATTGTTTGTGATTACTGTTGTTTCTCAATTATAAATGAAAATCAATAAAATATATGGATAACAAAGGAAGGTGCATGCGTTGACCTTGACTAATACTAAATACTGTGCTACTGGAATGAATAACATTTACGAGGATAAAAAAAGATAAATGATATTGAAAATTCTATTCTAAATAGGCCTAGTTGTGTCCTGTATGTTTTTGTTCTTAATTTTCTTACTATCTGCGCATGTATTGTCTTCAATATGTCATTAATCGCTTTTAGTGGTATTCCCCTAATTTGCTTTACTTGCGAAAGCAAACAGATTTCTCTCTCTCTCTCTCTCTCTCTCGCTTTCGCTCTCATCGCGGAAAGTGCTAAAATATTATTATTTCTATAGAGCTATTTTCTCTTTCATCTTCTTCTTATCTTCTCTTCGATCTATTTTTTCACTCAGTTAATTTTGCATTTCGCCATTCTTCCTCCTATCCTGCCCATTAAGTCCTCTTAACTATTTGATCATAACAAGGGAAGAATCATTACAGTGCAAACATGAATTTAATATCACACACTATCACAAAATAAACATTAAAACACACTATTACAAAATAAACATTATTATAACACACTATTACAAAATACATGTATCGTGAAAGGCTATGGGATAAGTAATCTGAAATGCACTAGATATCTTCAAATATAACGACCTCTTCATGTAATAGTGCTTTAAATAAGTCATCATCGCCATAATGAAGCCTGATCGGCATTAACAAATACATGTGTACATGTATATGTATGTCTAAAAATGCATTTCTTCATTTTCCATAAAAATTCAACAATAACATTGACACTGAACATTGACAATATTTCATAAATGTCATAATCTATACAAGCTAGGGCACGATGATGATAGATTTTGTCTTTAAAAATGATACCATATATTGTAAACGAGAGTCCCGTTTGCATATAAGTACAGCAGATAAATATATCATGAAATCGCTACTGAATATAAAATACATTTGGAATATGCATAAGTTAATTGTATATATATTTTTTAAATAAAAAATAATTTGGCTCAATTCATTCATATTCAAACACCAACAATTTGTATGAACGCAAACTTTTCCTAAACGTTATCAAATTGAAATGATTCATATATCATTTTTTGTACGTTCATTATGACAAGATGAACGTATTTTGTTAATACATTTATTTATACACTCCTTGATTGATCATAACAATTACTATACTTATTATAATTTTTTACTTGTATCAACAAATGAGAGATGAATTCTCAGATACGGATAATTACATGATATACTTATAAATCATACTTTATTACTATTACTTATATACTTAACAAAGCACATGCTGGAAAATTGGTGAAAATATTGATTAGTTTAACGTGCATTTACCACGTTTGTCTCTGGTCACCCTAATTGATAAGTTTACCTACAACAATAAATGCTGTTATTGAATTGCATAAGTAAAATGTCACTAGTACTTAACAAACATTTCAGAAGCTACCGCCTTCAGACTTCTTCAAAGATTAGTATTGCATAAAACGGAAAGATACAAGTACCCCTTTAGTACACACTGTTGGCGCGTCAAAGACGGGGCCAGTTGTTGACGCAGTGTGTAACGGCAAAATGGAAACCTTGCCTCTGAGTAGCGTTTTCAATTGACTAAATATATTGACAAAGATGGAACCTTGATCCAAGTAATGATAAATAAAAAGTTTCAAAATACAAATGTTTTAGCATCCAGTCATGACAAACCTTTTATGCCCCGATTCACACAAGGCGTCATTACCATCCGTCATGACCGGCACTAATCAAGCCTGTGGAGGCAATCAGCCTATACATCAACAATTCACGAAATGTATACACAACCTATTTTTTGCAATATTTTTGGTGCAATGCCACCTTCACAAGGCGCGTCAATAAAGGCATCAGCTGCTGACGCATTCCTACGCCAGGAAGGCAAATGAAATGACGCTTCATCGACGATGGGTATATGCCTTGAGATCAAAGATTACTGTAGTTAAACTTCATAAATTTGTTCATATAAATATATTATATTTCATATATTCTCTGTGATGAAATCAATAACGTCACTCAGCATTTCCTTGCCGACTTCAAATTGCACATTTTTCGTTGCCCATATCACACCATGGAAAGCCGACTCGTAATCCTTATAGTATACTTCGACCCCAGCATCACTCAACCTCCTTGCGTAATGCACTCCATCGTCTCTCAGACAATCAAACCCACATGTTACTATCATTGCCTGAGGTAACCCTCCCAGATCTTCTCGAACGATTGGTGCGAAACGCGGGTCGAGATAATACTCTTGAACATGGTTCCAGACTTCGTCCGATCCGGAGCGACGCTCCATCTCCTCCCGCTGTTTGGTGTGTTTTTCAGAAACTCGCATCTCCTTCGGAATAAAATCTCGATCGACGTATTTGAAGACGGGCGAGGTGTCTAAGAGATCCTGCGAGACGTGATGGTTGTGCACGGAGCGGTGTATCATCGCAGGGTCAATCTTCCCGTGCAGGTACAACGCGATGAAATCACTTACCCTCTCCCGGGTCAACGCGCCGCCGTTTCCAAACTCTGCCTCGTACTTCTGGTAAGAATGCGAGTGGAAATCGAGCTGCTGAAGCCCAGGGTAGAGCAGAACCTGGAGCTTGAGATTCGGGAGGGTGTCGTCATCGTGAACGGCTTGGGAGACCCCAGCGGCAAAGTTCCCACCGGCACTGTCCCCTGTGATGGCTATCCGTCTAGCATCAAGGTCAAAGATGTGAGCGTTCTTGAGAAACCATGTGGTGGCACATAGACAGTCATTGAAACCAGAAGGAAAAGGATACTCAGGGGCCAACCGATAGCTAATTGATAAATGGTAAAAGAAGAAAACATGCTGTTAACCTCCATGATGATTTGACGAAAATTATTTATTCCAGTCGTAGTCGTCCATATATATTTTACATAGCATCAAACATTTACCATTAGTAATGTTCACATGAAGCTCTCCATCGTGTCATGATATTCTAAGGGCAACAACCAGGGGATGTAAATAAATACAAAAGAAGAAAGAAAGGAAAAAAATCAAATTTGAAACAATAACAACAAGATGGCAATGGATAATCCAGGACAATAACAAATATAGATAGATGTATATGTGTCAAAGACGACTGTAGATTGAGATCATGTTCAGTGAGTACTCAATTATTTTTTGAAGAATTCACTTTAAGAAAAGAAAAAGACATAAGAATCATTGCGGGCGGTTAAATCCTGTTTTATAATCTGAATGATGTTGATAGGTTGAGGTTGCAAAGTAGTTGTGCAGATGGCATTAGTGGCTTTAATATTCAGCACAGGACGAGACCAGTAGATGCCCCAACCCTCCCCAATGCCCACAACAAAATGACTTGCAATGGGGGCTACGGCACATGGGGCTCACAAGATCTAAAAGTCTACCCCCCCCCCTATTTTATATTTCTGGACACTGTGACTGTGTAGTTGTCTTAAACAAAAGTAAAACAAATGTTCTTACTCTATGGATACGAGGAACATGTCGAGTCGCTCAGCCATGGTTCGCGTTAGACCATCGTACGAGTCTGCAGATTCAAATATTCAAAACATTAAAATTGTTATTGTTTGAATCAACTTTGCTTAAGGAAAAATGAGAGGGATCAAGTCACAACAATTCTCGAAAATTAACTAGGCCTATTTATTAATTTAAATGTCAGGGAAGAAAAATCACGAAATTAAAGGTACTATGTCCCATTTGCAGGCCAAAAAAATGGAAAGGTTAAATTCCAACGGCATTTGAAAGATAATACTAATTTAGAACTTCCCTAAAAAAGGGGGCTTGAAAATGTCTTTAAGTGGGAAAATAACGGCTATTAGTTTTCGAGTCGACTTAAGTGATACCAATGCAATAAGTAATAGTCTGATTTTCAGACCATTGTACCCAATGGTCATACGTTTTGTGCAGTATATCTGTAAAGCGCTTAGAGACATCGTAGATGTATTAAGCGCTATATAAAAGCGGAATATTACTATTATTATTATATTATATGCGCATATTTTGATTTGATTTTATTTCTGCATTTTTCCAAATATAATATAACTGAATTACAAAGAACATATAAATGTAAGGTCTAATACAACATATACAAACAATAATTACTTCATGTCAAAATGCTTTTCTTTTTTTTTTTTACATATGTACATACAATAACGAAACTTAATATTTCCATAACATATTATCATAAATTTGAAGTATTATCCAAACTATTTGTTGAAAAGTGCAGGGGACCGCAATCATAAGCGATGCTTGACGAGGATGGCGGCTTCCAAAAAAAAAATCTTCATAATTATCATAATTATCTCTTCCAATACACTCTGGTCCTATACACCCACCCCCTCTTTAAATCGATGCCCCTGCTATGCCACTGCGTATAATCAGCAAGGTAAAACAAATATTTCCAGTAGTATTACCTTGATTGATTGGTACTGCATTTGAGGAATAACAGATACTCAAGTTGACACAAGAGATTGATAGCTTAAATAAACAAAGACGAATGCCCTTGCAAGATTAGAAGAGCAACGTGTTCAAACTTAATCTCTATGAGACAGTATGCATAACAAAAATGTTGCTGATGATGTGCATTATTATATTCTTCTCATTACTTTATCAACAATTTGCACATGGTAAATTAGTTAACTGATAATAAACCGTCTATAAAATTGTTTATAAATATCTATAACTGTTAAATGTATAGATTTTTGTCAAAAGGCCATATATCACGAAGCACAATTTTAATACATTACCTCACAATGGATCCTTTACTTTAGGTGTAAAACGATTTACTAAGTCTACTTTATGTGTCTCTGGTCCAGACAACCCATTTCGTGAATCTCTACAAAGTCAATTTGAACCAATTTCTTTCTAAACCCATTTTCATTTTCAGAGCTCAATAAAATCAAGTTACAAAAATCGTTATTATAAAAAGAATCCTTTTTTTTTCTCTTTTTTTTTTGTACAGCATATACTAACCCGGTGACCCAGTTGCCATGCCACCACCGTGAATGAAAATAACACCCGACTGTAGACCTTCCTTTCGCACGATTGGTTCATACACACGAACTTTGACCCCATCAAAGTACGTGACCCTTGACCTGATGTTTGACCCCTTGACCGTCTCTAAAGGTTTAGGCTCAATGTTTTCGATGATGAATCGTCTGGCTCTGATACGAGCGAAAATGTTGCCTTGGTGATAAAGGACATAAAGGTTTTCCTGCAGATGAAAACAATGCAAAGACACAAAAATATGACTTACATTTTCCTTAAATAGGCACTTCTAGTAGTGGCTCTCATGAGGAATGGGACACCATACAGGTGTTTTACCTCATATTCGGAGTTGTCAATCACCGCGAGTGGACTTTTTTCCTAATCACAAGTGTAATACACTGTGCCCTGAACCTACCGCCTCGTAAGGAAATCTCATCATCATCAAATTTCTCTCACCACTAAGATTTGAAGGCAATCGGGAGTAATTTTCCAGTGGGTCAGAGTTTCGCTGATCGGAAGACCTCAACACACATTAATAAGTCATTCATCAAAATCTGGTGACAGCAAATTATGATACAATACACATGGAAACAGGCGACTATGTGACTTTACGTTATCAATTTCCAATGGCTACAGAGTCATAACCTATGACTGAAATAATCTGCTTTGTCTTGGTCAACAAAATGCTGCTCAAACGTAAGTAAGTTACTGAGGACTGATGGCAAGATGGATACCACCGCTCGTCCCTCTTCCTCCAGAGGGTAATTTGTCCCCCTTCTCATATTCATCCATTTCAATAAAGCCCTTAATTACTCAACTTTCCTACCTCTTTATATACCACACAAAATAATAATGTCCCCGTGCCACACCGTATTATACCAAAGGCTTCAAGATTATATAAGTATTTCTGGTTCCGGTGCAATCTATGCCGAGGTCAAAAGGGTTGCGACGAAGCTAATCAATTTTGCAAACTCACTGTGTTGCACACACAAACAAAACTTTCATCAAGTACCACTGGTGTCTATTGTTTTGTGCAAACTTGCACTTGTCGCAAACGAGCGACCGTGCAGAGAGGCGAAGAAAGCAACATGCGTTAATGCATTGGACTCTTTGGAGTGGAAATCCATTTTTTAGGAATCGTATCAGGGATCACTTCGTGTGGGAGTTTAACCTGCTCCAAATTACAGTGGAATCAAATCTCTAAATTCGGGATATATTTCCACTGCAAAACGAGGAGATCCCTAATACTCATAAAAGATTGGATTTCCGATTCTGTACTTGTAGAGAGTAAAATGTCGTAGAACTATTTCGCTTTCTACTTGTAATCATAGATCAAAGGAATATATGTCTTACAAAGAATTGGGGTATGACCAGAGATGCCATGAGAAGACGAAATTTCCCAGGTTCTGTCAGTCCCTTAGGAACCCGGATACTGCGCAGATGCATGATGAATAAACCCAGCACCACGCATGAAGTCATCAAGAACACCGCCATGTTGCCTGTATGAAGAGGAAGAATAGATTTAAGGTAGATTTAATTTACAAAGACTATATACGCCCATGTAAAGTTGTAATGTAATGTTAAAGATGGTATCGCTTCAGAAATGCGGTATTCCTCACACAAGCTTGAACAGTATGTAATGATCACTTCCAAGCACTCAATGGAGGATTCGTGGAGCACAATCCAATTATACTAGCATTTTGAATGAGCAGTGGGATTCTTAATATACCCCCTTCATTTTCACTTATAGAAAGTATTATTATTAGAAAAATATAGTCTTATTATTGAAGGAGAGAGGGCGTAGAATAAAGATTAAGGGGGAGAGCGAAGAAGGAAATAATAGGGTGAGAAAGGGGGTGGGTGGACAATGAAGAGATGAAAAGGGTGGACAGAGGGAGGGGTTTGGCTAGAGAAGGGGTTATATGGATGTCGAGAGGGAGAATTGGACGGACGGGGGTTTAACCAAACCGCCATACGGAGAAGAAAGGTATAGAATAGAATAACAGCACTGATAAGAGGAGCACTGGAAAGAGGAATAGAATGAGGAGACGAAAGAAGGAGATCAAGGCAGACACTGGAAGAGTGCAAATATTAAAATTCGACGACCTTTATTGACATTCCGAGATCGGTGAGTCATATTCCGATCGAGGGAAGTATAACAGAAGTCGTTCTCAAAGTCACCTTCTCGTCTATTTATAAATGACGTACAGCCAAGACTGTCTCTATGCAAGCCCACATAATATACATCATCATAATTTATTACCATGAGCTTCCTTGGTCGTTTATTCACGTAATCCGTGGCATATTATGCTCACTTCCGCATTTGGCAAATATACTATAGTTTCATGGTTTCACCATGGAATCCCCGATTAATACTTTCTTGATGTAACATGGTTTAAATGACCTATATAAGACAGAAATAACCATATGGTATGATTTAAAAACAAACTGTCGTTGAAGGTAGCCAGACGTAGTCACAGTCGAACAACCTTTGATATCAGAGACTGAAGCTTTCGGTCAAGTCCTCTTATTGAAACATACATGCAGTAATTTAGTAAAAATTTAGTAAAATATCATTTTACAAATGGGATCAAAATCTTCAATTGATTATCATGATATTGTAGTGCAGATGCATATTTATTAGTTTAAATCTAATTCAGTAAAGATCGAGGTAAGCCCGAAGAAACAGCTTTGAAAGTATGTCAGATTGATGCAATTCTTGTAATACTTGCCAATCGAGACTTATTTATTGATGAGCAATTGAGCATATAAATATATGCGGGTTGTAATCTATATCTGACATGAAAAGCCATTTAGGCATCAATTTCACCTCATCGGTACACGGGATAGCTAAATCTTCTCGCAAACAATGTCTCATGCAGTGATGTCATACTCCTCACACAGAATGACCTATTTAACAAAGTAATAAGTTTAAATACAAAAAGATCATCACATTAGATAATGATGTATTTTATATTTACTTTTGGTTCTGATACGGAAGTCGACATAAATTTGACTTACATGTTTATATTAAGTAAGGAATATTTCTGAATGACTATTCTATTTCCTTGTTTACTTTCATCATATAGTTAATGTTACATATATGTAATATAGTTTAGTAAAAACTAGTTTAAAAATAATTGCCAAAGACAGGGAACCAGACTCGACTAGCACTTGTGCTAACTTCTGGTACCCCCTTTAACAACAAAAGTGTACACGTAATCTTTTATTTCATTTGTATATAACACACTTTGTAAAACAATGTTTATATTATTCATGTGTAATGTTATTTATCTTGTGTTATATTGTTATATGTTATGTACTCATGCTTGATACATTATGTTTTACTTGTTATTATTTTTGTTGTTAATAAACTCAAATTCAAACTCAAATTCAAAGTCGATGTCATTCATAATATCAACAGGATCATTACAGCCCATTACAGATCATTACAGCCCATATAGCCCCATACATGCATGATACAAGCTAATTAAAGCTCTTTCCTGTAAAGGGCCATTATCCTACAAATAAAACAATGCATAAATTCTTCTCACACAATAACCTATTGTATAAAAATAATAGCTGTACACCTACTATAAACCTTCAATGCATTCCTCCCTTAGACTTATTGCTAATATTCAATTTAATTCAAATTCAAATAATTTTAATTCCATAGCTCAATCAAAGCATAAAAAATGCTTACATGAAATTAATTTCACATGGCATTTGCAATAAAACCCTAACAATTTAAACTTGTTTGTAATTATACAACATTAAATGTCGATAAATGATCAAAGCATTTTAGATTTATACAAGATATAAAAGAAGATATTAACATAAATTAAGTAGGAATTAAAAGGAAATTGGGAAATCCACTAAAGAGCAAAACTTGTACTTGTGTGGATTATTTATTTTAAAAAATGAAAGGAAGAAAGAAAGAAAGATAAAGAAAAAGAAAATAAACACATTAAATGAACACATGCACTGCTCGGAAGTATGATCTTTCATAAGAAAAACACAGTCCAGAAGTGCAAGTATGATTGGGTAGCTACATGTAATACAACTATCGAATGTTTAGCCCCATTGTATTCTCGCATATATCTCTCTCACACACACAGCATATAGCTTTACATAATTACATAGAGGAATCAATATATTTCAAAATATCAGTAGTGCTAAAATATTTTGTAAGTGTAAAAATATGCCTACTATATAGCCAGACAGCCTTGAACATAATAATTATGAGGAGCTCGATTTCGAATGAATGAAGCCCCATTCCATTCCGGCACATGCAAGCAGTACCTCATTGATCAATCATATCCCCTCTCAGTCTCACACATAAAAACATAAGGTACAAAATACTAGGTTTTTAATTAGATATAGGAATTAGTAATATTTCAGAATATGAATAGCGCTTACAATAACTATACAAAAGATAGATAAAGCTCAGATATGATCATGATGATTGTACATGTATATATTATATTATGTATAAGCAAATTAAATGTATACACATCGGTCGTGCATTTGCCGGCGAGTCTGGCCAGGCTATTATAATTAAGCAATGTACATCATTTATCATGCAAGCATATAGGGCATATACCCCTCGACCTCTCACAGAAAATTAAACATATACGGTACAAATTCTACCTTTACATGTATTAAGGACTTAAATTAGTTTATAAAAGTCCATGTATGAATCATTACAAAACAGAATTATACCTTTTTAATAGTGCTTACCTTCCTATGTTTGGAGCACATGCATGCAGTCTCTCACACAGCTAACGCACGTATATACAGAAGGCGTGTCTGTACACTAACCCACTATGGATGAAGGGCTCGCTGTGTACTGCCACTGGACTGCTATAGATGCATATACACATCTTGCACGTTTTCGCTTCGATGGTCAAGTCTCATAACAGGATGACCAGTCGTCGATAGTGAGTTAGACATGGATTATGACCATTGTGACTGTCCATTATTATGATGCACGCCCAGTAGTGTTTATTCTGGTGTTGTCTCGTCTTGGTCGTATTTAAAAAGGCTCTATATAGCTATAGATATGTTCCTTTCACCTGCTCATTCATTCGAGACGAGCCCTTTATTTACTCGCGGCCTCGAACACCCCGCGTTACAATAGCAAGAACAACCAACCGTCATAATATAGGGCAATAGTACTATATTACTAGTATTAAACTTGACGTGTAGCCAAGCCCAAATCCATTACACAAGTAAGATATCAATCTAATTTCAATGCACTATTATATTCCTACCTACACGGTTGACTAGATGTTGGTAGTCTTTCTACGCGAACAATTTTGAATTCAGCTCAATTTTCGGGTTACTCCACGTGTTTTGTTACGATACAATTTACGACATACCGGGTATATACATCACGTATTCATGTCTTATTGAGCAAGTCAAGAAGCCTTTTTGTACAAATTAGATCACTCTCCCCGTCGACCAACGTGTATATATAGCTGTGACAGCCCCATCTGTCGAAGCCTTTCGTCTCCAATCGATCGACCAGCTATAGATCCAAGGCTGTACGTTCTTATATATAGCATCTTGTAAATTATTGGCACATGCATGTAGCCTATCCTTAAATACGTTCTGCAAGAATCTTCAAGGTTTAATGAAGCAGACTACACGGAAGAAGAAGATCACCGTCTTCACCGATAATCATCAATTCATCGTGAGTGAACTGACATTAATTAGATCGATCATATATATGCATGGACTTAGGCTTGCCCAAAATAGTATAAAGCTCAAGCTAAATAGTAGTATTATTACCCTACCTTGTAGAATTGTATTATGTTCACTAGCTTGAAACCTGAACTACAATGTATTTTGCAAATTTACAATAATTTACAGACATGCATGCTTTAGCCATACATTAGCCATGTTAGCAGACGATTGGTCTACATGGACACCCCCCCCCCCTCCTCCTGTCCCTCTCTCTCACTCTCTATCTCTCTCTCAGGCTCTCTCTCTCTCTTATATCTCTATATACCTCTCTCTCTCTCTCTCTCACTCTCTCACTCTCTTTTACTCTGTCTCTCCATCGCTACCTTTCTACCAGTAGTTAGTGTCTACCGAATTTCCTGGAGTTGATGTTAGACAAAAACAAACAAAAAAGTTCGTAACCGAATTCATTTTCCATTCGGAAAATGATTTTCATACCCCAGATTAAAGATCATTCTGGATCTTTCAATCATAATGCGAGTTGATTTCAAAGTCCATTATCGTTCAAGACAAAATCAAACAATGAACTAATTGATTTGCAATTAACTATTCAATTAATCAAAAGAAAGGAACAAAGCCAATAAATCAAACACAAGAGAGACAGAGTCATGCCACTGGGATTGTTATTGATGATCTTGTCGAATGTATACTAATTCACGAGCAATTACTTTGACAAATAGTTTATTCAAACATACAAAAGGCGAAAAGGTTAAAACATTTCTGAATAATATCTCTCATATTATTCAATTTCATTAATTGAAAACATTTAGGAAGGCTTGTGAAATCCTTCGTAAAAAGAATACGAGATAAATTTTCATTTACATAAATATATTTAGACTATTATAGTACAAGAACACGAGATGTGAGTGTGCATGCATGAAAACACGTCAGGATAATGTGATGGAAACATGGTTTCTTTAACGGTGGCTTGCATACAATCATGTATGTCCATGTATGTGAGTCTCGAGTTGAAAATTAATCAATAGGGTCAAACCAAATTTTAAAAAAATTGTATAATCCAAATTCGATAATTCCTCTACTTAAATTTTTGAAAGTTTCAAAATCATTCTTCTAGTTTTTTTGTTTTTCCAATGGTATTTTGTAATTTCTATTTACCTTTGAATGTTGGTTTTGTCCAGAATAAAATTCTTTCTTTGGCATAATTATATAGGGAGCGAATTAATGTATCTATCATGTCTATATTGAAACACGTACAGTGTTTATATTCTTGTTATTAGTCACCGAGTCGTATAGATAGTATTCCCAATTTGCGAAGACAAAACTATTTCAGATTGAATATAACATGATAGATTACAAGATTTTCGAGGACGATACGTAAAGTGACTTTATATTCATGTTTATCAACGGTTTTGTAAAGACTCTCGATCGTTTTTTAAAGGAAATTATTCAAGAGAATTATCTAGATGTTATTTTGGATAAACTCCACCATATCTTTGGTCATTTCTTCCCCCACCTGAAACCAAAAGAAATTGTTTAGGAACATGGCCCCATGAAACGCCGAAGGGAAATGTTTCCATTTAGTCTTCACACCCGCTGCCTCCAGTCGTTTCGCGTAGAAAATCCCATCATCACGGATGCTATCAAAGCCACATGTTGTAACAAATGCTTGAGGAAGTCCTGAGAGGTCTTCACGAAGCAGAGGTGACCAGCGCGGATCAAGATAGGTGCCTTCGATCTGATTCCACAAAGACTCGTTTCCCGGTCCTTGTCTTGGATGTCGATATAGACGAGTCTCCTTGCGCAACTCCGTCGGAATGACATCATGGTCGATGTAACGCATATACGGTGAGTTCAATCTGAATTCTTTGATGATGTGCTCGTTGGACAGTATCTGTTGCATGTACAGAGGATCAGATCGCCCAAGATGGTGCATGCTGGTGAATGCCGCTACGCGTTTCCTTGGTAGGACACCCTCATCACCAAAGTCTTGATCGTACTTCTGGTAAGATGGGGTAAGAAGGTCCAAGGTCTGGATTACAGGGTAGATCAGGATCTGAAGCTTTAAATTCGGAAGTGTTTGATCGTCATGGATTACCTGTGACACGGTAGCGCTTAAGTGGCCCCCAGCACTGTCTCCAGAGATGGCTACTCTGTTGGTATCCACGCTGTAGTCTTGAGCGTTGCGCAGGAACCAGGAGGTGGCGTGAAGACAGTCTAGGTGACCAGCAGGGAAGGGATGCTCAGGGGTTAGACGATAACTGTAATTATTGTTCGACAAAATTAGAAATACAAATAAAGTTCTCGTCATTTACAAATCCAATCCTTTTGAGAAACTATAAGTTACAGGTATATCAGTTTGACTGGTTGCATTCAAATTAAAGATATTTTGGAAAACGTTTTGATAAATTAAATGATAATTATCGCCAAATTACTATACCCTCATAGGTTTAGAGTGCATTTCATGGCACAATCCGACTTTGATTGGTCGAAGGTGTCATAATTATGTTAGTGCCGTCAAGGGCTGACACCCGAGACCTTTGTTATAAAGCTATTCGAAGTGCTAAAGGTAAAAGGAGGTTTGACTGTACTAAAAACTTACTCGATTGAGACCACGACCATGTTGAGACGCTCAGCGATAACTCTTGTCAGTCTGTCGTATCCATCTGTCATTTTAAAGATAAAGTTGAGTTCTGGTCATGCGGTTGCATTGTGAAAGAAACGGTGTGGAATCGATCAGAAAGGGTTGATCATCTATCATATAAGTATTGGTGTGTATTGCAAGGTTCTGGAATCATCAAAATGATAAGAAATTTGGTCCAGTCTTGGTAAAGTTACAAGCACTGTACACAGAAAGATGTATATGGGACTACACGAACATGTGGCATAAAAATCCGTCCCGATTTGTATGCTGTTACATGCCATATTTAGAATATGAAGGCATTTGAAGAGCCATTCTTTTCAGGGAACATTTTTTATCTGATGTTCTTCCACACTTGCATAATAACAATGATAACGCTCATAAATTATTTTTCACCTCTTCCCAGAACTCAACCTTCTCTTTAAAGATAAATGTGTGTTCTGGTAATGCAATTGCAATGTGAATTAGAATCTTTGTAGAAGCGATTGGAAAGGTTGATCATGTAGCACTTTAGTTGTACTATGGTGTATACTGCTAGGTTTTGGAATCATCAAAATTATAAGAAATTGGCTCAGTCTTGCTATAAGAGTCACATGCACTGTCCACATAAATGTGTATATGGGACAACACAAACTCGTGGCATGAAAGTTGTGGTCCACAACATTTAGCTGTTATTGTCATATTTCGAATATTGAGGGCATTTGAAAACTGAGAAACATCCTTTTCAGGGGACATTTTCCTATAAAACTCTTCCATTCTAATATGAAAAGAATGCAAAAGCTCGTAAATCAAATTGTTCACCTGTCCCAGAACACAACCTTCTCATTAAAGTAAGAATAAAATATAGTCTTATAGATTTCTTCTTCCTATCAGTATCCAATCAGTATGGTTCTAACAGTTTTGGCATTTTTCTTGCACATATCGGTTGTTTTTGTTGATGTTCTCTATTTGTATATTTAAATGTGTATGTCCTGTTTATCTATTTTTGATGAAAATCTTCGGCTTGCAGAAGTTGGGGTTGATCATTTTACGTAACATTGAGGAGGCCATATTGTATCCCGGATCAGCTTACCAGGGGAACCCAAAGCGTGTCCTCCCCCATGAATGAATATCAAAGCTGGCTGAAGAAAGTCTTCCTTCTTAATGGGTTCGTACAGACGTACTCTGACTCCATCGAATGTCGTAACCTTTGACCTGATGTTTGACCCTTTGATCTCTGAAGGTGAAGGTTGATTGGTTAAGTCCCTGATTGACCTCAATGCTTGAATGTAGGCGTGTGGGTTGTCAGGTTGGAAATAGGCACTTATCCGTGCCTGGACGGAGAAGAGAGAAAGGAATAAATATAATTTTACTGAGAGCAAAGAAAAATGTATAGATAATAATGTATCATGGACACACACAAAAATAAAATGGAAACATGAATTATAGGGACCCCTATGAAAAACAGCACTCGTTCTGATAAGGGTATTCTATTCCACAAGTGGTACATAAACGAATAAAAGGGCGAAGGGAAAAGCACAGAAGTGGATCACGAGAGACAACATGTCCCGCACGATTGACGCCGTTTTACTTCACATTGGCGCCATCTCTCTTCAAAAACAGGGCCAGCTCACATTAAATCGGCGCCATCTCATATAAAATCGACACCACCTTATATTAAATGGGGGTCTGTTACACCCACAAATGTAATAACGCCCACAAATGTAACAACGCCCACAAATGTAATAACACTTTACCCACAAATGTAATAACACCCACAAATGTAATAACACTTTACCCACAAATGTAATAATTTCACCCACAAATGTAATAACCACTTTACCCACAAATGTAATAATTTTGAATCACCCACAAATGTAATAATGACTTTACCCACAAATGTAATAAATTTGAAGGGATATTTTGTCGAATTTGTTCAAAACTAAAACCCTGTAATAAAGCATGGGTATAGCGCGCAGTCTTTACTCCAGACCCGGTTATTTCAAAATTTAAAAATCTTCAAAACTAAGACCCCATAATCCTTTTCCTGTGGAATAACATGACAATCGAGCGTAGTCTTTCCTCCAGACCCGGTCATTTCAAAAATAAAAACAATAAAAACAAAACCAAAAAAATCAAATCTAAGACCCAACAATCCTCCAAACTAAGACCCTGTAATAAAGCATGGGTTTAGAGCGTTGTCTTTACTCCACACCCGGTTATTTCAAAAATAAAACAAAACAAAACAAAAACCTTTTAAACTAAGACCCCTCCATCTTCCAAATTAAGACCCGGTAATAAAGCATGGGTTTAGAGCGTAGTCTTTACTCCAGACCCGTTTAATTTTTTTTTTAAATCTTCAAAACTAAGACCCCATCATCTTAGTCATGTGGAATAACATGAGTATTGAACGTAGTCTTTCCTCCAGACCCGGTCATTTCAAAAATAAAAAAACAATAAAAAACAAAACAAAAATTCAAATCTAAGACCCAACAATCCTCCAAACTAAGACCCGGTAATAAAGCATGGGTTTAGAGCGTTGTCTTTACTCATCACCCGGTTATTTCAAAAATAAAACAAAACAAAACAAAAACCTTTTAAACTAAGACCCCTCCATCTTCCAAATTAAGACCCAGTAATAAAGCATGGGTTTAGAGCGTAGTCTTTACTCCAGACCCGTTTAATTTTTTTTAATCTTCAAAACTAAGACCCCATCATCTTATTCATGTGGAATAACATGAGTATTGAACGTAGTCTTTCCTCTAGACTCGGTTATTTCAAAAACAAAACAAAACAAAAACAAAAACTTTAAAATTAAGACCCACCATCTTCCAAACTAAGATCCTGTAATAAAGCATGGGTTTAGAGCATAGTTGTTCTTCCAGACCCGGTCATTTAAAAAAATGATATAATATATACAATATTTAAATACATTTAAGGTCACTTATTCGATTACTTTTTTCTACGAACATTGAATTCCAGGATATTTGTGGGCGTTAGAATTTTTACATATTAACAAATCGTCGACGGTCAACGAACCATCGAATCGGTCCCTCCTCTGTGTGTTATATATATGGACCATTTTGACTGATTTGTCAGTTCGTGTGACCGCCGACCAATCATTTATTTGTGACGTGTTGTATCCACATATGTTATAATGTAATTTATTTTTAAATGAAAAAAAAGAGGAATAAAATGGTGGGACTTAGTTTCGAAGATTTGTTTAAATTTCTTTTTCTTTTGAAATAACCGGGTCTGGAGGAAAGACTACGCTCTATACCCATGTTATTCCACAGGAAAAGGATGGGGAGGTCTTAGTTTGAAGATTTTTTTTTTTAAATAACCGAGTCTGAAGTAAAGACTACGCTCTAATCCCATACTTTATTACCGGGTCTTAATTTGGAGGATTGTTGGGTCTTAGATTTGAATTTTTTGTTTTGTTTTTATTGTTTTTATTTTTGAAATGTCCGGGTCTGGAGGAAAGACTACGCTCGATTGTTATGTTATTCCACAGGAAAATGATTATGGGGTCTGTTTTTAAATTTTTGAAATAACCGGGTCTGGAGTAAAGACTGCGCGCTATACCCATGCTTTATTACAGGGTTTTAGTTTTGAACAAATTCGACAAAATATCCCTTCAAATTTATTACATTTGTGGGTAAAGTCATTATTACATTTGTGGGTGATTCAAAATTATTACATTTGTGGGTAAAGTGGTTATTACATTTGTGGGTGAAATTATTACATTTGTGGGTAAAGTGTTATTACATTTGTGGGTGTTATTACATTTGTGGGTAAAGTGTTATTACATTTGTGGGCGTTGTTACATTTGTGGGCGTTATTACATTTGTGGGTGTAACAACCACTTACCAAAATTATTACATTTGTGGGTAAAGTGGTTATTACATTTGTGGGTGAAATTATTACATTTGTGGGTAAAGTGTTATTACATTTGTGGGTGTTATTACATTTGTGGGTAAAGTGTTATTACATTTGTGGGCGTTGTTACATTTGTGGGCGTTATTACATTTGTGGGTGTAACAACCACTTACCAAAATTATTACATTTGTGGGTAAAGTGGTTATTACATTTGTGGGTGAAATTATTACATTTGTGGGTAAAGTGTTATTACATTTGTGGGTGTTATTACATTTGTGGGTAAAGTGTTATTACATTTGTGGGCGTTGTTACATTTGTGGGCGTTATTACATTTGTGGGTGTAACAGGGTCTCGAGCTAATTGCGTCAATCTTTGATTAGATGCCATTTATTTTATTTTTCGATGGCAGTGCATGGCCCCGATTTGAATGGGAACAATAATATATGGGAAAAGGCGCTTGCATGACATGTATGTCAGAATTTCAAAACACATCATTATTGTTTACTTTCAGTATAAAACTAGATATGAGAAAACGGGAAATTAATGATGATTTTTTTTGTGTGTGTGCATAAATAGAAGGGCTGCCCCATATACGTTACAGTCGAATTACCTTTTCGCCAATATCAATATGAGATTAACATGTATGGTAATTACAACTTTTAGAAATTACAACTTCCCTATTTTATTCGATTTCGTTCAACTTCTTATTCCCCTATACTGAATTACTCAATACAAGTCAATACTATTTTTTCAGTCACTAAGTGGATACAAATTCAATCACTCAATAATAATTATCAGTGAAGGAAACTCTCAATTTGTGTAGGTGTAAATATAACTCACAGGAGCTAAAACTGACGAACAGCTCTGATAATAGTTGGCTCCAGGAGTTTAAAACACATCACCAATGTTTATTATGTTCAGTATAAAACGAGGTTTCAAAGGTATCTTATTAAAAATGCTTTTAAATTTTTTTTATTTTATTCGGGATGATTAATGTTATGCATTTCTTATGTTAATGGTCGTGTGTAGTCGGGGTGTCTCTTAACAACCTAATGGTGTGTATATATGTAATATAAGGATTCATAGATTCATTGGAGGATCTATATAAGAGAAGCAAGTGCCCCCAAACGAATGTCGAAAACAAAAACAGAAAAAGACGGAAAGGAAGAGAGAGAGAGAGAGAGAGAGAGAAGGAGAGGGGGTAATGGAGCATGAATTGAAGATGATAGAAGCAATCAACGGCATGCTAATTCGCAATTGATCTACCAAATAATATGATGTTTGATGTTTAGTGGTGGTTATTTTACCTGACTGCTAAGAAAGCATAAATGCTTGTTAGTAAGCAACCAGAGGACCGACGGCTTTAGCTCCTCTACGAGGGACCAATACCGGTCCCCCGTGCCATGCAGTGTCCCCTCACCGTCTCATCCCATGTCATTCTTTCTGTAGTGATTAATCATCTTGTACAAGGGCTAAGTTCTTGTTCATATTTATTTACTGCTACGTGTATTGCATTCGTAGTGTTCTTTTGTGTAGGCTACTTTAATTACTGAACTATGAATGCTTTGTATTTATTTTTTATATATAAATATTCAAAAGGGAGCGCCTAGTATAGTAGCCTTCTAAGAATTTTTGTGTACAGCTTTATCTTCATCGACGAAAACCCATTCGTTATCCTGCCTCCTACAATTTGCTTCAATAGAAATATAGCACACACATACATGTATATAGGCGTGTGAGGTGGGGGCTAGGGGGCTGTCGCCCACGTTGATTTTTAGAGTTTTGATTTTCGGGCAACCATCACCTCATATTCGGACGGGAGCTTGAAGCTCGAATATGAATATTATCGTATTTGGGCAGCAATTTGTCCGAAAATGTTAATCTTGTAATTATATGTAAATCCGTACCCGTTTTATATCAGGTGTATTTTGGGCTCACTTACTACGCCCCCCCCCCTCTCTCTCTCTCTCTCTCTCAGAATTTATAAAAAATATCATACGTCACAAATAAAGCTATAATATTATATATATACCTCATATAACAAAAAAGGTACTCTTTACGTAATATTTGTCATTATCATCTCATCGGTGTATTTACACTATCAACTGATGAGTAACGATTAAGGAGTAACGATTATCTTATATGTTTGCACTTCCTAACTCTCGACTGTAAAAGATGATTTATATCTATAGCTGAAGCGGCGTTCACACAAGACGAAGAAAAAACAAAACGCGGCAAAAGTTAATATCTTGGGGTGGTATTCTCTTAAGTTAAGCCGGGACTAAGTCTAGACTAAACAAGAATTTTAGTTCACACTTCTATGGAATGCTAGGTTTCATCTTCCTCCTTCAATATTCATGACAAAGATAATCTACCAAAGACTTTATTGAAATTCAGTTCATACTCATATTATCTTTTTCTTCCCATTTCATTGCAAAATTTATTTTTTGGACACTTTTCATTGCAGGATTAAAATAATATGTACAGGGTAAATGAGTTGGCAACAGGCACTCCATAAAAGTGTGAACTAGTTAAGCCAAGCTTAACTTAGTTCGCGCTATCGGAATACCACCCTTGAGCTTTACATTTTTTAAAGTTTGTAGACCTACGTCTAGCATGGTAAGGGGTCTTTGTTACGGGCAGCTGTTTTTCATCCCACATCCCGAACCATTCATTGATACTTACACGATATAGATATCACTGAGGGATCTATGAAATTCAAGTAAGTATTGATACATATTTTCCTCCAAATATGTTTCTTTTACTTATTCAGATTGCTATAAACTCTATCGTAAATTACAGCCACAAATATATTTTGATCAATTTTGTTACTTGTTATGTTGGATGTCTTTTTTTTATTATGATACTATCGTGAAGAGTAGGAAATATAATTTTGTTTTGTATAATATTCATCATGTTATGTAGTTCATTGTGTTTTGTGAATAATTCGGTCCTGTATTTGGAAGAAAAAGAAGACATAATTATGTGGAAATAGATGAACTTAAAATTGAACTTAAAATAGTTTGATTGTAATATACCACATCATTTTCAGGCGGCTTACACTACAGCGCTATGTGTGAACAAGGCATATATATTTATCTTGTCTCTATCTTTCAGTCGGTGTATCTGTTTGTAAAGCTCGGTAAACTTATCTCTTGGGTGTTGTTTCAAAGCAAACATAAACTGATAGGTATCATAGGTATAACATAGATAATACTACCAGAGTCCAGACATGCAGCATCGCACGTGCGATGGGTAGACTGTCATGGTTAATGTTATGACGTGTGAAAATGACACAGTAGCACCAGTAGCTCAAGTCTTATATGTCATAATACATTTCAAGTTTTACATACACAAAAATATATCATAAGCTGCGATTACTATGTCAACTATCCCCCCCCCCCCACTACAATGACAGCAAAACATTGGTTTAATTTTTTTCATTCATTTATTTATTTAAATATCTTTTTATTTATTAATTTACTTATCTTTTTATTTATTCATTTTTTATTTCTTTTTTTTATTTCTTTAATTATTTATATCTTTATTTATTTACTTATACATTTATTTATTTATTTCATTTATGTATTTTTTTATTTTTTGTTTAAACATCAGAGTCAACTGGATACAGAACTAGATGTTGGTTACGATGGGGGAAGAATATTTCTCTCACTATTTTTTGCTATCCGTTATTTGCCTGTTGCACACGATAGGTAGTGCGCCTGCATCCGGAACCTCCAGGTCCAAAAGTCAATTCAGACGCTGAAGGTTATTTTTAGGTTTCCTTTATTCCGACAACAACCAATCAAAACAAGTTTAATATATACCAGAAGAAAAATTAAGCTAACGATTAGTACATTCATTAGCCGCTCACTCCAAGCCGCATGACCACAATGGAACGAGTGAGGGCTTGTGAGAGCGGCCGAAGTGCAATTGAAACTCGTTTTTTGTTACCCCCCGGGATAACTACCCCCCGGACAACTACCCCCAGACAACTACCCCCTAGGAAAACTACCCCCGGACAACTACCCCTAGGATAGTTGTCCGGGAGGTAGATGTCCTAGTTTAATATATACCAGAAGAAAAATTAAGCTAACGATTAGTACATTCATTAGCCGCTCACCCCAAGCCGCCTGACCACAATGGAACGAGTGAGGGCTTGTGAGAGCGGCCGAAATGCAATTGAAACTCGTTTTTTGTTACCCCCCGGGATAACTACCCCCGGACAACTACCCCCAGACAACTACCCCCTAGGACAACTACCCCCGGACAACTACCCCCTAGGATAGTTGTCCGGGGGTAGATGTCCTAGAGGATGGTTGTCGTAGGGGGTAGTTGTCTGGGGGTAGTTGTCCTGGGGGTAGTTGTCCGGGGTAGTTGTCCTAGGGGTAGTTTTCCTAGGGAGTAGTTGTCTGGGGGTAGTTGTCCGGGGGTAGTTGTCCAGGGGTAGTCGTCCTAGAGGGTGGTTGCCCTAGGGGGTAGTTGTCCTAGGGGGTAGTTGTCCTAGGGGGTAGTTGACTGGGGGTGGTTATCCGGGGGTGGATGTCCAGGGGGTAGGTGTCCTAGCACCTATTCGTTTATATTATACTTTTTGAAAGGTTACCCAAGTGACTCCCGGGCAACCCAATGTTGGAAAGAAAGACACTTTTTAGAAAACTTTACTTTTTCATGCAAAAATGCTCATTTGTTCTATGCACGGAAGTGAGATTGAGCGGATGATACAACGTTACGTGAGAGTCGTATCGTATAGTGTCGTACAGTAATCAAGTATACCATGCATTGATAAACAAAAACGAACAAAAACGCAAACCAACAAATATGACATTTACAGGTGCCTTTTGAGTCGATTGTTTTTTTTTAATGAGATACATTAGGAGGGTTAATAGAAAGGGTACAGCAATGCGGTTTGAAACTGGGGCAAGAGCCAGTTTTGACATCCTTAAATGGGTTCTATAGGACACCTACCTGGACAACCACCACCCGGATAACCACCCCTAGGATAACCATCCTCTAGGACGACTACCCCCTAGGACAACTACCCTCGGACAACTACCCCCAGACAACTACCCCTAGGACAACTACCCCCTAGGACAACTACCCCCAGACTACTACCCCCTAGGACAACTCCCCCCGGACAACTACCCCCGGATAACTACCCCCCGGACAACTACCCCCTACGACAACCATCATCTAGGACAACTAACCCCGGACAACTATCCCAGGGGTAGTTGTCTGGGGTAGTTGTCCGGGGGTAGTTGTCCTAGGGTAGTTGTCTGGGGGTAGTTGTCCTAGGGGTAGTTGTTCGGGGGTAGTTGTCTGGGGGTAGTTGTCCTAGGGGGTAGGTCTCCGGATACGCCTTAAATGTCAAAATAAATGAATAGATTACTAACTAAATGATTACACTAATTAATAAATACAAAAGTAAAAACATAAACACATAAATGAATATGTAGATGAATAAATAAATGAATAAATGGACAGATAAATGAATTAATAAATTAATTAATGAATAAATACCCAAATGAATATATAATAGGAGAGGCCTTTAAGTGAATAAATAATGCGATGTAGGCCTATATTTAAGTTGGTACAGAGACAAAGTTTAAAAATTTTATGATTAAACAAATATGTACGTTGACCCATTCACCCAATTACGATAGATTATAATGTTACAAAGGTGAAGTGGGACCAAACTTTTATAAAGACCACGGTAAAGAAAATAGACTTTGAGATCATACACAGGTATGGAAGTAAGTAGGTGAACACGCTATTCAACTAGAACAGCCTGCAAAGATATTATAGTTTTATGCTATACAGGCAACAACTGAATTAATCATATCTTGTAAATTTGATGTTTTTGTGTTTTTTTACAACTCAAAAATGAAGGGTGGTCTGGTTGATTTAGGGCCTTTGTCGAATACTTTTAGCTGTAAGCTTTAATATGTCATATTCTCAGGAAACATAAATCGGGACATATATTAATTTTTCACGTACTTAAAAAATCAGGAAACTTGGTAAGGTATATAATTATAACTCGGTTGTTAACCAGTACCTAATTCACAATACTGATTGCTCCTCACCGAATTTACAATCATTAAACTACATGTATACTTCTGCTCAAATAGTGTCTTGCTCCATTTCCGAATCTACCAGAAGGTATACTGCACGTATCATTCATGATCATTAAACTATACTTCTGCTCCTATAGTGCATGATTCGTTCATTACAGTGATTTAGATCAGGTCTTTAATAAAATGCATTATACCATGACTTACCCCCAAAAATCAGCCCAGCTGACATGGATTTTTTTTCTCTCTTTCCTTCTTTCTTAAGTGTCTGTCTTTTTAGTTTGTTTCTTTCCTCTTTCTGTCTTTCTTTCGTTAAAAATACCAATTAACATCATCTGGGTGGAGTGGGGCAGATTTGAAATTGATAGACAAGTGGATTTTAAATTTAAACAAATAATAAATCAATCAATCAATGAATAAATATATAAAATAAATAAAACAACAAAGTAAAAAATAAAATATCTGGGCATAGGAGAAAACCATCTTAGGGGGAGAGAGAGAGAGAGAATAAAGACGATTGAAGAGACAATGATTCCTTACCGAAAGGGCCTGTAGTGACATGGTGGCAATCAACAGACGATACTTCCATGGTTCGCCCAGCCCTTCTGGGACCGGCGTGCGCAAAACGAAGGCTAATAAGGCGCCAAATAGAGTGCACGCAAACAAGAGATACTTCATGATGGGATTACGCCTTCCTTATACTCATTATTTTGAAGTTGTCATCAGAAGAGGGTCTATGCACATGATGCAAGTTGGCACTTTAACGCAGGTTGTTGATGCTCCTATCAGGGATTGTATACGTACGTCTCTGCACCTATCTTCATTTGGTGGTGACCTTAAGCCTACACGACTTCAGCTATGGTGAAGAGTACTCGTCTCAGACTTGAGAGTGTTGGATAAGAAAATAGGATCCAAAACACAGTGTTCCGTATTCTACTGAGATTTTAAACCCAAATGTTTAAAGGTTGAAGGTTTTATTTTCTACATTCGACTTTAACAGAGGAAGTTAGACGTAGTTCTGAGTTTGCCTACTGGCTTAAACATGACCATGAACTGAAATTACTAGAATACGGGTCATAGGAGGCCAAAGAACCTACACCGCATGCTTTGACCTGGTTTGTTTCTCCTCACATTACCCACGTAAGCCTTCAGTAGTCGATAGGTCACTTTATCAAAATATTGAAGTTGTAATAAATCCCTCGTATCGTTTATTTTTAGGAAAGGATCAGGGCCAAAGGTTGAGGGATTCCCCCTCATGGTGCTGTGTCTTTAAACTAGCGTATCCAGGGGGTGCACATGCCAGTGGTGTATGGGGTGGGCCCAGCCTCCCTCCCCTCCCCGCTTACCATCGCCAATCCTTCTCATCACGCTCATTGTACATTTTTAGATTTTGTCGCTACATAACAACCTGCTTCTAGTAACAATCCTTTCTAGTTTTCCGACGCCCCCCATTCCTCTCCGCCCCAGAATGAAATATGAGAATTAAACCTTCCTGTATGTTTTAATATCATATTGGTAATTATTCATTCAATAAATACTATTTGAATATTATTGAACGTCAATACTATTTTCCTACTATATAGACCTTATTTACGTTTTTTATTCTCTCAAAAGTTTGGCTTGAAAGCATTGATGATTAAGGCTACGGTCTTCCGAACATGCACAGTATACAACACACCCAGGTTAACTGATGATACAGCTCGTACAACATAAGATAGTACAGTTAATATGATATATCCGAAACATGAGTATGAAGGATATACATGTTTACAAGAGACATAATCATACTGCTGATTGATTACTAGTCTTGTGCCGTATGTTTGTGTTGGATGTTAGGGAGCTAGTGGCTGTAATGCAGCATTACCCATATAGCGGCATACCATGCATGCACCCCATAACAAGCATAGTCTAAGTTTTTTTTTTAATTATCCAAAAAAGTCATGGGAAACATTTTTCTTGTTGTTGTTTCTTGTTTATTAGTTTCTTTTGTTTGTAGGTTGGCTGGTTGGTTGTTTGTTTGTTTTGTTTGCTTTGTCAGCGTCGTTTTGTTTTCATCTACCTCTTTGAGACACTGCACCATTTTAATAATCATTATAATTAAAACAGTATTCAAGAATTTCTGAGATAGATAGACAGACATCGGACCGGAAATCAGAATATGATGATTATGATACTAATATTCAACGACAGACAAACAGAGAAAATAGAGATAGGTGGGGTGACACAGAGACAGACGACATGACAGAGAGACAAGCAGACATACAAACTCATACAGACATGATGGGAGGGGAACAGCGGAAGACAAGCAGGGCAGGCAGAGAAACCAAGAGGGAGAGAAAAATACATATTTCATCATAGATGGAGTGGAAAGAGAAGAGAAAGGGGAGACAGACAGAGAGCGAGGTAAGAGAGAGAGAGAGAGAGAGAGTATGAGACGGAGACGGAGAGAGAAATGGGGAGAGGAAGTGAGAAGAGAAAAGAGGGGAGAGATTGGGTGTTACAGAGAGAAAGAGAGGTGAGAAAGAGAGATAGAGGGTTGGGGGGGGGATGGAACCACAAGTTTTGGAATATGCCATAACCATACTTTTAAATATATTGTCAATATAAATGTATCACCAATGAAATGACCGCCTCATAAAAAAGAAGATAAAGAAAGAGACACCGGGAGACTATAGACTGCATTGATACTAGTGAAGTTTATTTGAGATCATCAATAAATTCACAAGGTGACATGATTCTTATTAATATAAAAGACATTAATTCAGTCATACCATTGTTTGACTTCAGAGGCAAAGTAGTGGAAGCGTTTCGGTAAGATTGGGTAAGACAAGAAAAAACAATAATGGCGAAGTTAATACTAGTACTCGTTTATACTTTGGGAAGGACAAACAAATTATAGCAATAACACTTTTGATAGACAACAGACAACAAGTTTGTGCTATACATGGAATTTGGTTTTAATTTCATTTCATGAAGAACTAGACATGTTAATACTATGGTCTCGGTGAAGCAGACATTTTCAACATAATGTTCGAGAATATTAAAAAGTGATATTTAATTCTTGTCTGTTTGTTGTTTTTACATCATCGTTTTTTCCCCTCCTTTTTCTTTTCTTTCTTTCTATTACTTTCAGTTTGTTTTTACACTTCTCACTACATGATTTACACTATAGATTACATTCTACCAAAAACAAATATATGCCCCTTTGAGCATATATCCGCAATTGTTTCAATGGCAACATTCTTAAACAAAACAAAGCAAAGAGAAAAAAAATAGAAAACACCTATACCTTATCATATAAGGTTAACTACATGAAAATATGCCATCATTTTAGTAAACTCACTATATATTGATACCAGAATGTTTATATATATATATTATACATATATTTATTTCTCTTTTTTCGGGAAACATGCATTCGTTACACAATACAATGTATATATAACGAAGTAATTAGGTTACAAGCCATAAATAATGATTTTATATTGTAAATATACTTTTCTCGGGGGGGGGGCATGAAATCAAATCAGCTGCAAAGATTAACAGTACTATCAAGAACAAACTAATAATTGCAGTCTACACAAATTTGAAAAGACAAAACGTGCTGAAAGTGTATAGGGAATACTATACGATCGCGAAACAGGATGAAATTCATAATACTCATTCGGGCAAGTCGATCCAAGCTACATGTACATATAAATTGTTTTCTCATTTTATAAATTAATCATTTTTCCCTCCTCAAAATGGCAAAAGTTAATCTTATTCTGCACTTCTTCATATTTGTTTTAAATGGAATTAATCATTAAATTAAGCAATGTGAAGACAATTGAAAATGTTAACGGATAAATTACCAAATCATACACAAATAATAGTGATTTTACTTACATTAAACACCGCGTTGCCAATTTAGAGAGTTAAATGATTAGTTACAATTAATTCGTTCTTATTCTAAAACGGTACAATGTACTGCAGTGGAAAACTTTCTGTGATTTTAGCTCTTTCTGCTTATGTATGTGTATTTCCTAGCATTCTGGATGAAAAGATAATGCACAAATTGTCACTAAATGAAGACACTGCACTACTATGGGTAGCCCTATACGATAGCTGTATAAGATCTTTTATCCGACCAGGGCTCTGTCTTACAAATAGTTGATATCAATCGCAACTATGTACATAAGAGATGGGAGACTGCAAACTTGCGATTGATTGGAGGACTTATCAATCGTAACTCTTTGAAAGACAGGGCCCAGACCTATGCGCAGTGCAAGGACACATTTGATATCATCTTAAGTTCAGAACAGAACTGAGCAATACGTGGTGACGTGGAGGACACCAATTGATCAAAACCTTGGACTTATCCTAAGTTTCTATGAAGCAATCAATACAATAGTGTAATATGAACGGAATGCGGATGTGACAAGGACATATAAACTCAAATTCACACGGTTAATGGCTGTTGGCCGTTTAGTCCAACTATCGAGTTTTTTCAGACATTGGTATGTCGCCGTGAGAGCTATTATTTGCTCACTTTTGAATTTTCTTCAAACAATCGGGCTGCAAGCGTCATTTCTCTTTATGTCTCTGTTTGTCATGGCATAGACCAAGCATACACATATCATCAACTTATAGCCTTGGGTACATTGCGGTGCTTGACTCACGAATAGAATACACCCATTATTATATTGGAATATCAATGCATGCATGCATGAACGGTGGTCCGATTGTCTGAAATGTATGATATATAATCAGCCATTATATGGAGGCAATATGGAGAAATGTTGGTTTAAAGACTCTGCCATTTCATAAAAACAAGCTATTCAATACAACATTCTAGTAATCTTTCCATTAGAATATTTGGAAGCTGCGTTCCTAAAATGCTACATTTTTTAATATTAAAAATATTTTCCAAATATTACTGTGAATTCAACTTGGGTCTAATATACCCTGCGTATGAATCATTGCTAATGTACAAAGGCATATTCCCATCAAATCCAGTTAAGCTATAAACTGAAAGTAAAACAGGATATAATCACTGTCGACATCGCTTCGCTTTTGTCATTTCGGTTTCAATTTCCTACATAATTATGCAAAAATTAAGAATTCTCCTTTTCAGTGTACACTGAACTCAACCAATACATCTTATTTAACATTGTAATATACTGAGTCATGAAGTAACTTCCTTGTGCAATTTCATCAGCATGATCAGTGGCGGATCCAGGGGGAGGGGGGAGGGACACACATTTAAATTTCTCTGACCAGCAAAAAAGAAGTTGCGACATTTCGTCGGTGCCTTCTTGGTTATGATATTGGTATGGATGAGGAGAATAAGAGGGCACATTATTCATTTATACATGATTAACATATATGCAAATATTAACAAACTACATTTAGCCTATACATCACATATTTCAAAAACAAACCTTGCAATCTGGTTACATACATTTAGAAATTTCTTTCTTATTTTGCTACATGTTAATATTTTCAGAAAAGTTCTGAAGGGAAAAAAATCCAGTAAATGTAATCATGTTGAGGATAAGACTCAATTAAATGGGCTTATCATAGGAAGTGAGTCAGAAATTAGGTCTGTTTTAAGGACAAATGGGAGAGAACGTGAGCGCATTGGTGGTGACATGGTTTACAATGTATTCATATCCTTGCAAACCTTTCCCAAGCATATTTACAGTCAAAATGCTTTGCATTTATATATACTCATTCATATAATCAAGTCTCATTGTACTAATCACTTCAAGATAATATATTGCAAATCCCGCCACCATTAATATATCACACTAAATTTCATAAAACAAATCAAAATAACTGCAGTTACACATAGCATTTCATGCAATTGAAAGACAAATTGGCTAAAGTTTTCAATTAATTCACATTCTCATAAAAAATATATATAATTATATCATGACACAATAACTCCAGAATAACATAACTTCCCAGATTACTTCCCAAAAATAATTATTTTCCCTTTCACAGCAAGCATTTGAAATGTTTTGTGCATGTTGGCAAGTTTCAAGTTCATTTCATTTCAAAACATGGTTAATGGATCCCGATAAGCAATGTGCGTATCATTCAGATTTTTTTTTTTAAATCCTAATTTAATAAACAAAAACTGAAGAACTTTTTCAGTAGCTTGCTACCAGATGGTATAATAATTATTGAGAAATTCCAACAAATATCATCAAAATATGATAATCAGGGTAACTTAATACCAACAAAAAAGTGTAGTAGTGTATCCTTACAAGCAAAATAATAGTCAGCTTATTAACACCAGGAAACAAAAACATCTAGATTTTGACAATTTAAAGATATAAACAAAAATGACAATGGTCTGGATTTCTACAGTGTTTTGTGCATGCCCTCCATCTCTATTTGGACAACACTGGGAATAATAATATGTGCAATGTTCAGTGTGTTTTACCTGAGCAGGAGTTCATAACTGAACTAAAACAAAGAATAGCAATATTTTTTTAATTATTGGATAGTGTAAAGGATAAGTTTAATACGCAATGTATATTAGGCTATATATACATGATATCCCACAGCTAGCTATATCTTCAAAAATAAAAAGTGAGCCAAATAATATGAAATGAGAGATAGATAACACGATTCAGAGAGGTAGCAGATGTAATGATGAAACACATACAAATAGAAGGAGAGTTTAGAGACTGGCTCTCCCATGAAATGAGTATCTAGGGGATAACAGGTACTACAGCATTGAAGAGGAGTTTGGGTTTTCTGTTCATTCTTAAAGTTTACTTTGATGAGTGCCAGACAAAGTTTACTTTGATGAGTGCCAGACAAAGTTTCAGTATGTCTCTCACTCTTTCTTCAATGGTTTTCTTTGGAATGAATATCATGGAATATGGGGACAAAAAGTGAAACTGAGAGCTTAAGACTAGAGGTAGAACAAAACTACACGTAGGTAAAGCAGCTTGTAACCTGAGAGAAACAATAAATATTTTGACTTTTTAAACAAGCATCTGAACATGTTTGGTCACATGTACTTTCATTGAGCATAAAGGAGCAAAGAATTACACAGGTGATGATAAATTTAGCTCTGGGAAACCCCATTACACGCGTGGTAATGTCAAACAGAGCTCTGGTAAAAATGAATAAAACACATTTCATCTGCTGAGATATTCAACATCCTTCTGGTTCAAAACAGACAATAAGTGACTAATCGGACCCCAATTTAAAATCAAATGACTTAAAGCCCTTCTGGTTCTCACTACAAGATATTAAACTACCTCAAGAAAACCAATTTTACCATCAAGAATCGATGAGATGTTTATCAAGTAGGAACTACAGAATGTACAAGCAAAGGATTTACATTTTTGACAAAAACACCTCTGGAAATTTCATAAGAGCTGCTGGGGAAAAAATTAACAAAAGGAAAATTCATCCTTGATGAACATACTGCATGCATACAGGATCTCTACAAAATCATGTGGTTTATATTTCTACCATGTGTCACTGATACCTACTCGAATTTGATCAGACAGTAGTAAGGTTCACACGACGACGATCAGTCAACTTGAAGTTAAGGTCGTGGTCATAAACTTTTGAATTTATCTTGTAGTTAGGGACCATGCAAAAGCGACATAACTATAAGCAGCATGGGGGTCCGTGACGACGCAATAAACATTGAGATTACGCCATCTTATATTTCAAATGAATACTTTCCCCAGCTTGTAGTTCACTTTGAATACTCATTGTTTCAGTCCCATGTGAACACTCGTCATCATGGTTAATGGATTGTTGGTCAAGGTTTCATAAACTTTAAGTGTGAACGTAGCTAACTTCCTACCAGCATAATGCATGGCATTCAATTACACAACACTGATAGAAGAGATATACCATAAGGACTCCTTGTTATGTCAACATACAGACTGTCTTACATACAAGTAGCCTATAATAACATATCCTCACTCTCATATTGAAGAACATGATTGAGAATAGACAGTGAGAATCATCTTGACCAATATCTCTTCATACATCAGAGTTGTCTAGAAACATTTATCTAGAAACACAGAATTCTGGCTATTTATTATTTCAATATTGCACATAGCCAGAAATTCATTATTTTTGTCAAAATTTTCATCTTCAGATTTCATGTTTATAAATCAAATCAACCATCGTTCCAATATGAATTAAAGATACACTTGATTGTTTACAACACTAATTGTAAATTTGTTTGATATACATGTATTCATACTCTTTATCCATTAACCTTTAAAAATGTCAGGTAAGTGAGGGTTCTTTATAGATTGATTTAAAATTATTTTTTTAGGTGATTGGTACATATATAATATTTAGTTGTAGTTGGATCACAAGAAGTGCGGTGACCTTTATACTCGAGTCACATTAATGACACTAGACCTGCAATAGACCAAACACAAAATGAGATTCTACTGTACACTGTACGACAATAATTTTTCAATTTAGAGTGTGTTTGGGGTATAAATTACATGCACTGTGTCCCAGATGACGTCCAGAAATGGAATAACCATTGATATGACCATTGATATGACCATTGATATGACCATTGATATGACCATTGATATGACCATTGATATCACCATTGATATGACCATTGATATGACCATTGATATCACCATTGATATGACCATTGATATGAATTTGATATCACCATTGATATGACCATTGAATAGTGGTACTCATGATACACAAACAGAGATTAATGACTGGTCATACAAAGAGATTTTCATTATTAGAAGAAAATAAATTGAATCTCAATTTCTATTCAGTTTAGAGTCAATTTGGCAGGGTGACTGGGGTCTTTTTCAATCACACCATAAGCTTAAGATCAAAGTCTATGTTTGCACAGGTCACAGAATACTGAACATCCCGACTAAACCCCTATGAAGTACACAATTACAAATGATATGTGCTTCTACATGTACTCTACGATTAGTACACTGTACAGTATATACCCAACACTCTCACCAACTCTATAACATAGATGTACACTAATAACAGCTTACAAGTTACAACCCTCTAGAAGAAAAACACTTTAAATCAAAGATTGTCATAATCATTCAATAATTATACCTGAATATTGTCTTTTATGGGTTTTTCTTACATTTCATCATTTTAGCGATGATTTTCCCTTGTACCATTTTGTCACTTTTTGTATTATTGATAAGTGTTTTGTGCGCTTCGGATTGCATTAACAGGCACATTTGTGTACTTTGCAAACTCCACTCGACAACAGCTTTGATGCAAACATGAATATTGATTTCTTCTATTCATGTAAAATAATTTGTTCAGCTCTTTAATAAATACAACCATTCAGCTTGTGAACCTTCTAAAGATTGTACATAATACATATATAGAGAGCAAGAAGGGTATTCCATGGCTTTGGTAGTCCAACAATGCCCTTTTGCTTCTCAATGTCAACGGTACTGAACATTACAAACCAAGTAGATGATGATGAAAACATGAACAGAAGTCTATGTCTCTTTGGATCACAATCAACAAATACAAAGTTCTACAAATACAGAGTCCCATTATTTCAGAGTATATGGCTCTTTTCTACAACAGCTTTACAATCAACATGGAAATAAAAATATAGCAAAACATACTTTTAACATGGAACATCTATTTAAAAAAGAAAATTAGGAAGCGTCCTTTTTAAAATCCTGTGAATTTTCCAAATCTATGCAGCTTATATTGATACCTCTCCATGAAGTGCTACATTTGATGTCTCTTCAAATAATATGAACTTCTCAATTTGCAATAATGAATCAATTAAGATAGTGAGATTACATTGCATTGATTAAATAGCAAGGTGCATTGAATATTTCATTTTTAAATTTACAGCATCTTGAATCTTGACATCTTGATTCCAGTTAATCAATTCTCTGCATAAATAATCATCGGCATAGCATACAAATATATATATAAAAGAAATAAAATAACCATTTAAATAGTTACTGCCTGACTGGATCCAAAGAGTAAAGTTGTACATACTTCATCAGCTAAGAGCTAGAAGAGCATTAACTCACGTACATTCACACAGAGTTAATACCCTTTCTGACTCTACAAAGAGGACAGTAGGCCGTGTCCAGATATGATGCAGTAAACCACCGCTAAAAACAGGTTAAAAAAATAATACATGGAAATGAATTGCAATACAAGATTTTGCCGTGGCAAATATTCTGAGTATGTGGAACAATGGTTTTACATAAGACGGCTTTTATGCAGGATATGTAAAACTTGTTTTTCTTTTGGTAGGGCGGTTTTGTGGAAGAGCTTACTGCATCATATCTGGTTGGGGCTGTCATAACGCTCTGTATGTGTATCTATGTGTGAGATGCCTGCTCAAGGCGAATTCAATGAGAGGAATTTTAACTCAGAGATGTTTCTTGGCATAAGCAAGACCATCTGCCAGCATCTGCTTTCCATTCTTAAAATTAATCCATCCTTGCCAGAGCACACCATGGAAGCATCCGTTATAATTCACCCATTCCACGTGATTTCCGGCTTGCTCTAAACGCTTAGCGTACATGATCCCATCATCACGGATGCAATCAAAGCCGCACGTTGCGATGAAACTGTCTGGCATCCCCCGGAGGTCATCCCGCATGAGTGGGTCGTGCCTGGGATCCATGTATACATCCCTAATCTTCTCCCACAATACATCACTGCCCGTGTTGTTAGGCGGCGGCTGGTAAAAATCTGGAATGAGCTCTTTCGGGATTAGACTATGATTGATGTTTCTTTGGTAGCGCTTTGTCTGCTTGAACGAGGGCGCTGTGTGATTATTTGACTTGATTTGACCCATGAACTCAAAGTCCGCCTTTCCAAAGTGGTACATGCTCCCCAACCACGCGAGTGTCTGATGTGTCAACATCCCGTCGTTGCCAAAAAGCGCCGAACATTTCTGGTGCGAGGGCGTCTGGAAGTCGTACATTTGCGTCCCAGGGTAAAATAGGACCTGGACCTTAATGTTAGGCAGGTCTGGATCATCATACACCTGTTGGGCTATGACCGTTGCTAGGTAACCACCAGCGCTGTCACCCGATACAGCCACTCGGCTGGCATCGACTTTGAAATCGCTTGCATGAGTCAATAAATATCTGGTTGCTTTCATCGAGTCTTCTATTTGAGCAGGAAACTGGTATTCTGGAATCTTCCGGTATCTGGAACAGAAGTGGAGAAAACAATATCATATACTAAAATGCAGTTAGAGTTTTTTTTGTAGAATGCACTTTTTTTGAGCTATGATTTTTGCAATTATAGTCCATATCATTATCTAGCTGACGTACAGAAGGGCATTTAAGCGCATTAGTTAGTTAGCAATAAAATACTCATAACTTAACAAATCTTTGCGTATTTGATACCAAACTACTCACATTGGGTAGTTACAGTAGATTTTCTCTTTTACTAGTCCCCTGTCATTTTTAAAAATATGGTACAGTGAAACCTGTCTATAAAGACCACCCAAGGGAAACAAGAAAAGTGGTCTTTATAATTTATATGCAGGTGGTCTTTGTAGACAGGTGGTCACTAGGCCTAAGGCAGGTTTGTCTGTATAACATGTAAGGTATGGAGCAGTCAAAAAATCTAGTTATCAGAAATTTTCTTTGTGGAATGCGCATGTACAAACGACCTTCTGGCAGCGGCATAATGATATGAGACCTACAAATTCTGCAGTTTCTTTCCTCATTTATAAACAATGTAACACTGTGAAAACTTATATTCCATTTATTGACTCCTATACTTTGACATCCTTGGATCTGTAAAGTGAAATCAGCGAATTTCACCATAGGAGGTCCCAGTCGCTGTAACCTATGGACCATGAGGCCTCTCCAGGACGAAGCATTAAGCCTAAAATAAATCTCAAATACTCCCCTACATGTACCTGACATCTAACAACAGATCAAGCATCATCACAAAATGAGGGCTAAAATGTTATATTGGGTTTTTTTTTTCTTTCTTTCTTTCTTTGTTTATAATTACATGTATACATGTTTGTTTTGATCATTTATATTCAGAATACCCAGCTCAGGTGTCAACAGAGAAGGCGAGTTGGCTCAGTCAGTAAAGCGTCTGCCTGTTGAACCAAAGATCTCGGGTTCAAATCCAACCCAGGCGGATGACTGAAGCCTGCGTTGTGTCACTTGTGTGTTAATGTGCCCCTCCCCTGTTTCATAGACGCAGGCTGTGTTAAGTGGAAAATACTCTGTCCCTCGGATAGGGCGTTGAATGGAGGCCCGTGTAGAGAGTCACCACCTTTGCACGTTAAGAACCCACTGCACTATTCGTATAAGAGTAGGGGGAAACCCCGGTGTAGTGGTCCACCTGCACACCCCCAATTAGTTATACCGGGAGGAGAGACCCAAGGGTTACAGTGATTCAGCTCGCTTTTCACCTCCCAGGCACAGGTGACGCCAAATACTTAATAATAATAATAATAATAATAATAACACATATTTCTTGACAGCTGGTCACACTAGCAGTTCCTGTTAAGGAGAGTCCCAAATAGACGTTCACATTGGTTCGTTGCTGCAAAGGAGGTGGGTCTGCTAGTGTGGATTTGCCTTTAAGTTTAGTGACATCAACTACTTCCACTACCTCTTTTATGATATACTAATTTCCTGCTCAACACTTACATAAAATAAACATCAATTGAACAGGTAAGAAACATAACGACTTTTAAATCATGACCATTATTTGAACAATTGATTAATATTTACTTGATTTTGGGTATGTTTTAGTAGGGTATCTCCACGCCAGAGTTAAGGGTCAAAGTAGGGATATGATTCTGAATTAGCGCTGACCATTTAAATTGCTACAATCTAAAGATAATTCAGAATTAAAAGCCATTGCAAATGCATTCAAGATATAATAATGATCAAGTGACTTACTCCACGGACACTAGGACGATGTCTAATTTCTCTGCCATCTGACGAGTGAGACGATCATACACATCTATGGGGGTGATAAGAAGATAATACAAAATGAAATGGGGATAGGATGAAATAAAATGCTTCTTTGATACAGCATTACTGCAGTGAATTACATACTGTACATGTGCATGTACTTTCATCTCAATGCCCTCATCGACGTAATAATTATTGATAATGTAACATGAATAACTATCATTTTTCCAATGACCATAACCACTATTTACTATTATATGAATTTCCATTAATATTACATTAATCTCACTTTTATCACAATCATACATCTACATGTAATTGGTATTTACAGGTCAGGCAAGGGGCAAATACTAGTATATATATCCAGTCCTTTATCTCCTTTGCTATTGTGACCTTCAACTTTTCTGTCATTATAATTGAGTAATACAGCATTCTCATAGCAACCTACATGTATATAGTGAATGTGTTTTTATTCTTTCTTTTATTTCTCCATGGGGGTGATAAACAAAACCAGCAAGAGCTATTCTGGATGTATTTTTGACCTTTTTTCAGTCTTTCATTGACATCTCATCCGTATTTAACATAACCAAAACTAACAACAACAACATCAATGATAACAATTATAATAATATCAATCTCAAACTTCAATTCCGAGGCGTACAAGGAAATCTATATAATAAATAAGAGTATTAATAAGAGCCATATTCTTGTGTCCTGGGCCCCGTCTTACAAAGAGTTGATATCAATCGCAACTTATTTGCGATTGATATCAATCGCAACTATGTACATAAGAGATAGGAGACTGCAAACTTGCGATTGATTGGAGGACTTACGATTGATTTGGATCAATCGTAACTCTTTGTAAGACAGGGCCCAGGAGTGCTAAAAAAAGGTATGGAGGATTTCAACTCGGATTTGAAACTCTCCAATGACGTTGTAGTTCTTAACTCTAAAGGTAACTTGTTCCACAGGCCAGTCTAATTCTTGGGATCTGAGGAAGATGATGATGTGATGATCTAATAGACTACGAGTAGTACGTGAAGGTGTATTATAAAGTATGATCAGATCTTTATCTAGCTATATTACCATCATATCAGTTGACAAGAGTACATAAGGAAACAACCAATCACGATGCTTACCAATATTCGCAAACGCCAAGCCACCTCCGTGCATGAATACCATGGCTGGAGTCGCCTCCTCCTTCCTCTCAATCGGCTCATAGAGACGAACTGTGACCCCATCAAAGTTCATGACCTTTGACCTAATGTTAGAGCCTGAGATGAGTTCCTTCGGTCGATGCTTTCTGTACATTCCTCTGTATGTATCTATAAAGGTCTGGTTGCGGCTTGCGATACGGTACTTTACAAAAGCCTGCAGAGCGAGAAAAAATCATGAATAATGATGATGATGATGATGATGATGATGATGATGATGATGATGATGATGATTGATGATGAATTGATGATGATGATGATGATGATGATGATAAAAAATAATTATTATTATAATAAGAATAATACGAATAACAATAATAATAATACTAATTATGATGATGATGATAATGATAATGATAATAATAACATTTATAATAATCATAATAATGATAATAATGATAACAATAATAATAATAATTACAATGTATATTAACAATACTAATAATAATGATGATAATAATAATAATAATGATTATAATAATATCAATAATGATACAAATACTACTACTTAACTTTATAACAATATTGATAGGCATAATGATAATAGCAAATAATAATTGATACTTTACAAAAGCCTGGTGATCACTGAATGAGAAAAAAAAACATTTTGGCTTGGAATTATGACAAAATTTGATAAGAAACTGTGTCCTCAATATTTTGTACTGAAGATGGCTATAATAAGCTTTAAGCTTTAATAAAACCAGTTTGAAAATTTGTGTAAATAACTTCTTTTTTTTTCTGATTATTTTAGACAGATCAATAAAGTAGGTGACTACTTTTTTCAATACGACGTAGCAAATTATACATGTATGCTTACAGTTATATCTCTTCATTATTATTATTATTATTATTATTATTATTATTATTATTATTATTATTATTATTATTATTATTATTATTATCATTATTATATTATACTTCTTCTCTTACTAGATACTAAACCAGGGAGTAATTGGAATGGAACTACCTAGTACCTGTTAGTGTTATTGTATAATAATTGCTGCTATCATCATCATCATCAACAATTATCAACCTTAATTAATATGCTTGTTTGTTAGTGGAGTGCAATAACAGCGACAATAATTTACCCATCATTATTGGACTCCCTTATACAAAGAATTGTTATGTTTGTTTACTTGACAATATGCCGGTACAAGTAAAACATCAAAGGGTCGTACTCACTGACGGGACAATGTCATTCAATGTCATTGACGAACAAAAACATTAACCGTCCGCACACACCTTTAATAGTGCATGTCGCCACAGCGATTCATTTTCTTACCAGAACTCGTGTAATTTTCGCCACACCAAGAACCAGCCGGTATTTCCATGGCTCCGAGAGTCCCTTCGGTACAGGAGGATGAAAGAGGTACCCAGACAGAGCTCCTAAAATGAGAACACCGATGATGACATAGCGATAAACACCCATCTTGGCCTGGTATGGTATCAATACTATAGTACTCGGAGTCTGAGACAGAGTCAACACTGGAACGATGCCAGCGCAGCTATATATACTACGCGCGCTTGTTTATGTGTTGTACTTGTATGATATACTACAACACACTACGTCCACCACACACGAGGTCTAATTTATGAATAGAGCTTGAGATAAAGATATATGATGAACCGCCAGATAGTAGGCATACAAGCTTGTGCACATTCTTCTTATGTGAGTGTGCTTCTATATTCATGCATGCTCGATTGGATATCGAGAAAAATAATAAAAACCCAGACAAATATTTGACGTAGATGGCGGTCTTTAATTTTCAGTTGAGTAAACATTAAGCAGCACACTACCACGGGGATTTTCAGTACCCAAAGAAGGACTGCGTTCCTATCCTCGAACCCACGGTCGCGGCCCCGCCCCGGGCCCCCATCCTATGCCGAACATTTTGTGAGACTTTGATAAGCTGATCATGCCTGACTGTATGATTCCTAATTTAATATATGATTATCATCATTTAGACCTGGAAGTACGGGAAGTATCATAATATGTTCGTTTAAAAAAAAGCTCAGAATATATAGTTTGCTTTCTGAAACCCGAAACATTGAATATATTGATTTGGATTTGGATTCAAAATCCAGGAACAGAGCACACGGGCGTATTATTATTTAAAGCCCCATTGCACTACTTATAGCTACTTGCGCCCTCTATATAGCAAACAATGCCTAAGCGGTGACCGTTGGTCCCCCATGGTCCCCTTTTTCATATGTTAATTGAGAGCTGATTTGATGAGATAACCACCTGTCAGTGACCATGCAGGGAGGCTTATCCCTCCTGGCCAAACTAGTGCAGATGGCTTTAGTGGTATGGTCAATGAAAGATTTAATATACGTCAATACATAATGATAGCCCAAGTGTCCTGTAGAAAGCTATGAATAAAATCTTTTCATTCGACTCCTGTGATGGAACTTACATTGGATGTGTGATACACTCACGCCCTGTGGCAGAAGAGAGCCCTCTAGATGCATGGTATTCCAGTTTAATCCTAATTGTCAGAATCGTTAAGTCCAACAATATATGAAAAGTTTTATTCCAAAAGTGCAAAATCCACTTTCATCGTTTTTTATTAGATCAAAGATTTCTTTTAATTTACCACTTTCGCTTGTAAGTTATCACTTCTTTTTATATGGTAGGGTAGGGATATTGCCTAACACCATTTATCATCTTTAAAACAATTTAGCAATAAATTCTATTATTTCACCAATTTTTACCATTTTAATTTTTGTGGATTTTAGCCCCTTTTGGACAGAAACTGCAGTCGGCCGTCTCTTTTTGCACGTTAAACCAATTTTAACAATACAAATTTATGCGAAACTGCTAGCACAGAATATTCTATCATCTTTTCCATTTTCTCTCTCTCTCTCTCTCTCTCTCTCTTGTTATATCTATTTCCCCTTCCCGAAGCTTCTCTGTTTCCTTTTTTAAATGATTATATATTGTTATTTTGCTTTGTCTTCCCCTATGTCTCTTTTCCCCGGAGGGTTGGGAAGGGGTTTGAAATATTTACTTTCACGTCCCCCCTCCCTTTTTCTCTCTTTCTCTTATTTTTTGTTAAATTTCTTCCTTCTTTTCTTTCTCTTTTCACCTTTCAATTTTGGGGAACGAGCCCATCGAGGTCTGGATTCCCCCTAGTTAGTCCACTAGTCTCATCCCATCTCTTTCTATCTTCTGTATTTACCTCTTGTCCCAGGACAAAAAATGTGCAACGTTTTTTCGAAGGTAGGTACTAACTATTTTTCCCGAAGTTCACTAATTGCAAAACACAAATTCCGAAGATTTGTTGCGTAATTCCGAAGTTTCGTAATTCTGTAAAACAATACAGGATTTTATATCATTTTTGGAATATAATACGAACCTTCGGAATACGAACATTCGGAGTATGGCTGGTTCGGACTTGTGAACAATGGAAAGAACCAAAAACGACATGTAAACATTTTGAATAGCAAACCTGTATGACAAATACGAATAAGGAAATGATTTTGTTATTTAGTATCTACAACTATAATGTCATAATGATAATGATATACATTTGTAAAGCGTAGACACTATGCAAATATATTTTACTTCAAAAGCTCCTGATGTGTTTATAAACTACAACATAAAGTTAAATGAAAATTGTCAGTTATTCCACAATTTGGGGACTGCGCAGTCCAATGCGCGATCTGGCAGTGTTATTTTTGTTTTATATGATTGGGTTTCCAATAATAGAGCATCTTTCATGGAGCTGTGCGTGTTGTATGTTTGTTAGACTTGAGTTTCTAAAAAATTAAGTCACGTCATGCTTCCTAATACGATATCATAATGGGATGTACCCTGGCTAAGTCACAAGGCGATGAACTTCATATTACTGTCATAGCGCCTTTAGCAAGGCATTATTCCATATTTTCCATTCTCCACCCAGGTGACGTATTTGGGTACCGCTGGTAAGAAATTCCTTGCATAGGCTACTTGAACGCCTTATTGCAGATCTGCTCAGCCAGGGTATTTTGAAAAGCGCGTCCTACCCTGTACATGTATACATTGACATTGTTATCACTGTCATTATTATTATCATTATTATTACAGGTTTCCCCAATTAATAAGCATTTTTCTTTGCACGAATAACAAATTTGAAAGAATGACAATAAAATCGAGAGAAAATTTGCCATGGCGATCACAACTAACGTGAATTTCAATCATCTTAACTGAATAATTCTTTTTCTCATTAAAAAAAAATAAATCTTTGTATCACTCCTCATCGATTAATTTATTCCGCCTTCTCCAGACTACCCCCCCCCCGCTTCGTATTTCCATTCTCTTTTTCTCTTCTCCGTCTCATAATTGCATCTGTCATGTCTGTGATTTCGTTTTCATTTGCCTTATTAAATTCCGGCCCCTACGTTTTACAATTATGTACCCCTATCTCTCTCTCTCTCTCTCTCAATCCCAAATAATACCTTTTATGCACTTCAAATGTTCGTGTTTTTTAACAAGCTTATATAAATTGATAGAGGTATTTCAGAAACACATCATAATTATAATATATGCAATCATTTCAAAATGAAATCGTATCATTAAACATTACATCAACATCATGAACGCATCATAAGAAAGAAAACAATTACGCAACTAATATAGCAAACTTGGTATAAATAGTCACATGACTATGTCAACACGTTTTAATTAATAGCTCATTTAGGGGCTCATATCCGTTCTTAACAGTGATATATGATATCGATGAAGCATTTATATTAGACATTCATCCTTCAATTGTGCAGAGCTATGCATGGGAATACCATATTTACATCGAATGCAAGGGAATTTACGAGGAGAAGTTATCAAGAACTCATTGACGACTTATGAACTGAAATGTGATTCAAACAGTTGGATATTACCTTAACAGCATTGTAGTCTAATATCAGACATGGCGCGTTTTTTACGTATAAATGAAAGGCAACTGCGCGCAACAAATTAAGGACTTGCGCGTATCTACTGAATTATGTGTTATAAGTTACATAAAAATGTGAAGCGTATTACACTTTACGTCACATGAAACGAAAATATCTGAACGAGTCTCAAGTCAAATATATATGTAGACTTACATGTATGCACTCATGCGTTAATCTGAAAATTTGTGTCCCGATTATACGCACAATAGTTTTCCGACATTCATAATACAATTGTACATAATAATGGACACACAATCTAATTAGAAAAAAAGCCTACATGATGTCGAAAAAAACATTTACAACAGAAAATCATCATAAAGTGTGCAGACTCTTGCACAAGAATTCAAATCCAGAGATATCGGAAGTTACTACAGAAATGCATCAAGATATGGTGTGTACCCTGAAAGAATATGCAGTTTCAAGAGGTGGATATGGTATAGAACAAAGAGTATTTACATTTAAGACTTCGTTTAAACATGTGCAGCCCCTATTCACTGTCACATCCAATTCACGATCGAAATTCAAAATCATAGTTTTGTGCAGACATTTGTAATGTGTACAATTCTATATTTAGAATCAATCACATATACATTACAGGATAAATAAAAGATGGAATTGTGCAGTGCTCTGGACCAAAATGCGTTATAGTTGGATATGATATAATCGAAACAATACAAGCAAATATGCAGACTTATGCATAAAAATCAAATCTCATTATGATATCATATGAAATATATATACATTGGACATTCACAATTATGATGTAAAGACCGCACATTAACGATTATAATGTGCAGACTTATGCATACAAATTCAATCTCATTATGATATCATATACAATAAATAAACAAGTACATTGGACTTTAAACATTATGGTGTGCAGACTTATGCACAAAAATCTGATATCAGTATGATATTATATGAAATATATATGAACATTGGACATTAAACAATTTGATGTGTAGACTTATGCACAAAAGTCTATTCTCAGTATGATATTATATGAAATATATATGAACATTGGACGTTAAAAATTATGATGTGCAGATTTATGCACACAAATCTAATCTCAGTATGACATATATAAAGAATATATGCATTTAACAGTCACCATTATGATGTGCAGACTTATGCACAATAATCTCAACTCAACATTGAGATATCATAACAAAAATATTCACACAACGAACATGCACAATTTAGATGTGCAGACTTATGCACACAAATCCGGTCTCGGTATACATTCATATAATATTTATTCATTGGACATTCACCATTATGATGTGCAGACTTATGCACACAAAATTCAATCTAAGTATAATATCATGTGAAATATATATATACATTGAACATAAAACATTATGATGTGCACACTAATACACACAAATCCAATCTCAGGATGATATCATATACAAATATTGACTGCTCATGAGGATGATGGTGGGATTATCACTACCAAGGATTACAGAGCAGTCCATATTTGTTTTATATACCTCATCCTTTTTATTGATTCATGAATAGGTCTAGAAAATAAATCAAATATCAAGAGTCTATATGCTCATCACAGTTTTGAAGCTCAAAACAGTTTCAAATATCCAACGCTAAAAGAAATCCAACATACGGAAATCCAATCTATACTGTAAATGTTTACAGGTACTGCAGTAAGGTAATGCAGTTACTGCGGCCCAGCGTAAATTGCATGGCTTGAGCGCGCATTTGAAATCTTGTACGCTCTATGTGTGTGCAAAAGTCGCGGAGGGGTTAGGAGTACTATCACAGGGTTTGATAGTAATATCAAACCCTCTGACGCAATGATAGATCGAAATGCTCCTTGTCATGTGATACAGTTTTGACCAATCAGTGAATGACAATCTATGTATGAGGTATATAATATGAAATATATATGCATTGGACATTAAACATTATGATGTACACACTAATACACACAAATCTAATCTCAGGATGATATCATATAAAATATATATATGCATTGGACATTAAACATTATGATGTGCACACTAATACACAAAAATCCAATCTCAGGATGATATCATATGAAATATACATTGGACATTAAACATTATGATGTGCACGCTAATACACACAAATCCAATCTCAGTATGATATCATATGAAATATATATATGCATTGGACATTCACCATTATGATGTGCAGATTTATGGACAAAAATCAAAGCTCCGAATGATATCATAACAAATATGTATGCAATGAACATGCACCCTTATTATGTGCAGACTTATGCACAAAGATCCAATCTCAGAATGATATCATATACAATACATTGGATTTTCTACATTTAGATGTGCAGACTTATGCACACAAATCCGGTCTAGGTATACATTCATATAATATTTACGCAATGGACATTCACCATTATGATGTGCAGACTTATGCACACAAAATTCAATCTAAGTATAATATCATGTGAAATATATATATACATTGGACATTCATCATTATGATGTCCAGAATTATGCACAAAGATCCAATGTCAGTATTATAAATTATTCGATACATTTATAAACATTGGTCATTCACCATTATAATCTGCAGATTTATGCACAAAAATCCAATCTCATTATGATATCATAAGGAATATATATGTAAAGAACAATAACCATTATGGCGTGCAGACTTATGCACACAAATCTAATCTCAGTATGATATAATATGAAATATATATGCAACGGACATTCACCATCATGATGTGGAGGCTTATGCACAAAAATCCAATCTCAGTATGATACAATATGAAATATATATGCAATGGATATTCATCATTGTGATGTGCAAACTTATGCACACAGAGCTTATTTCAGTATGATATATGAAATATATATCCACTGGACATTCAACATTGTGATGTGCAGACTTATGCACATAAACCTAATTTCAGTGTGAAACAATATGAAATATATATGCAATGAACATTCACCATTACGATGTGCAGAATTATATACAAAAATCCAATCTGGGTATGATATCATATAAAATATATATCCAACGGTCATTCACCATTATGATGTGCAGACTTTAATATGCACACAAATCCAGTGTCAGTATTATATATTATTCGATAAATTAATAAGCATTGGTCATTCACCATTATATTGTGCAGACTGATGCACGAAAATCCAATCTCCGAACGATATCATAACAAATATGTATGCAATGAACCTTCACCATTATGGTGTGCAGACTTATGCACAAAAACGCAATCTCAGTAAGATATCATATACGATTTATGCACACATTTCTAAACTCAACCCTGAGACATATTATATGAAATCTAAATAATCTAGACATTCAACCTGTGCAGACTTATGCACACACAAAAATCAAATCTCAGTATGATATCATATGAAATATATATATATGCAATGAGCATTCACCAATATGATGTGCAGACTTATGCACAAAAAATTCAATCTAAGTATGATATCATATGAAATATATATATATATATATACATTGAACATTAAAAATTATGATGTGGACACTAATACACACAAATCTTAAATTAGTATGATATAATGATATATATATATATGCACTTTACATTCACCATTATGATGTGCAGACTTATGGACAAAAATCTCAACTCAACATTATACGAGATGTAAACACACTAGACACTCAACATGTGCAGCATAATGCACAAATATATAAACTCAACACTGAGATAGGACATCATATGAAATCTAAATACATTATACATTCAACATCTGTAGACTTATGCACACAAATACAATCTCAGTATGATAGGCCTATCATATACAATACATTGGACTTTCACCATTACGATGTCCAGACTTATGCACAAAAATCTAATTAACTCATCGTTGAGAAGTTGTATTGTGCGAGACCTTACTACATTGGACATTCAATATGTGTAGACTTATGCACGAAAATCTAAACTGAACGTCACGAAGTAATCATATAAGTAATCCAAATACAATGGTCATTTTCCATATGATATTTAACGTTAACTATAATTCGCCTTAGGTGTGGGTAATCTGATATGTGTATTACCAGAAGTGATATTGTAAGCCTATGTTTCACGAAAGTGAAAAATAATAGATATACACTGCTTGATTTATTCTTTCTTTTGACTCTGCAATTCAGCCCCTTACGTTTTTATTTTTCTATTCTCTACACAGTGTTTAAAGTGACTCGGTAACATTGCCTCAGGTTCTGAAAAAAAATCCTGGATTTAGCTCTTGCTGCAATCATAATTATAAACTTTTAGGTCAGTCAGGAATCCCATGACTTTTACAAGCCGATCGCCTGTCTGATTATCAAGATATTTATGATTGGAAATCGAAATTGAATTTTTCGTTTTCCTAACGGTTTTTATAACATTACAGTCTATTGGGGAAAATGAGCATGGTAAAACCGGTCACTCAACGATTTTTACTTTTTCGAGGCACTTCATGATTATTTTAAAGCGCATTTTTTAACACGTAGGGCCCATGCATCTCAGATTTAACATTGTTAAACGATGCCTTTAATACTGTTCATCGTGCACTCGAAATGATTAAGTTTATAATCAACGGTGATAACCGTGCTGATAAATAACATTTGAAAAGGATTACTGTATAGTGTATATTTTATGTATTTCATGTTAATCCGTATTCAACATAAAACCTTTTGAGTTATTCCACTTACAATCAAAATACATATGAATGTATACAAATTGGTAATATTTATGTATATTTGTAATTCTTAACTATTGCAATTCTTAACTCCAAGTATTACAAATTGAAAATGGTAAATTAATGCATTACTTCTTTTTATCAAGGATGCACTAAAATGAGGACATGATACGGGGTTCGACTTATGTGTAACTATATCGTTAATAGTATGTATTATATATTTGGAGTTAATTGGGCCAATGACTATATGATGGTCAGTATTTATCAAATGTATTTTAATAGGCCTATGATTAATTGAAGGTCAGTAGTTAGTAAATGTAATTAGGCCTATGATTATCTGATGATCAGTATTTATTAAAGTATTTAGGCCTATAATTATCTAATGGTCAGTAGTTATTAAATGTATATTGGTTTCCTAACACTTCATTAACAGCCTTCCAAGTATTTTAATAATTATTTTTATTTTCTTAATCATAGTGCAATTGTAAGCTGTCTGTATGCACCATTTATGTGTAAAGCTATAAACTATTTTCTTTACATCAGATCTAGTCCATATGTTCCATCCATACACCACCTAATTCAACATCATGAAAAATCTTCTTCAGCTCGGTGAAGCTTCCGCCTGTCTTGTTTTTCCATATAGAAAGACACTTCCTCATCGCTTTCTGATGGGTGCTACCGCTCGTGTTCAGAATAGTTGATGCCTTGTCGTACACGATACCGAGTCTGTATGACAGGGGATGGTATTTATCGTGAGGGACGTGGTCTGCAAGAGTATCCAGTTTTCCATCTGATACCGCGACACTATACAACAAGGATTTAAACAATAAGGACATATTATGTCAAGTATTTCTAAACCCGATCTGAATTTCGCCAAGTCGTATTGTCACAGTTTCCATGAGCAGATCTTCATTAATTGAGGTACAAGTATTCTGATAATGCATTTGTTAAGCTAGCACTAAAAGCATGAGTTGTCATTGGAGACTTCGTCAATTTATATTTCAGTTTTCTTTACGTTTTGGGTCGATATCCCTCTGTAAGCTCTCAAGGCCTTTGGAGCATTCATCCTCCAGGAATTTAGGATATCAAATGCTTCCTCGCTACAACTTCGATCTTCTCTTCGAATATTGGAAGCCTTGTTAAGCATCATTTGTTACATAAATTTATTTATACATTAATCTTTATTATCATCATTTTTATTCATTTTCTTATTATTATTATTATTATTATTTTATTTTTATTTATTTTTTTTTGGGTGAAACCTAATCTAAAGGCAAATTTTTACATATTGGTGTGTTTTTGCGTTGTTGATCCGAGTACTCAACAATGTTTAATATACCTCTCGAAATGGACTATGTAATTTCGTCAAATTCTTACAAATCTTATTCTATTCTATGTGTATTTCCCCTTCTGTTTCGTAAAGGGGTGTACTCAATAATACACATTTCAATACAAATCTAAATTGTAGTCATATAATGTGCGTTGATAAAGAAATTGCAAAACCGTTTTACCAGAACGCAAACGATTCTCATTTAGATACTTTTGATCTATGCTGGATTATAGTAGATAAGTATCTAAGAAAGATATCGAAATAATAATTTCAACCTGCTTTTAGAAGAAGGAACTTCACCGGCTGGTGCTGATGCATCTTGAGGGGAAATGCCAGGTGATGTGGATGCCGACGGTCCCCGGGATGCGGTATCTGTTTCTCCTGGTGATGTCTCGATTGGATCTGATTGGAGGAACGGGAAATCGTGTTAACTTCGTAAACAATATTTATTCAGTATTCTTTTGTTTTTGCTCGCACAATTATGTTGAAGAAATTTAATTACAATTTAATTACACAAATAAACATTTTCATGTGATTTAATCTCGTTACTTCAACTTTATTATTATCATAATCATACTATTTGGTACACCTTAATACCATCTTCAAATGACAAGAAACAATCATTGTCAGAGAGTCCTCTGCATGAAAAGTCCATCGTTCTTCAATACGGAACTAATTAAAAGTTTGAGCTGTTATAAAACAAATCCTTGTGTTTGAGATGTTACAATATTTAAAGATAAGGGCTTTGTCATAAATCACATTAGATTATTTTCAAGTAAAAGCATTTAAGTTTACAACAAATATGATGTTGAGCTGAAAAATGAAAGAAAATATACTCAATATTGATATTTCATCTAAGTTTCCACATATAAGTATTATATTTTTAATGATCAGATGAAATTATACTCAGCATGTTCTTACTGCCGGTCGGGGGCATACATATAGGCCTATATTGAAAAATTGTGTGTGTACTGTGCATGCATCCGCATGATTATGACATAGATTTCACTTGAAGAGTGACTTTTTGAACACGTGTTTGGTGTAAATAGTACCACAAAATAGCGATTAAACAAAAAGTACAAAGCAAACGGAATGGGTGTCTTTTTATCTTAAAGACAAAATAGGGCATTTTCATTTTAAGTTTATAATGTCCGTTGATGACTCTAGAAATATCCGTCCAAATTTCCACCCGTGATATTTTTTGTTACATGTCTAAACAAGTTGGAGCTTGGCTTTGAAATTAAATCGATGTGAAAAAGAAATCAACTTCCTTGATTAATTTTAATAGTACAGATAGAAAACACAAAAAGAACCGAAGTGGAGATTCCCGTTTCTATCTCATCCGTCAATAATAATGAATATTTCAAATATTCTATATTCAGAAGGTAAGCATGGGAACCAAAAGTTATCAACTTCAAACACCTTTGGTGTCATCTTTTAAAGTGAAACATAAAACGGTTTCTCATGAGTTATTTTCTACATGCCTTCAAACTTTCAAAACTTGTCAAATGTAGTTAATGAACGAAGCTGATTGTTTGAATGAACGGTAAACATTTGTAGATTTCTCGGTTGATTTGATTCTAGTAAATTTTGTTTACCTTTTAAGTACATGGGAACCAAGAGCCGCTTTGTTGTGCTTTGTTTCAAGATGAAGTGCAATATCACTTTATTCTTGTCAGTGGTTGGTGGACCCACTGTGAACATCGCTTTGTGCTCAGTCAGATGACGAATCTCACTTTCCTGTAGAGTCTACAAAAAATAATAACAATTCTGTGTGCATGTATCTCTACATACACTGTACATGTATGTATGTACGTATGTATGTATATAAAACTTAAGAATAAACTGTACAAATTGTACATAACCTGTCAGACAAAAAATGCTGCTAAACGGACTATAGTTGTATTTGAAGTATTGGATTGACCCACATGCTGACTCTCTTATTTTAATTCTAGCTACCTCGGAAAATGAATTTGTTAAGTTGTTAGATCATTTTTTTAGATTAAGGCTGCAGGACCAGACGAAAACGGTCTGCATGATCGGACGCTAACGGCCCACTCGTCAATTAACATGTTAAACCATATGTTAACCATTCTGTCATATATTGAACATGTTATTATACCCACACACAAAAAATCTACACCCTTTTACGAGTTGAGCAAAAAATTGACGAATTTGGGTAACTGCACTGCATTTTTAGGTTAAAAGTTCACCAACTAATTTTGGTTAACTGGAATTGCCAAACAGCAGATATCCAACCATATAATGCCCCAACTCCCGAATTGCCAAATTATTGGTTACGTAGTCTGTGGTCAATCAATAAATTGCTAAAATTAGATTTCCCACAAAAGTCATTATCCAATTCTATCCAATATTGAGTACATGTAGTACTAATTGCGGAGGCATTTGCCCAACTCTTAAAAGCTTATATTTTGGATAGTGATTGCCTGACTTGCATTTACTCAGCTGATACTCAGCAATCCAAATGCATGACAACTTTAAACACGTTGAGTTAAACTGCTCATATGAACGTTACCGTGGTCTCGTCTTCCGTGCTCTCTTTGCAAGTTATCCTTAATCCTCCAGAACGCCACCTGACTAAGAATTGCTCTCCGGGGATCGGAGCCATATATTTGTCCTGCACCTTGAGAATAATGTTAAGAAAATGTAATGAATAGTTCAAATGCATTTCCACGCAATGCACTTCCACTCAACAAAGTATATTATCAGTATTAGAGAGAGAAAGGGGAACAAGGGAAACGCTCTTGGCGGTCTCGCCTGCATTACGCAATTCGATATGATGAAAAATTGAGGTTGGGATATTATTTATAGGTAGGGTGGCCCATTAGGTTGTGAAAACATAATCCAAGTCTACTGACCTAAAATTACCTTTTACCTTGACTTTGTGACCTGGAATTTGTGTTAATGATTTTATGATACTTGATTACCCTTGGGTACAAGTTTCATGGAATTTGAACAAACACTTTTGAAATTATGCTAAAAATTCAAAATCTTGATGTTGATGCCACAACAAAGTCTAAGTTTGCAGACCTGAAATGACAATTGACCTTGACTTTGTCACCTAAAAGACTTATCACATGATTGGTGATACTTGTTAACACTTGTGTTCAAGTTTCATGGAATAGGAATGTTTACTTTCAACATTATGATAACAATTCAAAATCTTAACCTGATGCCACAACATAGTCTAAGTTTGTTGACCTGAAATGACCTTTGACCTTAACTTTGTGACCTGAAATTCTCCTCACATCATTGAGGATACTTGATATCTCTTTAGTCCAAGTTTCATTAAATAAGAACTTATCTGGCGCTGCTCAGTGGCTGCCAGGCTCACGATCAATTGGGCAAAAAGAATATTATCCATTTTCGGTTTAATACAATTTGGAGTGGACTTTAAAAGATTATTATTATAATATTATACTTTCAAAATTATATTAAAAATTCAAAAACTTAACCTTAGTTAAGTTTTTTGATGTTGACGTCGCCGCCACCGGAAAAGCGGCGCCTATGTCTTGCATTTTGCTACGCAGGCGAGACAAAAATGACAGAACAAAAAAATCATACAAATATTTTTAAAAATGACATAAACACATGAATATATCGAATTCAAAACTGCTGAAGTTTAGAATTCAAAAGTCTAATTGAGGATATACCGAAAATAAGAATCTGCAAACATTACTAGAGATATTTCAGCCTTAATAATGAAAGTAATATCAAAAACAGTAATGATAACCATATTTTTAATTTTTTTTAAACTTCAATTTATTGTGCAAACTTGCTCAACAATTAAAGGAGACATGATCATAGCCCAGAATAAAACCATTTTATTGGTAGATGCAGGGCATTTTAAACGTGGCAATAACTGGGTCTTTTTTATCCAAGGTAAGCACATCGGTATTTAATGCTTCTCTTCCTGCGGGCCCTCCAATTATTATTACCTTATCATTGCCAGGTACCCATTTACATCTGGGTGGAGAATAGTTATTGCAGATTAATGTATTACCAAATGACGTCAGTGCCTGCCTAGGATTGAAACCCCAAACGCTTGGATTGAGAGTCAAGCGAATCATGGACCACAATACACGACACTTCTATGTAATCCGTTTACACTTAAACTTGATGAATGTTGACGACCGTACCTGAATGTTTTATGGGTACTATAAATGCAAAGCAAAAAATGACGATAAAGAGCGGGGGAAAAGAATAACAAGAAGACGAAAAGACGAAAAGAAAAACACTAACCTCTAGATTTCTGATGTTTTCATCTCTTACATGGACAAACAACTCATGTTCATCATTCTTTGAAGTTGACACAGGAATATATGGTGTACAAATAACACGTTTTCCAATAAATATCCGTCTGAAGACAGCTACAATCCAAAATTCGGAGAAGTGGTTCATGTAGATATCAAGGTCGCAATGTCTAACAACACATCGCGGGCTCCCGTTGGTAGAAGGAATCGCCGTAAAATTTTCAGAAGCTGTCCATGCAAAATATCAACAAATAAATCTCGTAAACGTTTACCCAAACCTTTTGATATCATTAAAAAACATATACTTGTGTGTCAAATTCATCGAAAGGTATCACAATTCTCCACATTTTAACACAAAACAAAGGAACCATGTCCTTTCTTCTCTAACAGTAATCATAATTCTTTGCCCCATCCCAACCAATACTACGTCACGTATTGGGGTTTGAAAGGCCTTATGGGGGATAAAAAACTTAAATTATACGTTTGTATTTGTGCAATCAACTTCCTTGAGCATATCTATTACTTTTTATTTAATGAATTGCAATGTGAATAGGACAGGGAGAGAGAGAGACATCGATAAAGACCAGACTTTACCACTCTTGCGATAATAAGTGACGACTTCCGCAGCCTCTGGCTTTGTGAATATACCACAATGGGGCATCGTTACTGTCACCGGAACGTCAAATGTTGCATCGGAGGGCGACATCCTCAAGCCGACCGAAATGATGGCTTCCGTTTCCTTCAGCACCAACTCAGGTGGAATGTCATGGATTGGTTCGACGGTGACATCCTTTGCTCTGTAAGCTTCATTTGGTGGAATTCTTACTTCAATACCATGCTTCTTAAGCCAGATCACGTCAGTATCCTCACTCAAATCATCCCTGCTTTCAAGATTTTGAAGTGGGATTTTATCCTGGAGGGCGCTCGGTGAAGAGACACGGTGAACGGACTCTGTCATCTGTCCCTCGTCATATGTAGGTTTTGAAGTGTACTCATGCGGTCTGAAATCCGCCGCCTTTACTCCTTCTCCAGATTCCATCCATGCAATAATGGCTTGCTTGGAATGCTCTTTTTCTGTAAATGATTTTTGGTACAGTACTAGTAATAATAACTGGATTTACATAGCACCTTTTTCCCGAAATAAAATTCTACCTCTGAAAAGAATTGCCAACGTTGAGTTGTTGGACTTTTTAAAGAGTGATTTTACAATAAGTCTTATCAATAATACATAAAAGAACATGTTGTACATTACATTATTGCATTTCATTTTTACTTAGGGGTATTTCTTTAACTGTCGTTTCATTAATATTGTATGAAAACGAACATGTAAACATGATTCGATTGAACATCATCCATTTCTTTACTTGCCCCCCCCCAAAAAAAAGAAATACATTAAAGATATAAAGGGGATGCCTACCTTCATCGTCATGATGCTCGTCAATACTCAAAACTCTAAAAGGAAAGACCAAAATTGTAGGGAATTTTTTAGCAATATCCAGGTACAGACAAAAAATACTTTTTATCCAAAGCAATCTAAGATTCTATTATGAACACGAAATTCATTTATCCTTTTTAAGAAGAAAACAAAATCCATTGGTTCAGTTGATCGTCATGTTAATATTTTATATGACTATTCAGTAGTTGTTTTCGAAAATGATATCAAAGAAGGTGTACAAGTTGTCAACATAAATGAAGTGATTAGTATAGGCAAGTCTTATCTCAATATCGCTGGGATTAGCCCTTGATAGGTCTTCGGCCTTTGTCCCTAGTCCCTCGACGTATACTCAATTATCATGTTACGTATTGTTCTTTACTGCATCTTTTTATTTCTAATGTAATATTTTAATTTTTTCCTGCATTGTTTTACATATAATACCGTATTTAAGAGTTTTGTGGAAATAAATTAATTGAAGTCAGTTTTCGCAATTCTTATTACAAGTAATCAGGGTAAGCCCATGGGAAACAAGAGAAAGGCAGGAAATATACCTTTGAACTCTGTCAGGTATGTATCTAGACGTCGAGAATGTGCGTTTATGCGCACGGGCTGAACCGGAATATGTGCGCCATCTGAAATGAACATTAAAGAAATTAAAATTATTATAAATATCTGTCTGAGACTCAACAAACATTTTGAACTCGACACAAAATACTAAAATGATCTTTTGTTTCCTTGCAAGAACCTTGTAATTAACTCACAAACTACCTTTGAATGTTGAAATGGCATGTTATAGCAGGATACATGAAGCGAGCTCACCTCATGCTATTGAGAAATACTTTCCAATTGTTTAAATTGACTTAAGTTTTAATTAACAGCTAGGGTATATTACACCGTTTTCATTCTATGTTATTCAACAATTAGAAGAAAAAAATTAGTACAAGACATGGCAACTTACGTTTCGGAAAGCGACCCTCCTCCTCCTCCTCCTCCTCTAGCAACGTGCTGAAACTGTACGATGATAATAATAACAACATCAACAACAATACTACTACTACTACTACTAACAATAATAATGATAATGTAATAATATTCAATTATGATAATATAAATAATTATTATGATAATCATTATAATGATTATGATAATAAGGATAATAAAACTGTTGTTTACCCATGGAAGCATCATCAGCCTCATTGCTTTTTTTAGTTTTACTTATGATTTTTTTTGTTTTATCGCAAATTACAGTAAACGCCAAATCATTTCTGGATCTGAAATCATTTTTCCTCAAAACGCGTTTAATCAGGACATATTTTTAGGTAAAAGCCCTGTACTTTGGCAAAAGGCCATAACGCCATAATAGTTCTTATGTATCTGATAGAAGCTAGAAACTAATAATACCATTTGACAGGTATTTAAAATTCATTTTATATACCTGCTTAACGAGTCGCTTCTGACACTAGGAGTGTTAGATCGCTTATGATGAAGCCTCTCTGCCCAGTGCCCCCTTGCTCCTGGAATCTTTGGAGGGTAAAATAATCATCGCCAGTTACTAAGTAGGCATATTTAAATGGATTACAGCAATACTAGTAGGATTTTTTTTTTCTCTCCAAATAAAGTCTTTATTCAATATTTCTCAAAGCATAAAACAGTATAAGCAAATGTACAAAATGAGGGATACATACATTTGACAAAAAAAAGTACAATGAGAGGGAGAGAAAGAGAGGTTGTTTTGAATGTCTGTGACATAAGAGTGATTATCCATTACTATTTTCTCTAGGACTGACATTTGATATCTGAATTATTTCTCGGCACTGCTTGTGGACAGTCAATTCACTCACTCGGGGTCATAGCCCGGTGGAGGAGCCTTTCATGTTTCATCGAAGGGCTGAAATGAGGATCTATAGTACAGGTCATGATACTCCCTTTGCTATTTCTCCTATGTAAGCTATCCATAAGACACATTCTATGGTATTTGAGACGGATAAGTGTCAAATGCATTTATCGATTATACATTTTCCTAACTATTACATAAAATTCATTGTCTCGAATTATTATTCAGTGTCTATACTAGATCCACATTCACATGTTCAAGAGAAATTAATAGTAGATCACCACGCCCACGAATCATCAAGGCTCCTAGCTAAATCGGAGATTATCTTTCTGCCCTGTCAGATGTAGGCCTAAAGATGCTGAAAGAGTTGCAAATGCGGTTGTCTCTTACTCTTAGCAGGCCTATGTATGCACAATATACACATTGATAACGACTAGACTAACGTGTAGCCCACAAATAAGTGGTAAAGATCTTGGCTCTGTTGCATAAAGCCTACCATTGATGGTAATTTTGCCATTAATGGTAAATTCCATGGAAACCTTGATTTGATTGGCTGTTGAGTAATGTTGCCATGGCAGTTATTGATGATGGCAAAGTCTCTGGAAATATTAACGACAAACATCTAACGCGTGGGTACACTCACCTCCACCTCATACGCATGTAGGCCTACTGTCGGGATGGCTCTTGGTTCTTCACGAGGGAATTCTCCTTCGAAGAAGTCTTCCACATTTGTGTCATGTTTCTTTTCTTTAGAGTGAAGGTAGAAACGTAAAGACTATGTAAAGATTTTTTTAACCTTATTTATCAATTAAATTAGAAGAATAAACTGTATTGCACGATCCCTCATTTTTGTTAAAGGTTTTGTATATCCTCTGGTCTGTTTTAGAATGAATTTAATTGTGTTTCAATATTTAGTGCGTTCTTACCCGTTCTTCGTCGTTGTTTCAAAACAGGGGCTGCATCTCCTGAATCGCTCACGGACTTCCACACTTCTCTAAGATGATCGTCTGCTAGGGAGATGGAATGCTGCAAGCATTTCCAATAGCGGATCATGAAGATAGCAGCCTTTTGATTTTGGGTATAAACCCCAGCCTCCTCATGTTGTCTGCTTCTGAACTGGATGCTGTCAAGTGTCTGGTAGGACAAACCCAATGCTAGACCGAGATGGTAGTACTGATCAGTGTTCATCTCTTTTATGATAAATTCTTCACTTGGAATGTCTTCGGCGTTGCTATAAATCGAAATACAGGGAGAAGAGAGAAAAAAAAGTTATCTCACTGATTAGTAAAGCTAGTTAATGTCAAGACCTAGAATCCCATCCCATCCAGATCTCAGTTAGGAGATACTACCTCTATTATCTGACTCCGAGTCTGTTCTGTTCCTGGTCATGATCCCCGAATCTGGATATTGTTGACCAATAAGAGTGTTTGCATTAGCGAGTGTGTTACCTATTTCATACATTTTGGAGTTTAATCCCATCACTTTAAGATTACATGAACATAGTCGAGAAAGTAATATTCATATTGTCACTTTAGATTGCATTCCAAGGTTTGACCTTGACCCTTTTTACAGACTTGCAGTTTACCACTTCAGGAGGAAGTAAATTCGAGGCCCGACTGGTTCTTAGGGAAAAGGTGATCAGTATGGAATCTCATGTTGGAGGAGATAATGTGGTATCCCTTCAGGATATTCTGAGGTTGTGTAATCTAGTCTAGTTTTGGGGTATGGCGATTCGGTCATGAATGGCTTCAAAGAAAAGTTAGTGCCTAAATAGCCACTGGTCGTCTTTTTTGAAGTTGTTGCCAATTCAGTTCATTCTTCAGGTCTGATACATGGACGTCCATTCTGCATTTAAATTGTCAGTGACAAATTTGGCCCTTCATTTATAAACACCCTCTGGTTTGTTAATGTGCTTGCTTAAATAAGGATCCCACATGCTACATGCGTATTCAACATGTTCAAGATTAGGCCTTACTAAAAATGAAAAAAGAAGTAAATGCAGCTCTCTGAAAATTCTTGGTTGAGAGGCCAGATAGTTTTCATCCCAACCATAGCATTAATGAATTCTGTATCTGCTTGGGTCTCCAACAATAGGTTTTGGTCAACTCCGAAGTAAGAATTTTGGTTTACCTCCTTGAGAGTAAGTACCATTCATTGTGTATATTCGGTTGAGGAACATTTGCAGCACTTGGCAACGTTGAATTTCATTTGTCACTTAATCATGTTAATTGTCAGCCCAGCTAGGTAGCCTATTCAGATCGGACTGGATGATTTGGGTGTCATTGGTCGACTTGATCGCCCGGTAGAGGATGCAGTCATCTACAAATAGCATCGTACTCGTCGAGATGTTTCCATTGATGTTGTTGGTAAAATGAGGAAGAGTAGCGGCCTATGGCAAACCCCTTTGGGACGCCTGACAATACTTCAGCATTTCACATCAACTTAGTTTCGTGATCTTGATGTCAGCGTGTTCTCGATCCACTGCAAAAGTTGTACCCCTCGATGACTAAACTATTAGTATTGCGTTTTATTTTAGCCAGACTTTCATATCTTTTGGATTTGTCTCTACTAGTTCTTTCAATAATACAGTAATAGATTTTTAATTTATCTCGTGTAATGATGTTCATGTTGTTAATCTGACACAATTAACGTTATGATTTTTTTTCTGTCTTGTTAATGTTATATTTCAATAAATATAATAATAATCACAATAATGGTTTAGAGCATATCACACAAAGAAAAAAAAGCATAGTAGTGATAGAATTCAGCAAACAAGGATTTACACACACAATATTTTTCGTGTAAAAATGTATTTTTCATAAATTAACTTTACCTGAGGTCAAAATTTGATCCAGGGACCATTTCATCTAGGGTTGAGTGTATGGCGGCTGAAAACCCTTGGAGATAAATGATAAAATTGCTGAGTGACTCCAGTTATTTCATTGGTACGAGAGTAGCTTCGATTCCACGTATTGCATAATTATGGGGGTGATAATTGCGTAAAAAGAAAAGCAATTACATAACATACACGAAAATCTATTTAGTTCTTTCTTCTCGACGGTACCGTGCAATATATATTTTTGTTCCTACTTTAAAAATCAGTCAAGGATAGGTTTTCGTCAAATTGAGATATTTTAGAATATAAACACAGTGACAAATATGCAGTGATCCTCGATTCAATGAAAATGATAGAGTTGAAACATGTTTAAACAATAAACGCCTTTGTTTGTATTTTTTGAAAAGGAAGATGAGTTGAAGAAGGGGGGATGAGAAGAAGATTAACATACCAGTACGTATAACCACGAACGCCATGCTTGTTTTTGGTTGGTTGGTACTTGTTGCTGAAACGGAGATGTTAATTATCTGCGTTCTGGCAATGGTTTCCGTCGTGATGGGCAGCGAAACCAATGTCTTCTGCCGGTTGAATAAATCTTTCGTAGAGATGATCTGATAAAATATTATATTTACAATATTTAGTGTTTACTTCTCCCTATAGCATTGAACCAGTGTTAAAGACGACGTGGACGGAATTAGGACACTTGTACCTACGCCAATTGCTCCGCGATAATTTCCAACACTAATCGAATTCAGCCGTGTGCCCATCACATAATCCAGACCTAATCCTAACAATTACCTTAGACCTAACCTAAAACCAATGCACCCAAGACACTTACCTTATACTTTTAACGAAATAGAACCACTAGCAACGCTAAGTAAATACCTGAATTGATATTAATTTGTGTTTGTGGCACACACGCATATGCGGATTATCAACATCAAATTTTTTATTGTATATATGTATATATATATATATAACAACTCAATTTCAATACATCTTGTAAATTTGACGGTTTTTTGAGCTTTTCGTAACTCAAGAATGAAAGGTGGACTGGTTGAATTAGGGCCTTTGTTGAATACCTTTGGATGTCAGCTTTAATACGTTGCAATTTCAGGGAACATAAATCCGGACAAATTAGTTGTTCAAACTTAAAACATTACAACATTTGGTAAGAGTATGAATAATTTAGTTGTTAACTGTATATATATATATATATATATATATATATATAATACACACACTCACAAAGCCCAGATAAGAGACATATCCTACCTAAAGTTTACTATTATACTTCCATTAGCAGGCCATTAACAGTTTGACCAAGGAAATCGCTTTGCATCTCATGCCTTGTATCAAGCATATATTTTAAAATGAATAGAATGCACAGACATTAACATATAATAAGAATAGGAATAATTGTTACCTTTTTTTCCCCATTGGATTCCAGCTCTAGATCACTTGACTCAGGTTCCAGACCAAAACATCTCCCAGGATGTACCTGGTGGTATAGCAGATTTTCCTCTTCTTCCTGAATTTTCTGTTTTATATCAAGAACATACACAAAACAGTGACAGGAGATATTATAAATTTTTACGATTGGAATTATAGTAATAATGATTATTACTTCACTTTCTACGATCTGCCAAAGTTGATTAACAGTGCGTTGCATTTAATGCAAATCTGTTCAACAGTTCTTAAGTATTTTCCTCTAAAGATTTTACATGTATAATTTGATGACACATTTTTCAGGTAAATATGTTTCCGTTCTCCCCCACAAGATGCATGAATCGGAAACAAAATGTTCACATAATAAAAGGATTACTTTCTTTTAATAGCTTTGTAGTTTTTCTTTCATGATGTATCATGCATGTAATCAAAGAAATTTTGAAACGATATGGAATATGTCTTTTTAACACCATGAACAAGGTGATGTCATTCGGCATAATTAAGAAAGGCTACTCATTAAATTGGAGGTGAAATAGAAAAAAGGTATTTTTTTTATTTTAATTTTTACACTGATATTATTGTAACTTTGTGAGAGAGAAAATTTTAACATAAAAGACAAACGGTATACTTTTTCACATACTGATTTTTTTTTTGTAAAGTTATATACAAGATATATGAAACCGTTTGCAGATATGCAATGCACTTTCTTCAGAATTATACAAAGTGACATTTTCTTATTTAGCCACTATATTATATACAAATAATGAATGCTTATGAGTTCAATAGTGCAAATATTTTCATGAGTTAAAAGATTAACGTTCTATTCAACGAGGCGTCAGCGGGGGCTAGGGTAGGGGGCAGCCCCCACCCCCAAAAACAAATGCAATAAATTATCAATAATTCATTACATTTTCCCCCGGTTCCCAACAGAAACAAATCATCTGTGTAGCCATGCCTTGAACCATAATGCATGGCCGTACAGAGGAATTTTACCTGTTGGGGACCGGGGAAAATGTAATGAATTATTGATAATTTATTGCATTTTTTTGGGGGGGTGGGGGCTGCCCCCTACCCTAGCCCCCGGTGCGTACAGCCATGATTCAGTGGTAAAGCAATGGCCTCGTAACTGTGAGGCCCTAGGATGAAAACCGTGTCGATGCGCTATATTAGTGCGATTTTGTGAGGCATTAATCCTCTTTACTGTCAGTTATGACTTTAAGGACGTAGGCCCCCTAGTTGATAAGCATAGTAGCATACACATGCTTTAGCAGTCACGAAAAACAAACACTCGCAAATTATTATTCAATAAAATCTTAGAATGTATACTATTATCTAGATCTATTAGGAATAAATCATTGTCAAAATCATTCCATAAATTGGGGTAAACAAAAATTATTCCACCTTTGTGACCAACAGTGTATATATAAATATATATATATATATAAGAAAGTCTAGAGTTCTGTTCGGAATTTGGGCAAATACACAAAAATTCAACAAATAATGATGCTCCGTACACGAATAATTAATATGGGGATAGGATGCGCATATTTTGGCGCATAACAATAATATTTTTCCAAATACAATTAATACTCGACAATGCCCTAAGTGCAAAATTCCAAAATCGTTCTCCGAATAATGCAGCATCATTAATTCTTGGAATTTATTTATATGTATATATATATATATATATACTGTATACAAATTACCTGAACAATGTAAGGTATGTCTTCATGTATGTACATCCGGAGTGTGATGTCTCCCCCCTGTGCCATGTCGATTGGAAGGAAAGGGGTGCACGCCATTCGTTTACCATGACTATGATAATGAAGCTTTATCGGTATCCAAAGCTGTACTTTGTCCTGAATTACAGATGTGGCATCTATGACGAGCTTAATATCCCTTTTCTTAAGGATACATTGTTTATAACCATCTTCAAGGGACCGTTCACGGTGAACTGTAAACAGTTGCATATTGATAGGAAGAAAAAAATCAAATACAAATATGTTTTTAGATATGTTTGCTTTCTTTTGTATGATCCTAATTGATGTGATGACTTTGAAAATTCTTCAATTTGTTGCTAAGTGCATCGCTTACAACGTTCCCGTTAGGTAAGCTAATGATAAATTGAAGAAATGATAAGAAATGGACATTATTTTGATGGAAAATGTATAAATAGGTGAGTGAGGAATGCATGAAAATAATGTTTAAAATACAGCGTATTTTTACATGAAGTAAAAAACATTAACACCTTCACTATGCCAAATAAGAGAGTCACTCGAATTTAACGTGGCAAATCCTGAAAAATATTATGTTGTGTTTACAACTCCCTTGAATCATCCTATTGACAACTAACCTGAGGTTGATTTAGTTTGTTTCCAGATAATGTCAGCATGAGCATCTTTTGACTTCAGCAATGTTGCGGCATGAGGGAGACTTAACGTTATAGGCTTGGAATAGCGCCACTGTACAGGGAATGTGATTCCAATGCCATGGCCTGTAAGAAACTCATTCTCTCGGATAGGTGGGGGATCATCAGTAACTAGGGCTATAGATACATCGTGGCACGAACCAGGCTCCACTGTCCATGGTGGAATCGACATTGTGACATCACAGCAGTCCAAATGTAGAATTCCTCCTTCACAGCCAATACCACGATGAATCTCAGTAGATCTTGCAATCGGTAAATCTACATTTTTTCATACAAAAAAAGGGACAAGGTAACCAGATAGGGAAAAACAGTGGATTTTATGAAATCTAAGTGAGAAGTAAAGCCGCTGAAAATCAGATAAAATACATACCGCGGAATTCATGAACATCATCTTCGGATAAGCTGCCAAAAGAACCACAAAAAAAAGGTTGTACGAGTCTATCTAGGATGTATTACTTATCATACATCCATGTTTTATATTTTATATTATCTTGTTTTATATTACAGTGATGTATCAACATTGTGTTGATTATTAGGTCTCTAATACTATTAAATGATACACAATAAGAATCAATGTCTTTAAGGACTGATGTTTGCAGCAAAATAAAATAGGCAATCGACAAATCACATGAAAAATCCATCAATCTATCAGCAGGGCCAAACAATATTTGTTGGAACTTTGTACATAAATTATATGGTCATATTTCTTAGATTGTATTTCTTTGATTTGATGTATTTATTTTTGATAAATTTTAAGCAGAAACGTATTTTATGGAGCCTGGTTAACTAATTCTTTATAATTTTCTCACCTCCGTAATACCATTTGCCTAATGCGCTCATCTCTGGCATACTGTACCGGGGTAAAGCCTTCGTTATCCTTGATGTCGATCTTGGATCCTTGATTTATAAGGAATTGTATCAGAGCTTCCGCGGATGATATGTCATCATCACTCTCTCGTTGTATCTTTTTTGTTAATGTATGAAAAGGTTAAGGTCTTGTGATTTAGTAACTGCACGAACTAGAGTATTGTGAAACACACAAACACATATAGAATGTCTAAATCAAGTGTTTTTATTACACTTCAACACGTTTTCTACATTTTCGATTACAGAGAATACGATTATTATGATTGTATTACGTTTATACTTGCAGCAATCTATTCACGTGGCCTTATCTACTTCTAATATGAAATGATGATGACAAGGATGATGAAAACAGTAACAACCATGATAGGATTACTACCACTACCACCAATACTACTACTACTACTACTACTACTACTTCTACTACTACTACTACTAATAATAATAATAATAATAATAATAATAATAATAATACTAATAATAATAATGATAATAAATCTACATGTCCTTATAAATGAGCACGTGTCGCCCCGTCGTCATTCGATGGCTTCGCCCTCACATCTTCGAACACGCATGATACACACGCACACAAATTACCTTGTGAGTCAGTGAAAAGATTGTAAAAAAGTAACCATAGAATAAAACAAACGGATAGGTTAAGCATGTTACTATAAATGCTAAGCCTTTGTAAATAGTTATTATTTAACAACGGAAAACTAACACACACTCACACATACACACATATCGACGAATATATAAATAATGTTCATAACCAAGTTTCACCTTGTCCTTCCCATATTCAGATCGGTTTATTGAAAGGGTAAAGAAAGCATACACATACACACACGGACATATTATGTATGTCAATTAGAAAGACTAACAAGTCTCTATAAAGACAAAACTTGTAAAAAAGAAACTATAAAAAAAAAGTAACCTGCTGCAAAGCTGTCGTCACTTCAACCTGTCTTTTCTCACAGTGGCATAGTCTGATGGCAACATGTAAGGGTGTCTGGCCATCATGTGACTGAGGATTTAAACCAGCACCTAGTGATACCAACTCCTCAATGATTGATGATAGCCCGCTTACAGTAGCAAGGTGAATGGGTGTTAGACCAGCGCTGTCGCTGTGATGGATAGATGTTGAATCCTGTGAAAAAAGAAAACCACAAATAAACAAATAAATGATGGATTAAAATATTGACATGCAAAGATGGTGTTACCCGTATCAGGACAATCAGGATCCTGGGCAATCACCCCCGGAAAAATCCCCTCACGAAAACTTCCCAAATGATAATTCCCCCGGACAATTACCCCGGAAAATTACCCCGAGGACAATTACCCCCAGTGAATTACCCCCATGGACAATTACCCCCACCCCTAAATATAACCTTCTTGGAAAATCACCCACACCCCTGTTCGTTAAAGAGAGTTCGTTAAAAGTAAGGGGGTATTGGTGTTGATGAGTTGTAAATAGTAGAGGTTGTGGGAAAGAATGTATAGTGTGAGTGATGGTGGTACTGATGGTAATGAATCAGATGTCATATTAATTAACATAATAAGCTTAATGAGTTACAGCTACATGTACCTTATCAAGAAGAACCCGTGCAGTATCAGCTTTGCCAGAGCTTAGTGCAATACTTATGGGTGACTGGCCTCTTCTAGAAAGTCTCGTGCTCATAATTGCTTTCCGATCCAGTAGATTCTTCATTATTGTTTCATTCCCACTTTATTAAAACAATTATTAAAACACATTTATGTATATATTTTTACTAACTTCATGTTCAAAGTATTTATGAACACTGTCAATGTGTTTTACTTTATTTACTACTAGCATGATTCTAAGATAACAACAACAAATATTTTTTCATTGAGATTTACTTATCGTAAGTAAGATCGTAATTATTTTCCCATCATGTTTTTCCCCAAATCAAACTAAATCCCTTTTCTTTGATAAAAGGCGACATGTAATTATAGCGGAACTTTGGTTGTGTCTCATTCATTTACAAATCTAAATGTCCTATGCAACCGCTAATAATCCTACAGATAAAATGGGATCTATAGAAATAACAGGTTATGAAACCATTTAAAGAAACAAATGAGATATATTATTTTGCTTTGATGATAACAATGCGGAATGTTTTTGTTGAATGAATCAACAATACAGTTCAATCATATTTCGTGATACGGTCATGGAGAAAATTAGTAGTACTATTAAAGTATGACAAATGTTGTATAAACAGTTCACCTTGCTGCAGCATAATGGAGGGCTGTCCATCCTTCTGCATCTTCTGTCTCAATATCTGCATTGTTTTCGAGCAGCAGACGTACACAGTCCAGATGTCCTCCCCTTGCGGCAACCATAAGTGGCGTGACTTCTTTTAAGGTCTGTAAGATAAATAATATCGGTACTCTGCCTACAGTTTTAAGTAGACCTACAATAAGATACATGTAGTCCTACTCTAATTTCATCGATGAATACAATTTGCCCTACATAAGAGACAATCGGGGAGAATATAGGATGCTTACTCACTTGTATGATCATTGTGTTGATAAAATAATATATTTGACTTTTTTTATTTATTTATTCGACAATTAACATTTAAATGTTATCATAGGAATTCAATGAAGATATTCCTTTTTACGCATATCTTCAGCACTGCTAGAAATAAATATTATTTTGGGAACATGAGATTCGAGAAGCTTCGTGCTAAATAAGGTGATACCTAACTTGTGAGATCCTATTAGCCAGTCCGAATCCCGAATTCTGTGCTAAATACGCACAAATTAAAAGACTGTATAATATCCTCTCCGGTATAGGATTTGGTGTTTCCTTAATTTGTCTTTTGCTTTCGTCCAGAGCCACTGGACCTTATTCAAAGGAATAAATTGGTAGGTTAAAAATCAACGTGGAGTCCATCCCTAGTTAAAAGAACATATAAGCTTTACACACACTGGACATATTTCCTATGGGGATGCATGTTGAAAACTATATCACGTATTAACCACTGCTTTTGAATGCATGCCATACACTTTTTTAACATATTGATATTTGAATGGCTTTTACTAAACGGTCGCGTCGTGGCGTGGTTCGACGAACTGGCCAAAATTAGCCACCAATTTGTGTATGGTGTCTATTTTTGTATCAATGCGAAAGTCTAAGACGCGTCCCTCTTCTTGTTTTTTTTTTTAGCAGATGTTTCTGCATTTATTGAAAAACCAAATACAAAATATTCTAATAACAATAATAGTTTATAATATGATTGATTTACATAAAAAGTGACAACTGAAATACACGCAAAAAGTGCACATATATACACTGTTGCTCATAAAGTTGTAATATTTTGTTTTACTCGAATTTATGGAATGATTTTGACAATGATTTATTCCTAATAGATCTAGATAATAGTTTACATTCTCAGATTTTATTGAATAATAATTTTCAAGTGTTTGTTTTGCGTGACTGCTTAAGCATCTGCATGCTACTATGCTTATCAACTAGCTTTGGGGACATAAGCTCTTAAGTCATAACTGACAGTAAATGAGGATTAATGCCTCACAAAAGGGCAATAATAATAATAGCACATCGACACGGTTTTTATCCTGGGGCCTCACAGTTACGATGCCATTGCTTTGCCACTGAATCATGAATGCACGCAGCGGGGGCTAGGGTAGGGGCAGCCCCCACAAAGACAAACAAAAAATGTAATAAAGTATCAATAATTCATTGCATTTTCCCCCGGTCCCCAACATAAAACAATTATCTGTGTGGCCATGCCTTGAACCATAATGAATGACCGTACAGAGGATTTTTTTTTCCTGTTCAATCCCTTGAGTACTCTCTGAAGTGCTATCATAGGCCTCGCATCCATACTCCAACAAAGATCTAATGTTATTTATTTATTTATTCATTTAAAAATATTTATACAGGATGACAATATCAGCCAAAGCTGTTTTTCACAATGGTTCTGTATATACATGTACATGGTAAAATACAAAAATAGCAATGAAATACAAAATAACAGTGAAGTACAAAATAACAATGAAATAGGTAAAACATCATATATATTACATGGATGCATCACTTACTTATCATATCATGACTCTTATTATTAAATCGTCGTTGGTAGTTTTCATCTTGTATTAAAAAACACAAGTTGTGAGGTAATTATACCCAGAAAAACCACCAATTCTTCCTTGAAAACTGAATAAGTAATTATTGATATATAAATGGTGGTAACACATGAGAATGTGTAATTTTCCATTCATTGAAAATTTGATAAAATTCCCATTCATTTAAAATAATATTACATAATACGCAGATGCTTCCACAAATAAAGAAAACTCTACATTTTAAAGGTACGTTCCGACACTTCTTTATTCCTATTGAAAAGGACCAAGATCTGATAATCAGTACTTGTTGTGAATTTATATTTATAATGATATGATAATGGTATTAAATCAGCATTCAATCACGTTAACCGGGGGCTTGTTTGTATAAAATTAAAACAATATTTAATTTTGTTGTTGTAGAATTTGTATCGGAGATCCTTAATGTTAAGGCTTAAAGGGACTTTAAGTCACTTTAAATAGAAGAGATACCTCTATTATTTGGCTCCAAACCAGACAGCACTGCTCCATAAACAGTGCAGAAGTCGAAATCGCGTTTAAACGCGTAAATCGCTAATTGCATACTGTACTCTATACTCAATACTCTATACTCAACATACACATACACGGTGTGTACATTTGGCCTGATTTTGTTATTGTTTTTGGCGCTTGATCGAATTGATCGATGATATGGTCTCATTTCAAGTCGTCTCGCTGTGTATTATTAGCCCATCCGACGCATTAGTGGTACGGAAAAAAATACGCTTCGCGGACAACTACCCCCTGGACAATAGGCCAGTTTCGGCGATTACGTTATGCGGGGTTACTGTAACTTGGTCGGTCAAGCTTTCTCATACCGCCATTTTGAATGTGTGCGTTTTGTGTTAGACTGTCTGTCCTTGCCGTTAAATTTCATTTATATTTTTTTTTATCGAAACTGCGTTGATATATATGAATTTCTGTTTTTCCGGGAAATGTCTTCCAACTTGCCATTCAACAAGTTGAGTTTCAGGCAGCTGCAATATTTTCTTAGAAAAAGAGGAGTTTCGCGATACACCTAGTTAGATTAGCTTCCGCGGTAGCGTACATTAGCCTGCCAGTAGACCCTGACCTACGGGGCCCGTGTCACTCAGTAGACGCGACTGGTGCACTTCTAAGGCTGACGATGATTCCTCACTTTGGGATCTATGACGTATTCAACTATTTATTAGACAATTGAGCGGACTATCAATTATGAAGGCTTTTAAGAGTTTTGAGGACTATATATCGATTATTTTTTTCGATGGCCATATGGAGAAGCTTGAGTGCAACCCCACTCTAGCTCTCGGCCGTTACGACTCGTATGTTTTTAGACCACAGGTCAAACCGACGCAAAAAAACAGAACATACTTGAACAAAAAGAAAATATATAGAGATATTATAAACAAACACAAAATTATTTAAAAATGTAATAACAAATATATATATATATATATATATATATATATATATATTTTTATATAGTTGCTTCTTGAATAATGAAGGTCCATATAATACTATTTTACTTCGTATGTCTCGTTGAAGAGACTACATGAGATCCCGCTCTTCGCGCATGCGCACATAGTCGTCTTCGCAATCTAAGGCTTATGAAAAGTAACTTTTCATCGCGCAAATTATACTTCAAATTTCATCGGAAATCTTCAGTTTATATTTTAAACAAAGTTTACTTTGAAATAAACGTTTGGATCAGGTAAGACGCTGTCTAGGCCTTTCCACTATCGTTTTAGAGCGATTCAGGAAAATTTTGTTCGTATACGTGAGTCGTGAGTTTCACAAACATGCACACAGCGGATTTTCCGCCGTGCTTGTCGGGGGACTTGGCCGACACTGGAACACTCGTCCCGCCAAATGAGCCTAAGAGCTCCATGCGGGGGAAAAAGAAAGAAATAAAGAAAAAGACTTTACAAAAATCAGACATCCCGTCGGGAAGTCGCTCAAGTTCTATCAAACCAAAGTCTATGGCTCCGGTGATGGTCTCGATCGGGACCTCCGGATGAACAATACAGTGAAGAAAACGTGGGGGTTTCAGGCAGTTCAGCCATGGAACTTCGCATGAACAAAATGGAAGCCATGTTGGCTCGTGTGGTGGCGGCCATTCCGGGCACTGTGCCGGGCCCCTCTCAAAGTGGAAATTTTTCCGACGGTTTTCTTGAGTCAGCGGATGACGTTGGCTCGGATGATGTGGAACAATACACATCGGAGGCTTGTGTCCCTAACATTGCAGCCAAGTTTGCTGTACCCACTGGAGTTGGAGAACCAGCTGATGAGGAGATTGCAAATTCAGCCTCATATTTGATTATGAACCGATTGGAAGACAAAGTCCTTTCAGATACTTCAGCGAAGTACTTGCCTCCAAGTAATTGTGAATATTTGGACACCCCCAAAGTCAACTAGGCAATCTGGGACAACCTTTCACAACGAGCTGGCTCTCGTGACTTGAAACTACAGAGAGTACAAAGATCTCTGACCAGAGGACTGTGGGCTTTTGCGCAGTCGCCTTCATCTCAGACAATCACAGAAACTCAGCAAGACTCTTTGGCATTAATCTGTAATGCCAATTATGAGTTGAATAGTTTGAGAAAAGAATTCATTAAGCCGGAAATGAATACGGCTTACAGCCATCTTTGCAAGCCTACGGCTCCAGTGACGAAGTTTCTATTTGGAGATGAACTTGGAAAGCGCATGAAGGACCTCAAGGAGGAGCAACGGGCAGCGGCCGGGTGGTAAAAATTCAAAAAGACAAGCCCACCTATCGGGCACACCAACGTTACCACCCATACAAGCCACAGAATTTTGCAAAATTCCAAGACGCGGGATGGACTCCATCCGCCGGCCCGAAGAAGCAGAGTTTTCAGAAACCTTCTTACCCGCGTTCGGGTTTTTTCCGCCAGCCTTTTTTAGGCCTGGGGCGGGGACGGGGAAAGCCACCCGCCTAACGAAACCAGCAACAGCAGAGCCGACAAGGCCAGAGTAAGTAGCTGCCATCATACCCGAAGAGGTAGGTGGAATAATTCATTGTTCTAGACCTAGATCTAGTCCCAATGCGATTAAAGATTTGAATAGTGACCCTCCTGTGGGAGGTCGACTGAGGCTTTTCTACCATAAATGCAGGTGTGATATTACATCAGATTCCTTTATCTTAGAGGCGGTCAGAGGTTATAAGATTGAATTCAATCAGATTACTCAAACCCTGCAGGGGACAAAACCTTTTTTCCTTCATAAAAGGAATAAATCAGAAACTGAGAGCATTAGCAAGGAAATAGCTAAACTTCTTGATAAAGAAGTGATCGAACCATGCTCTCGACAGCAGGTGGATTTCATATCTAACATTTTCCCCATGCATGCCAAAGAAAAATGATGGTATGCGTTTGATCCTCGATCTCTCAGAATTAAATCTGAATCTTATGACCCAACATTTCAAAATGAATAGCATACATACAGCAACTTACCTGATGACTCATAATTGCTATTTAGCCTCAGTCGATCTACAGGAATCACAGGAAATTTTTGAGATTCAAATGGCAAGACAAATGCTGGCAATTTAAAGCCCTACCTAATGGTCTGAGCACGGCACCTAGGTTATTCACTAAGATTATGAAACCAATGTTTGCCCACTTACGAGAATTGGGACATACAGTTATAGGCTATCTGGATGATACATTAATTGTGGGTGAATCTAAGAGACAGGTAGAATTGGCAATTCAAAATACTACAGAAATTTTGAGTGAATTGGGGTTCAAAGTTCATCCTGATAAATCAGTTCTGGAGCCACAGCAAGAGCTCCGATTTCTAGGGTTCATTCTGAATACTACTGATATGACAATCAGGCTACCAGAGGAGAAGATACAAGACATATCTGGGATCTGTCTGGACTTATTACACTTTACATCTCCTTCTATCAGACAGGTAGCACGAGTCATTGGGAAACTCGTATCCACTTTTCCAGCGGTGCAATTTGGGCCTCTGTTTTACCGCAATCTAGAGATGGACAAGGCGGTAGCCCTGAAGGTAAACAAGGGACATTTTGATAGGCATATGACCCTCTCTGACGAATCAAAACATGAACTGTTATGGTGGACAAAATTATCTGGTAGGGCCTCATCACCCATTAGAAGAGAAAGCCCTACCCTTGAAATCCGCACAGATGCGCGCGGAGCTGGATGGGGGGCAACCAACATGCAAGTTGAAACAGGAGGTAGGTGGAATGAGAGTGAATTGGTCAGAGCAAAGAACAACGAAATAAGCTACCTTGAAACGTTGGCAGTAGGATAAGGTTTGAAGTCGTTTTGCTCTGACTTACGTGATGCCCACGTGCTTGTAAGATCAGACAACGTTACAGCTGTCACTAAAATGGTATGGGCGGCTCCAAATCACTTGCCTGTAACAAAGTAGCGCACAAGATATGGGAATGGTGCATTGACAGAAACATTTGGATCAGTGTAGCCCACTTACCAGGCCGAGAAAATACAGAAACTGACCGAAAATCACGCAAATTTAATGACAGAACATTTTTTGGGCCTCCTGAGATTGACCTGTTTGCATCTAGATTAAATGCACAGTTGAGTAGGTATGTCCCTTGGCTACCGGATCCTAATGCAGAATCAGTGGATGCTTTCTCACTGAACTGGAGAGAATTCAATTTCTATGCATTTCCCCCTTTCTGCCTCATACCTAAATGCCTCCAAAAGATTAGAATGGATAAGGCAAAAGGACTGTTAGTTGTCCCAAATTGGCTAACGCAAGCATGGTTCCCATGCCTAATTAAGGCGATGATGAAAGGAGAACCACTCCTATTAAAGAGAAAGGTCAGCCTTCTCATTCAACCTGTATCTAATATACCACACCTCTTACAATCGTCTTGATCTTATTTGTTTCAGATTATGCGGGGATCCTTTAATCAAAATGGACTAAGTAAAGAAACAGTGGACATTCTCACAGCATCATGGAGATCTTCAACCAAAAAGCAGTATACTGTTTACATCAAGAAATGGAGACAGTTTAGTGCACAACATAAAGTGAGCCACCTTCAAACCAAGGTTAACACTGTATTGGAAGTTTTAAGTGACCTTTTCCAGAGTGGAGGATCCAGTTATAGTGCAGTCAACACAGCCCAAGACGAAAATCCAATTGAATCTCCATTGAATGTCCCCATTGAATCCCAATTGGCAATTTGGAGTACATGGAAAGTGAAACAATGGGTACCTATTGAAACCAATTGGCAATTGGTCCCCATTGAAATCGAAAGGCAATTGGTCCCCATTGAAACCAACTGGCAATTATTGGTCCCCATTGAAACCAACTGGCAATTGGTAAATCGAGAAATATTGATAAATCGATACTTCATAATCAATGTTGGCCACTGTCCATCAATAGGTATATTCTAATCTCAAATACATTTACTCCATCACAAAGATCATTTGAAGTGAAGTTAAGATTGAACTTAGAAAAGATTGAGGCTCGTACAAACATATATAATAAACATACATGTTATTTCTTGGTTAGTAATCATATAATCAATATATCTATTGCTAAAACGTACATGTAATTGTAACATGATCAGACAAATAATCTATTGGTCAATAATTGCTGAAGGAAAATAAAAAATCACAAAATTGATGTGCATTGTCATAATTTGCCTAACAAATCATGATAAATGTATTTTTCTGTGACACGTGTAGAGTATACTAATGAATATTCATGAGATACAAAGATCTGTTGGTTTCTATTGGTTTCTATTGGTCCTATTGGTTCTATTGGTCCTATTGGTTTCTATTGGTCCCATTGGGTTCTATTGGTCTTATTGATCATATCGGTCCTATTGGTTTCTATTGGTCTAATTGGTTTATATTGATCCTATTGGTTTCTATTGATCAAATTGGTTTCTATTGAGCATTGGTCCTATTGGTTTCTATGGGTCCTATTGGTTGAAACCAATTGAACACCAATTGAATTTTCAATTTGTTTAATTGGACCAATTGGCCCCATTAGACTTTAATGGGATTTCAATTAGTTTCAATTGGACCAATTGGCCCCATTAGACTTTAATGGGATTTCAATTGGTTTCAATTGGTCCAATTGGCCCCATTAGACTTTAAAAAAGGATTTCAATTGGTTTCAATTGGCCCCATTAGACTTTAATGGGATTTCAATTGGTTTCAATTGGTCAAATTGGCCCCATTAGACTTTAATGGGATTTCAATTGGTTTCAATTGGCCCCATTAGACTTTAATGGGATTTCAATTGGACCAATTGGCCCCATTAGACTTTAAACAGGATTTCAATTGGTTTTAATTTGACCAATTGAAGTCCAAAATAGGGCCAATTGGACCAATTGAAACCAACTGAAGTCCTATTAAAGTCCCATTGAGACCAATTAAAACCAATTGGGACCAATTGGAACCAATTGAAACCAATTGAAGCCAATTGAAAATTCAATTGGTGTTCAATAATTGGTTTCAATTGGATTTTCGTCTTGGGAGCACACAGCGCTCTCTCGTCTTACGCTGTGTTAGAGAATAGTATGTGTACAATACGTGCCTTCACGGTTGTTTCACCGCAAAGCATGCCGGGACAGATTCCTGGTGCGCAGTAGATTTTCACCTTCGCCGCGATCAGCTGTTCCATTGCCAACGGGATTTTTATCCTGTCGAATCAACATGACTTCATAATCTTGTACAGGATCCGTCATTCTGCAGTAATTTTTTTCATTCCAGTATCATTTGTACGGTAAGAAACCAAAGTCTGCGATTAGGCAAACAAAAAAAAAATCATTGGTTGTCCTCGACCGCCCGCTCGTCATTTTCGGCCCGCTCGTATTTTTTTTTTTTTTTAATATATATTTTTTTTTTTTTGGAGCAATTTTTAAAAGTTTTTTTGAGCAATTTTAACCATTTTATGCATGTTGCAAGGATCGAAATGTGTCCCGTCGCCAATTTGGTCTTTCAGTACGCAATTCTGTTTTTATATTATAATATAGAGGAGGGATTTTCGGCCAGATGGCAATTTTGGGCAGGTCCGTTGTACGCAGGTGAAATCACTTTAAAATACATAGCATAATAGCATATCACATAATCACACACATACAATACATTTCAGAGTCACAGGAGATCGACATTTGCAATGGAAAATGCATCCTTAAATATCACATTTTACCAATGTAGTCGGCGGTCCTGCTACCTGAATCTGAAAAATCAAATATCTTACGCGTGTCTGTAAGGAAGATGGGTACCAAAACCTGAGCTGTATTTCAAGTATTTTCAGATTTAGATCGCGATTTTTCATGTATAGCATACTCAAAGTGTCTCACAACACGTATTCAATCACTGCAGTCGGATAGCGCGCACACACGATCACTGCATGCAGAGGTAATTTTCGGCGCGCCCAGCTCTGGCGTGGGATACACGCTCCGGCCGGCGGCCGCACGCGCTATAGATCAGCGGGTGAATGAACGACGCGCGTGCGCTCCCCATTGACTTTGTACATGCGGCCGAAAACTGCCTCGGTATAGCCAAAAACTACCTCCGAAACAGTGAGAATGAAATTGAATATTGCCTGGCAATTCATGACTTTTTTCTGGGATTCTTTTTGTGTTTAATTAATAATAATATTGGCCTCATGATTTGAACAAAAAATGAAAATAAATAGGAAGTAAAGAGTCCAAATGAAGAGGGGGAAAAAATGAAATGGAAAAAAAAATAATAATAAATCCGCCCGCCCGCCCCTATTTCAGAAAAGCAATCGAGGAAAACCAAATGATTTTTTTTTTTTGGCCTTATGTATTATTTATGACGATCCTTCAACCTAAAACACGAATGTTTAGCAGTTTAATAAGGCAAACCATCGACGCAAACTGCACATACACACATTTGAACATACGGGACTATAAATTCATACAGCGGAACCCACTCTCATTGGCTCACTTTACTTCGTATCATCAGCTTTATTTTTTGAAGGATCGTCATAAAAATACATAATCACAAACTTTGGTTTCTAACCGTTCAAGTTATACTGGAATGAAAGAAATTCACTGCAGAACAACGGATCCTGTACAAGATTATGATGTTGATTCGACAGGATAAAAATCCCGTTGTTGGCAATGGAACAGCTGATCGCGACGAAGGTGAAAATCTACTGCCGGACTAGAAATCTGTCCTGGCATGCTTTGAAACCACCCACTCATATGCCGACTACTTAAAGGCATATTTAACCTGAAACCACCAAAATCTAGATACACAAGCATCTAGGATGTGAACATTGCTCTGAAATACATGAGGAAACATTCTCCAGCAACATCGTTGAATCTGAAGGCACTCACCCTCAAACTGTGCCTTTTAATGGCACTCATATCGGCGCAGAGGGTACAATCTCTGCATTTTTTTTTTTTAATTAAGTAACATGGAACTTAAGAAAGGTTCTGCGACATTCTGTGTAGACGATGTCATTAACGAGACGAGACCAGGTTCAACAGGTCTCACTCTTCACCTTAATTAAAGCTTACCCACCAGACACCATACGTCTGTGCATTGTTAACTACCTCAAGCAATATTATTAGCAGCTAGACAAAGGATTTAAGGAAACAAGAAGATTATCTATTCATCAGTTTCTCTATAAGCCTCACCAGAGAGTTACATCGCAGACAATTTCCAGGTGGATTAAGGAATCCTTGACAGCTGCTGGGATTGATACATCTCAGTATATAAATCACACTCAACACGTGCGGCAGCGGTCTCTGCAGCAAAGAGAGCAGACCTCCCTAGTTCCAATATCCTCACCCAGGCAGGGTGGGCTAACGAACAGATATTCAGGAAGTTCTACGTACGACAAACCTTTAGTGAAGGGACAGGGAGCCTTCACAACAGTGATTTTAGAAAAGTAATCCTGTACAAGATGCAAAGTACATCTTTTATTTACCTCTGAAAACTAGTTTTTCAAAAGTATTTTGTATAACAGCCAAATGTTACTGCTGTGCTTCAAAATCTCATGTAGTCTCTACAACGAGACATACGAAGTAAAATAGAAAGATTAAACGAGAACTTACCGTTTGAAGTTTGATCTTTATTTTATGAGAGTGTCGAGGAAGAGATTACATGCCCTTAATTCTCTCCCACCCAATGATTTCACAGGTAATTTAAGTTCGCTACATCTTTCTATGGGTTCAGCCGTCACATTTGATGCTTCGAAGTATGTGCGCATGCGCGAAGAGCGGGCTCTCATGTAATCTCTTCCTCGACACTCTCAGAAAATAAAGATCAAACTTCAAACGGTAAGTCCTCGTTTAATCTTTCTATTAACTTTTATTTTGTGATAATCAAACTTCCTAATCATATTTTAAATCAGTTTTCATCATCCTGATTCTCCCCCCTTGCCACCATAATTGATTTTATCATTACTTGTATTATTCCTTTTGATTTTTATTGCTTTTTATCATTATTTTTCACTCTTCCTTCACACATTCTTCTTCCTTATCTCATCATTCACCTTCATTTGTTCATTTTTTTCTCAGAATTATCTATTTATCATTATTCTCGATCATTATTCTTATTCTTCTCTGTCATCGGTCGACATTATTTTATAATAAGATTATTCGATTTATCGGATCAGCAATTTGTGAGAGAATGCGACCAAAATACAAACCAAAGTTTAATCGAGTTGACAGTACTTTAAACAGTGCAAAACGTCAAACGGCGGAATTGCTGCGCATCCAAGTTTATACGCGCGATATAGCGGCAGGATGCGCGCATTCCTAGCCGTGTACAGTACATGCGCACTGTTATTGGATTTTAATTCACACGCTCAACAACTTCCACTGGGGTAAAACGTGTTTCTTTTTGTCGGTCCGGAGATATTAGATCTACGGGGAATATACATCTGATTTATTCGAAAATCATTTGAACATAGCAATGTGTAATTGCCCTGATCCAGTTCTATTATCAGCTCGTAATACCGGTACCGGCATCCACTGCAGCGTCTGCACTGGAAGTATTGATTGGAAATAGGCCGACCAAGTGTAACGTTTATATTATAAGCTAAACACAGTCGGCAGAAGATCAAGCAAGATTAGAATACAGAGAACTATAGTGGACTAGCTCTAGTCTTGCCTCTCGTCAAGATACTAACTACATCAGCATAGAGATTCCAGATTTCTAGCTGAACGGCGGCTTCAACTTCAAGACAAGAGACGGGACCTCCGAAAAATCACCTTGTGATGTTGTGTTTAGACTCTAGGCTAGATACGAGTTTACGACTTCGGTACACACAAGGACAATCGAACAAACGCAGACTAAACGACCGAGTCAACTCCGTCAGCACAACAGACAAATGACAAGGTGCCTGAGCCTGCAAAGACATAGGACAAGAAGCAAGCCCAGACAGCCGCAGTGATGTTGATGGAGGCGGCTCCAGCAAGTCCAGTGCAGAATACATAATCAGCCGCAACCGGGTGAGTTAACACATAGGCACCCGTATAGCTTGCATGACATTAGGAATAGAGATCTAGATATGAAGGAAGATCTAGAATCAATATTGTTATGTAGTAGACAGTAGACTCTGCAGACTACAGACAGTACAGAGCCTTAAATAATAATACTAGATTTTGAGCAATGCGCAAAGGACGAGATATCTACTGTACTGTTGAGCTAAGTTAGACAAACATTACATTCTGGCAGTAGGCCTAGGGTCTTCCTCAACAGTCCCTATAGGCTGTAGGCTAGAGTCTGCAGTACTAGTAGTATACAGGCTAAGCAATGTCTGAAGACAGAAATATCCATCTGGAACGGGGTAGTTTCAAGTATTATTTTAATTTTCATTTTGGTCATACCCTTGGGCATCATCTTAGTTCTTACACTACAGCGAGAGCGTTCAGAATGGGGGTAGACTTTTCAGAGTAGCAAACGCTTTAATAGACTGAATTTGGTCTTCGCTTAGACTGTTGGACTTGCCAATACTATAGTTGCAGAGGATTTGCTTTCAATTCATGAATGTAGACTCTGACTGTTAGGTTGGATCTACTCTAGCTGACGGTCATTAGACCACCGAGTGGCATGGCACACTATTATGGAGATTTAAAATGGAGCACTTATGCTGGATCAGAGTAGATCCAGAGACCCATGGATTTATATTTATGTAACAATCTTGACGGTATAGCCAGCATAAATATTCATGGTATTAAAGTAAAGTGTTAGTAAATTGAAACAATAGAGGTTCACGGACTCAAGGGGGTCTGAAAGCAAGTCCTACTATAGTACAAAATGAACAGTTCCTTCACGTGATTACTGTGAACTTGCGAACAATTCAGATACAGGACAAAATCATTATTAACCAGGCAATTTCTTGTTATTTACATTTGTATAGTCTTGCGTATGCTAGTGATTCTGCCTTGCTTGGGATGATTCTTGCAAATTTCAGAGCAATATAGATCGCTTACCTAAAGTTAAACTAGGCAAAGTCCCTGGAGTTGGGAGGACTGAATTTTAGTCACAATTGCAACCCACTTTGGCCCAATATAGCACAGCATATGTGCTCTTCCTTGAATATCGTACTCGGCGGGAGATTTCTTTTATATTTTGGCACAGGTGTTTCTGGGCCCTCATCAATGGGCGACTGGTAGCAGCAGTTCATGAGATAAGCTAGCGCCAGTGGAAGACCGCCACACAAATCCATAGGCTGGAACCAAATACATGAATTATCAGCGAGGTCGGATAGTTTGGACGAGGTGGCTTTACACATCACAAGGAAGACATTTCAATGCCATTAGACGGATAGAAGATATTACAGGAAATGCCAACAAACAAGCAAAATAACATTTAAGCAGAAATGGGAAATAAAATATTGCACGATAGAGGGCCATGTAGGCTATTCATCGAATTTTCGTTCAGCAAAGTTGTTGCGATGAAACTCGCGAAAGCATGCCTCCTCACTAATTGTGTATTTCGTTCGTGGCACGTTCATTCCATTCTGAGTAGAGTTGTTCTTGTTATGTCTGATGGCAAAAAAGTGAAGAAACATGTGTCAGTGTAGAACGGAGTATATTGATTGAATTGAATCGAAGGTCCATCCAGTTCGGAATTTTGATCTAAGAGTACAATTTTATCATTACCTGATGAAGCAACGAGTGTTGTGGATTACATCAGGCCTTGCTGTAGCTTGATGGTGTCTAACGATTCAAGTCCGAATCGTGTCGGTCGGGTACAAAAGACTTTAGAGTATAATTGATATGTTATTTTACCTTTGGACAGGTAGTCGAACTGAATGAAATTGGCAACAAGTGACGTAGCGTCTATATAAGGCAAAAAAAAAAAAAAAATGCATATATTGTTGGTTGGTTGGTTGGGGTTGAAGTTTTCATGTTTCTTGTTATTAATATTGATATTGTTCTTGATAACAGGGGAAAGCGGTTTGCCGGATGGCAAGGAGGGGCTATGATTGCTAGAGGTTGTTTAAGGGAATCCGTAATCCCAGGAAACTGGGACTCGGTTGGGTTTCTTCCTCCCGGTTGGTCACGTGACCCGGGTTCCCTACTTGGTATTTGGTTTTTAGTCAGCCTTTGCCCCTTTTCCCTGTACCATAATGCTTGTACATTGATTGTGCTATATTGTTGAAAATATTGAAAGCCAAACGGTTAACATGGGGAAATTAACCCCAGTGGAATAAATGTTGAGAATATGGCAATTGCTGTCTCTATGTTGTATTTCTTCTCACAATAAGATTATTCGATTTATCGGATCAGCAATTTGTGAGAGAATGCGACCAAAATACAAACCAAAGTTTAATCGAGTTGACAGTACTTTAAACAGTGCAAAAGGTCAAACGGCGGAATTGCTGCGCATCCAAGTTTATACGCGCGATATAGCGGCAGGATGCGCGCATTCCCAGCCGTGTACAGTACATGCGCACTGTTATTGGATTTCAATTCACACGCTCAACAACTTCCACTGGGGTAAAACGTGTTTCTTTTCCCACCTTCCCACCCCTCAATTCCTCTTGTTTGAGGATAAACTAGATTATAAGTGTGGGGTTTCATTGTTCAGTTACTTTGTGTTGAAATGGCTGCAGGGTTGACATCCTGTCAGAAGAAGAGGGATTGACGTTATATTGATTACCAATGAACATGCAGGCCCAGCGGAGCACCCCAATTAGCATATCATTAACGGCCCGTTCTATTTGAATAACCAACGGACATCTACGTGAATCCGAACATGTGTTTGCTAGAATGTAAAATCTTAAAATTCGCGTTGCGCCTTTATTACTGCCAATATCGCTATGAAACTTTCCATACTAACTACAATTATTATGAACTTGATATCAGTGAAATAAATATGAAATTCCATGGAATAAAACTCGAGATATGAGCTTCACCCTCGATAAACCACGCCGTCTATTTTTTCTGACTCTCCCCTATCCAGCAATGCAGGAAGTAGAGACTTAGTATGAATGTTCATGAGGGTTGAATCCATATATGGGCGAAATTTTCGCTTGGCCGATGGAGTATTTTTATAGTTATAAGTTCTGTTTCATGGGGCTTCAGGGACTTTTAGATTTGCACGACGAGAACGTGGACTGTTGCGTGGACATCCTTTTAAGGCAATGTGACGTCCTTTAAGGCACTGTCGAGCACTGGCAGTCTGCCCGGCAGTGCCTTAAAAGGACGTAACATTGCCTTAAAAGGATGTCCACGCAGCAGGTGCACGTTCTCGTCGTACAAATCTAAAAGTCCCTATTCTCTGCGCATGCGTCTTCGGGCTCAGTGCATTCGGCCGGCAACACATGTATAACCCAGGCACACGCGAGGTTTCCTGACATAACATACTTTTGAATGAATAGGACTGGTCATAACATATTGCGCACACGAAGGCTTGTTTTTGTTCGATGAGATTCGGACGTTGGGGTATGTTTTCTCTGACCCTACCCTATCCAGCAACTATAAAAAGAGATATTTCAGAAGGATTGAGATTATTAAATTTCTTTTTTGTTCATATGAGGCAATTCTTGGCCGGTCTCGAAAAAATGGTGAATTTTACGGTGATTTCGTATCTCATTTTTTCATTTTTGTTCGTCAAAATTATCCCTTAAATTTCACATTTTCGGTGTATCAATAACTTTTGTTATACACATGAGTGTCTTGCAAATTTTTTAAATAATCGATTTAGTAGCTTTGATTGCTGATATTCATCAAATTAATGAAGAATTTGCCTTCGAAATTTGTTTACTTTTTTCGCATCAATCGGTACACAATTGTTTATTTTATGCAAATGATGTTTACTGGACGAGAGTCGATCGCTCGGTAATTGGGGTGCTCCGCTGCGCCTGCATGGACGTAATTTTTGTGTGAATGACTGGTAGTATCGATTGGATGGTTGGTTGAGGCTTGAAATTGATTAATTTGCTGGAACAAATAACTGATAATATACTAGTGGTTTGTACGTTGGGCCGAAATGTATTGTGGTTGGGCTTGAAATGGATGGTTGGTTGGGCTAGAAATACCTCTATTTGTTGTTATAAATGTTTTAATATAAACTTCGCAAGTTAGACTAGAATGTACTAGTGGTTGGCTGGCTGGGCTTGAAATGGATGGTTGGTTGGGCTAGAAATGTTCCGATTTGCTGGTATAAATGTTTGAATATAAACTTCGCAAGATGGGCTGGAATGTACTAATGGTTCGTTGGTTGGCATTGAAAGGCATGGTTGGTTGGGCTAGAATTGTTTCAATTAGTTGTTATAAATGTTTGAATATAAACTTCGCAAGTGAGACTGGAATGTACTAGTGGTTGATTGGTTGGGCTTGAAATGGATGGTTGGTTGGGCTAGAAATGTTTCAATACGTTTTAAATGTTGATTTTTTTTTTTCTCAAGTCGGACCGAAATTTGTATATACATCTGAACTTAATTAGTTTTCACCCTTTAGTCTCATTGGCTGCCCGTTGGGGCCTAGTGGCCTCGGATGCTAGAGCTCCTGTGAATCATGTGCTGACTGGGCTAGTCCCTCGAATTGTCAGTGAACGGAGCAGCTGGAGGGCTCCGGGCCCCACCAGGCGGAGCTGAGGATCGACATGGGTGTTGCAAAATTGTTTTTGAGTTTTTGATGGTGTATATTTCTATTATCAACTAAACATTTACTTTACTTGTACTAAAGAGGACTGTTGCTGAGCTAGCGCCATTAGCGTCCCTGGACGATGTGTGCGCTTTATAAGTTTACACTATTATTATTAAATGTATTAATGTTGTTGGTTGGGCTAGAAATATTTCATTTAGTTGTAATAAATGTTGGAATATAAACTTCGCAAGTTGGACTGGAATGTACTAATGGTTGGTTGGTTAGGCTTGAAATGGATGGTTGGTTGGGTTAGAAATGGATGGTTGATTGGGCTAGAAATGTTTCAATTTGTTGTTATAAATGTTGAATATATTCGCAGGTGGGGCCGAAACGTGTTTATGGTTGGTTAGTTGGACTATAAATGTTTGAATATATACTTCGCAGGTTGAGCGAGGAGTACGAATGGTTGGTTGGTTGGGCTAGAAATGGATTTTTGGTATAGGGCTAGATGTGTTTCAATTTGGTGTAATAAATGTTTGAACATGATCTTCGCAAGTGGACCGACATTTACTTGGTTGGTTGGGCTTGAAATGGATGGTTGGTTGGGCTAGAAATGTTTCAATTTGTTGTTATAAGTGTTAGAATATATTCGCAGGTGGGACCGAATGTACTTATTGTTGGTTGGTTGGGCTAGAAACGTTTTAAGTTGTAATGTATGTTTGAATGTATACTTCGCTTTGAGCGAGATGTACTTGTGGTTGGTTGGTTGGGCTATTAACGTTTTGAATTGTGATTAACGTTTGCATACATACTTCGCTTTGAGCGAGATGTACTTGTGGTTGGTTGGTTGGGCTAGAAATGTTCCGATTTGCTGGTATAAAAAGTTTGAATGTGAACTTCGCAAGTTGGACCGAAATTTATTAATGGTTGGTTGGTTGGGCTTGAAATGGATGGTTGGTTGGGCTAGAAGTGGATGGTTGGTCGGGCTAGACATGGCTGGTTGGTTGGGCTAGAAGTGGATGGTTGGTTGGGCTAGACTTGGTTGGTTGGGCTAGAAATATTTGTCTGCAGTACGATTGATAGCAGGCAAATATTGTTTACAACTTTATATCGTTATTGAATGCATACTTGGGTCAGGGGCGGTTGCCCCGGTCGAATGTAATTTGCATAGGCAGATCGTACAGGTGTGCCGCATTAGTGTGTAATTGAATCGTTCTAGCCTGTGCTTTACAAGAAAACATTTCATTACAATGAAAGTGCTATGTGTTATGTTATGTTTCGACATGGGTCATAAGGTTTTCCAGAGTTTTATTCTCGTTGAGTTTTACCTCTGGTTTTTAGGCCTGGGCCATGTGCCGTCTGGTTTCCTGATGGAAACGAGAGAGAATGTCATTAGACGGCCGGCTCCCGGTAGCCGTTGTCAGGCTATCCCACAATAATTGAAGTGAGTTATTGTGTTATTTGTTTGTATTGGGAGTCAAGAAGGATGACAAGATTGAAGTGTACAAATAAGATTTGACGTTGTACGACAGATTGGTTGGTTGATTGGGGTTGAAGTTTTCATGTTTCTTGTTATTAATATTGATATTGTTCTTGATAACAGGGGAAAGCGGTTTGCCGGATGGCAAGGAGGGGCTATGATTGCTAGAGGTTGTTTAAGGGAATCCGTAATCCCAGTAAAAATTGGGACTCGGTTGGGTTTCTTCCTCCCGGTTGGTCACGTGACCCGGGTTCCCCCTACTTGGTATTTGGTTTTTAGTCAGCCTTTGCCCCTTTTCCCTGTACCATAATGCTTGTACATTGATTGTGCTATATTGTTGAAAATATTGAAAGCCAAACGGTTAACATGGGGAAATTAACCCCAGTGGAATAAATGTTGAGAATATGGCAATTGCTGTCTCTATGTTGTATTTCTTCTCACAAATAGTATTTTATTATAGTGTCATCCTTATTATCTTTATTATCATTATTTATTGTTATTATTGCTAATAATATTGATTCTGTGGTCACTGTGCATATGCTTCTCGGTATCCGTTTCTCGGCCGCTGTGAAAAAAATTCGTATCGAGGCGTTTCACAAAGGCATATTTTTTATCCATAAATGTGGTTTCATTATGAAAATGGTCTATTGAATCGCCTACACGGGATACGCGTGCACGTTCTTCTGCAAGCTTACGTAACTGTGTGTGCGAACGGGTGGAAAATAGTTCATCTCTTCTTTTATTTCTACGTCCTAATTTGTACTCAGTTTCAAGCTAAGGTAAAGGCGAAATTGAATGGAAATTACCGATATCGGCGAACTGATATCTTAGTTCTTCGCCTTCTGTTTCATCACTGGCTTTCAAGCCAATGTCGCATGTACTTAATTATCATCGACCTCCGTTTTTTTTTTCGGAGGAGGTAACGTGCGCTGCCTGTGCCGGGGACTTGGCCGACCAGGTTTGGCTGCAAGATGTTTCTCTAGCTGAGTCGCCGTGGCTGAAAGTGGATTGGCATGTTCTGCTGTGGGTCCCTTTCCTCCAACACAATTTTAGAACTAATGTTTGTGTGCTTTGTTATGTTATCCACATGCACCAAAGTCTTTTCTTCCACATGCATTTAACCACATTCTGCATTTGTCGAGCATTGTTTTTGGTTTGGGAAATTGTACAAAGAAAACCTCTTCTAGTCCGGTCGTTCTGCATATAGCGTGAATCGCTATTGCACGTTCCTAAAAGCTGGCAATTAATGCTTTCCCATTATTCTTGCCTAAAAATAGGCGATTTTAAAGATGTAAGATTTAATGTATGAAGAAAAAAAAAATCACATCTCAAAAATATTTATTATTTAAGTTTGAAACTGCCTCCTTTTTCGTCTCTCTCTCTCTCTCAAATAGCAAAAGCAAGCAATACAATCACAGGGCACATTAGCGCACACAGAGTGTAGGCTGCTATTCACCGCGACTTCTTTGATTGTCCGACCCTCAGATTACGTAATGCGATTTAAAGGTCTGTGAATACATTACGAAACTGGCCTATTATCCTATGGCAATTACCCCAAAGAACAATTACACCCAGGGCAACTACACTCAGGGCGATAATTCCAGGGACAATTACCTTCCGGTTACGTCCTGGGGGAATTTCTCCGCGGCTACAGTTAGGTCTCAATAACATGCCGATATGAACATATTGATTCCATGAGAACAGTAATTCATGGACTCAATAGTGAATTTCTAAAATTGTGTGGAAGAGGTTTAAATAAGAAATATTCAACTTTTTCGCAACTTTTAGACTTCATCCTTTCATTAGAATATTTTAATTCCTTACTCGAGTATCTGAAATCCTGAAATCGAGTTACTAATTTCAAGGGACCCGGTTTCTTTACTCAATTTTTCCCTCTGAGACAGCACACGTGAAGACACCATACAACAAATTGGTGGTTAAATTTCGGCCAGCGTGCAAGCAGCGCGGCCCGACTGTTAAAGGGAAAGTCAACCCTCATACTATATTGGTTTTAATAAAAGCAGAAAAATTAGAGAAACAATTCAGTGAAAGTGTGAGAAAAATCGGGCAACAAATAGATTGGCACTGATGACAGAAATTGTGATATCATCCCCTCATAATTCACCACTGATCTGAGTGACAGAATGACCCAAAATCTCAATTTCTCTGAATGTTAATGGAATAATAGACCTATCCTATATGGGGTGCATAACAGAGTATGTTGCCCGTGATATATGATCGAGATAGACATGAAGAAAATATATCTTTTGATCAAAATGGAATTTAATGAAATTTCTTGCATTAAACAAAGGATAAAAATGAGGGGGTGACATCATATTTAGAGACCGCGTTGCCAATTTTACTCAGAGATTTGAAGTATTTCATGAACAATAAAAGGATTTTATAAATCCATAACTTCATATTTATTGTCCGATTTTTGTCAAACCTTCACTAATCTTCTCATTTTCCTCCTTGTATTAAAACAAACTTATGTTCAGGGTGGACTTCCCCTTTAAGTAAAAGCAGTTTGAATTGAGCGCTTTACCTGTAGTTCCACTTCAAGAGCGTTGTGACTTTTTCCCGATTTACCGCTAGTGGTGTTTCTTAACAAATATTCCAAAGATTTCAAATGACCATCATCTGCTGCGTAATGAAAAACTGTCCAACCGAAAGTATCACGTGCCTCGATATCTGCTCCTTTCGTAATAAGATATTTTATAATGTCAAGGTAGCCCCCACGAGAGGCAGCATGAAGTGGTAGATCTCCATCAATTGTTGGTTTGTTTAGATCTCCTCCTGCATTCACTAGACATTCAACAACATCGAGAGGACCCTCTTGTGAGGCAATATACAGAGGTGAATGTCCGTCGTTATCAACCAAATTCGGGTTCGCTCCTTGAGAAATTAGATAATTTACAATGTCTACGTGACCGTCATATGACGCCACATGAAGAGGTGTCCGGCCTTGCTTCGTTGCTTTCATCAAATCAGCTCCTGCATTCACTAGACATTCAGTAACTTCGAGATGACCCTTTTGAGAGGCATTGTACAAGGATGTATAACCATCGTTATTTACCGAATTCGGGTTCGCTCCTTGACAAATTAGATATTTTACAATCTCTACATGACCTCTATATGACGCTGCGTGAAGAGGTGTCGAGCCTTTCTCCGTTGCTTTATTCACATCAGCTCCTGCATTCACTAGACATTCAACAACATGAAGATGACCATTTTGTGAGGCATTGTACAGGGGTGTATAACCATCGTTATTTACCGAATTCAGGTTCGCTCCTTGAAAAATTAGATATTTTACAATCTCTACATAATCTCTATATGACGCTGCGTGAAGAGGTGTCCACCCTTTCTCCGTTGCTTTTTTAATATCAGCTCCTGCATTCACTAGAAATTCAACAACATCGAGATGACCCTCTTGTGAGCCAATGTACAAGGGTGAAACACCATCGCTATTAACCGAATTCAGGTTTGCTCCTAGAGAATATAGGTATTTTACAATGTCTACATGCCCAACATATGACGCCGCATGAAGTGGTGTCGAGCCTTCCTCCATTGCTTTCTTCACATCAGCTCCTGCATTCACTAAATATTCAACAACATGAAGATGACCTTTTTGAGAGGCATTGTACAGGGGTGTATAACCATAGTTATCGACTGAATTCGGGTTCGCTCCTTGAGCAATGAGGTTTTTTACAATATCTACATGATTTCTATATGACGCCGCATGAAGAGGTGTCCAGCCTTTCCCCGTTGCTTTCTTCACATCAGCTCCTGCATTCACTAGACATTTAACAACATGAAGTTGACCCTTTTGTGAGGCATTGTACAGGGGTGTATAACCATCGTTATTTACCGAATTCAGGTTCGCTCCTTGAGAAATTAGGTATTTTACAATGTCTCCATGACCATCATATGACGCCGCATGCAGAGGTGTCGATCCTTCCTCCATTGATTTCTTCACATCAGCTCCTGCATTCACTAGACATTCAACAACATGAAGATGACCTTTTTGAGAGGCATTGTATAGGGGGGTATAACCATCGTTATCAACCGAATTCGGGTTTGCTCCTTGAGAAATTAGATAGTTTACAATGTCTACATGGCCATCATATGACGCCGCATGAAGAGGTGTCGAGCCTTTCTCCATTGCGTTCTTCACACCAGCTCCTGCATTTACTAGACATTCAACAACATCTAGATGACCTTTTTGTGAAGCATTGTAGAGGGGTGTATAACCATCGTTATTTACCAAATTCAGGTTCGCTCTTTGAGTAATTAGGTATTTTACAATGTCTTCATGACCATCGTACGACGCCGCATGAAGAGGTGACGAGCCTTCATGCATTGCTTTCGTGACATCAGCTCCTGCATTCACTAGACATTCAACAACATAAAGATGACCCTTTTGAGAGGCATTGTACAGGAGGGTATAACCATCGTTATCAACCGAATTCGGGCTTGCTCCTTGAGAAATTAGATAGTTTACAATGTCTACATGGCCATCATATGACGCCGCATGAAGAGGTGTCGAGCCTTTCTTCATTGCGTTCTTCACACCAGCTCCTGCATTTACTAGACATTCAACAACATCTAGATGACCTTTTTGTGAAGCATTGTAGAGGGGTGTATAACCATCGTTATTTACCGAAATCAGGTTCGCTCCTTGAGAAATGAGATATTTTACAATGTCTTCATGACCATCAAATGACGCCGCATGAAGAGATGTCGAGCCTTCCTCCATTGCTTTCTTCACATCAGCTCCTGCATTTACTAGACATTCAACAACATGAAGATTACCCTTTTGAGAGGCAATGTACAGCGGTGTATAAGCATTGTTATCAACCGAATTCGGGTTCGCTCCTTGAGAAATTAGATATTTTACAATGTCTACATGATCTCCATATGACGCCGCATGAAGAGGTGTCGAGCCTTTCTCCGTTGCTTTCTTCAAATCAGCTCCTGCATTCACTAGACATTCAACAACATGAAGTTGACCCTTTAGTGAGGCATTGTACAGGGGTGTATAACCATTGTTATTTACCGAATTCGGGTTCGCTCCATGAGAAATTAGGTATTTTACAACGTCTATATGACCATCATATGACGCCGCATGAAGGGGTGTCGAGCCTTTCTCCATTGCTTTATTCGTATCAGCTCCTGCATTCACTAGACATTCAACAACATCGATATGACCCTTTTTTGAGGCATTGTACAGAGGTGTATAACCATCATTATTTACCGAATTCAGGTTCGCTCCTTGAGAAATTAGGTATTTTACAGGGTCTACATGACCGTTATATGACGCCGCATGAAGAGGTGTCGAGCCTTTCTCCGTTGCTTTCATCAAATCAGCCCCTGCGTTCACTAGAAATTCAACAACATGAAGATGAGCTTTTTGAGAAGCACTGTACAGGGGTGTATCACCATCGTTATCAACCGTATTCGGGTTCACTCCTTGAGAAATAAGGTATTTTACAATGTCTACATGACCATAAAATGACGCCGCATGAAGAGGTGTCGAGCCTTTCTCCGTTGCTTTCTTCACATCAGCTCCTGCATTCACTAGACATTCAACAACATAAAGTTGACCCTTTTGTGAGGCATTGTACAGGGGTGTATAACCATCGTTATCAACCGAATTCAGGTTCGCTCCTTGAGAAATTAGATATTTTACAATGTCTCCATGACCATCATATGACGCCGCATGCAGAGGTGTCGATCCTTCCTCCATTGCTTTCTTCACATCAGCTCCTGCATTCACTAGACATTCAACAACATGAAGATGACCTTTTTGAGAGGCATTGTACAGGGGGGTATAACCATCGTTATCAACCGAATTCGGGTTTGCTCCTTGAGAAATTAGATATTTTACAATGTCTACATGGCCATCATATGACGCCGCATGAAGAGGTGTCGAGCCTTTCTCCATTGCGTTCTTCACACCAGCTCCTGCATTTACTAGACATTTAACAACATGTAGATGACCCTTTTGTGAAGCATTGTAGAGGGGTGTATAACCATCGTTATTTACCGAACTCAGGTTCGCTCCTTGAGAAATGAGATATTTTACAATGTCTTCATGACCATCAAATGACGCCGCATGAAGAGATGTCGAGCCTTTCTCCGTTGCTTTCTTCACATCAGCTCCTGCATTCACTAGACATTCAACAACATGAAGATGACCCTCTTGTGAGGCATTGTACAGGGGTGTATAACCAACGTTATCAACCGAATTCGGGTTCGCTCCATGAGAAATTAGGTATTTTACAACGTCTATATGACCATCATATGACGCCGCATGAAGGGGTGTCGAGCCTTTCTCCATTGCTTTATTCGTATCAGCTCCTGCATTCACTAGACATTCAACAACATCGATATGACCCTTTTTTGAGGCATTGTGCAGGGGTGTATAACCATTGTTATTTACCGAATTCGGGTTCGCTCCATGAGAAATTAGGTATTTTACAACGTCTATATGACCATCATATGACGCCGCATGAAGAGGTGTCGAGCCTTTCTCCATTGCTTTCTTCACATCAGCTCCTGCATTCACTAGACATTCAACAACATGAAGTTGACCCTTTAGTGAGGCATTGTACAGCGGTGTATAACCATCGTTATCAACTGAATTCGGGTTCGCTCCTTGAGCAATGAGGTTTTTTACAATCTCTACATGATTTCTATATGACGCTGCGTGAAGAGGTGTCCACCCTTTCTCCGTTGCTTTTTTAATATCAGCTCCTGCATTCACTAGAAATTCAACAACATCGAGATGACCCTCTTGTGAGCCCATGTACAGGGGTGAAACACCACCGCTATTAACCGAATTCAGGTTTGCTCCTAGAGAATATAGGTATTTTACAATGTCTACATGCCCAACATATGACGCCACATGAAGTGGTGTCGAGCCTTCCTCCATTGCTTTCTTCACATCAGCTCCTGCATTTACTAGACATTCAACAACATGAAGATTACCCTTTTGAGAGGCAATGTACAGCGGTGTATAAGCATTGTTATCAACCGAATTCGGGTTCGCTCCTTGAGAAATTAGATATTTTACAATGTCTACATGGCCATCATATGACGCCGCATGAAGAGATGTCAAGCCTTCCTCCATTGCTTTCTTCACATCAGCTCCTGCATTTACTTGACATTCAACAACATGAAGATGAGCTTTTTGAGAAGCACTGTACAGGGGTGTATCACCATCGTTATCAACTGAATTCGGGTTCGCTCCATGACAAATTAGGTATTTTACAACGTCTATATGACCATCATATGACGCCGCATGAAGGGGTGTCGAGCCTTTCTCCATTGCTTTATTCGTATCAGCTCCTGCATTCACTAGACATTCAACAACATCGATATGACCCTTTTTTGAGGCATTGTACAAAGGTGTATAACCATCATTATTTACCGAATTCAGGTTCGCTCTTTGAGAAATTAGATATTTTACAATGTCTACATGATCTCCATATGACGCCGCATGAAGAGGTGTCGAGCCTTTCTCCGTTGCTTTATTCACATCAGCTCCTGCATTCACCAGACATTCAACAACATGAAGTTGACCCTTTAGTGAGGCATTGTACAGCGGTGTATAACCATCGTTATTTACCGAATTCAGGTTCGCTCCTTGAAAAATTAGATATTTTACAATCTCTACATGATCTCTATATGACGCTGCGTGAAGAGGTGTCCACCCTTTCTCCGTTGCTTTTTCAATATCAGCTCCTGCATTCACTAGAAATTCAACAACATCGAGATGACCCTCTTGTGAGCCAATGTACAGGGGTGAAACACCATTGCTATTAACCGAATTGAGGTTTGCTCCTAGAGAATATAGGTATTTTACAATGTCTACATGCCCAACATATGACGCCGCATGAAGTGGTGTCGATCCTTCCTCCATTGCTTTCTTCACATCAGCTCCTGCATTCACTAAACATTCAACAACATCGATATGACCCTTTTTTGAGGCATTGTACAGGGGTGTATAACCATTGTTATTTACCGAATTCGGGTTCGCTCCATGAGAAATTAGGTATTTTACAACGTCTATATGACCATCATATGACGCCGCATGAAGAGGTGTCGAGCCTTTCTCCGTTGCTTTCTTCACATCAGCTCCTGCATTCACTAGACATTCAACAACATGAAGATGACCTTTTTGAGAGGCATTGTACAGGGGGGTATAACCATCGTTATCAACCGAATTCGGGTTTGCTCCTTGAGAAATTAGATATTTTACAATGTCTACATGACCATCATATGACGCCGCATGAAGAGGTGTCGAGCCTTTCTCCATTGCTTTCTTCACACCAGCTCCTGCATTTACTAGACATTCAACAACATGTAGATGACCCTTTTGTGAGGCATTGTACAGGGGTGTATAACCATCGTTATTTACCGAATTCAGGTTCGCTCCTTGAGAAATGAGATATTTTACAATGTCTACATGACCATCAAATGACGCCGCATGAAGAGATGTCGAGCCTTTCTCCGTTGCTTTCTTCACATCAGCTCCTGCATTCACTAGACATTCAACAACATGAAGATGACCCTTTAGTGAGGCATTGTACAGGGGTGTATAACCATTGTTATCAACCGAATTCGGGTTCGCTCCATGAGAAATTAGGTATTTTACAATGTCTACATGACCATCATATGACGCCGCATGAAGGGGTGTCGAGCCTTTCTCCATTGCTTTCTTCGTATCAGCTCCTGCATTCACTAGACATTCAACAACATCGATATGACCCTTTTTTGAGGCATTGTACAGGGTGTATAACCATCGTTATTTACCGAATTCAGGTTCGCTCCTTGAGAAATTAGGTATTTTACAATGTCTACATGACCGTTATATGACGCCGCATGAAGAGGTGTCGAGCCTTTCTCCGTTGCTTTCTTCACATCAGCTCCTGCATTCACTAGAAATTCAACAACATGAAGATGAGCTTTTTGAGAAGCACTGTACAGGGGTGTATCACCATCGTTATCAACCGTATTCGGGTTCACTCCTTGAGAAATAAGGTATTTTACAATGTCTACATGACCATAAAATGACGCCGCATGAAGAGATGTCGAGCCTTCCGCCGTTGCTCTCTTTACATCAGCTCCTGCATTCACTAGACATTCAACAACATGAAGATGACCCTCTTGTGAGGCAATGTGCAGGGGTGTATAACCATCGTTATCAACCGAATTCAGGTTCGCTCCGTGAGAAATTAGGTATTTTACAATGTCTATATGACCATCATATGACGCCGCATGAAGGGGTGTCCAGCCTTTCTCTGTTGCTTTTTTCATATCAGCTCCTGCATTCACTAGAAATTCAACAACATCAAGATGACCCTCTTGTGAGGCATTGTACAGGGGTGTATAACCATCATTATTGATGGAATTTGGGTTCGCTCCTTGAGAAATTAGATATTCTACAACGTCTACATGACCTCTACTTGATGCCGCATCGAGAGATTTCCCACCATCATGTGCTGCTTTCTTCACATCAGCTCCAGCATTCACTAGACAGTCAACAACATCTAGATGACCTTCTAGTGAGGCAAAGTACAGGGATGAATAACCGTCGTTATTAACCGAATTCTGGTTAGCTCCTTGAGAAATTAGATAATTTACAATATCTACATGACCGTCATATGACGCCGCATGAAGAGGTGTGCAGCCTTGCTCCGTTGCTTTCTTGACATCAGCTCCTGCATTCACTAGACATTCAACAACATGAAGATGGCCCTCTTGTGAGGCAATGTACAGGGGTGTATAACCATCGTTATCAACCGTATTCGGGTTCGCTCCTTGAGAAATGAGATATTTTACAATGTCTACATGACCATCGTATGACACCGTACGAAGAGGTGTACGGCCTTGCTCTGTTGCTTTTTTGACCTCAGCTCCTGCAGTAACTAGACATTCAACAACATGAAGATGACCGTTTCCTGAGGCAATGTACAGGGGTGTATAACCATCGTTATCAACCGAATTCGGGTTCACTCCTTGAGAAATTAGATAGTTTACAATCTCTACATGATCTGTATATGACGCCGCATGAAGAGGTGTCCGGCCTTTTTCCGTTGCTTTCTTCACATCAGCTCCTGCATTTACAAGACATTCAACAACATGAAGATTACCCTTTTGTGAGGCATAGTACACGGGTGAATAACCGTAGTTATTAACCGAATTCGGGTTGGCTTTTTGAGAAATTAGATAATTTACAATGTCTACATGACCCTCGTATGACACCGCATGAAGAGGTGTCCAGCCATCCTCCCTTGCTTCCTTCACACAAGCTCCTGCATTCACTAGGCATTCAACAACATGAAGATGACCCTGCTGTGAGGCAATGTACAGGGGTGTATAACCATCGTTATCAACCAAATTTGGTTTCGCTCCTTGAGAAATTAGATAATTTACAATGTCTATATGACCGTCATATGACGCCGCATGAAGAGGTGTCCAGCCTTGCTTCGTTGCTTTCGTGACGTCAGCTCCTGCATTAACTAGACATTTAACGACATGAAGATGACCCTTTTGTGAGGCAAAGTACAGGGGTGTATAACCATAGTTATCAACCAAACTCAGGTTCGCTCCTTGAGAAATTAGATAATTTACAATGTCTTTATGACCGTCATATGACGCCGCATGAAGAGGTGTCCAGCCTTGCTCCGTTGCTTTCTTGACATCAGCTCCTGCATTAACTAGACATTCAACAACATCGAGATGGCCGTTTCGTGATGCATAATAAAGGGATGTATAACCATCTTCATCACCAGTATTAACGTCCACTCCTTTACGTGCGATATATATCACAGCATCGATATTACCCTTGAAAGATGCATTTAGGAGTGCAGTATGGACAGTATCAGTACGTCCCAGATCTGCATCCTTAGACATGAGGAATTCTGCTATATCATGTTGATTATAACGTAATGCTACACCTAGTGGTGCATAACCATTGTGTGAAGCTTTGTTTATACCTGCTCTAGAATTCACTAAACATTCAACAACATCAAAATGACCCTCCTCTGAAGCAAGATAGAGAGGTGTATAGCCATTGCTATCACCGATATTGATATCTGCTCCTTGACCAATGAGATATTGAACAACATCCTGGTGACCACTCCGAGACGCATAGTGAAGAGGGGTGTCACCGCTTCTACTTCGCTTTTCTAGATCCACCCCCAAATCAATTATATATTTCACAAGGTCGATATGCCCTTCTTCTGAAGCTATATGGAGAGGTGTCTTTCCATCAGGATCCAGAGTGCGTAGCATGACCAGCCTGTCATCACCTGTCTCGTCTTTTAGAATGGACCTTGTCTTTAAAAGATCGCCTTCCTTCACCGCTGTAGAAAGCGCCATGTTCATTCTGTCTTCTATATCGGTATGTGTATTATTTCTCGCTGTGTGAGTAATACAAAAGAAGAGAAAAATGGGGAGAAAAGTTCACATGGCAATTTTACCGCTCTGAAATTATTCAGTATTTAAATTTGAATGAACCAGGACAATACAGGATGTAGAAAGATGAATAAAACATACTACTGCAGATTAAAGAGATGATTGGTATTACAAAATCGAGGAATAGCTATGAATACAGACCTAACAAAGATTTTCGTCTTGCGCTTTCCTATTGCAAATTAACGTTATTAACATATTTTGAAATCACTGAAGACATGAAACAGATGGCTTATCTGAATGTTATCATTTTCATTATTCGTAGTCTTGATTTTGCTTCATTTTATGAGGTTTCAGAAAAGGCTATTATCCTATAGGGTGACATACAAGTTCAGTAAGGCTCTCCCTCCAATCGCTTCTAAAAAGTGTTCACCCGCTTTGTAATTCATCTCTTCATCTCAAGAAGCCATCCACGGTCTCATACACATTTGATTTCGGTGCTCTTCATCCTAACGTAATATTCACTCTTTAGACAAACATCTGAGTAAGGGGTGGGGTCATTTCAGTTTTTGGCCCATGGACTAATACTGCTAATAGTAATACCTGTGAGAATTGGCATATACAGTACATGCACACTGTATGTTTCCACTCAAAATGCGCATCCTGTAAAAAGACATCAATTCATTTTGGATAACATAAAATGACTTATCCATCACATTATCTGATCATGATTTCTTTTCTGCCTGGGAATGACAACATACAGTTAACAAGTAATATATTCATTCCCTTACTAACTTTTGTATTTTGTAAAGTATGTGAACAATTGATTTGTCCCCATTTATGTTTCTTGAGAATATGACATATTAAAGCTGACATCTAAAAGTATTCAACAAATACAAATAAATACAAGTTTAGCCAGTCTACCTTTCATACTTGAGTTACGAATAACACAAAAAATATCGAATTTACAAGGGCATTTTTGTATGCATAGTGAAATCATTCTAAGAGAATTGGAGAATGAAAATGGGATACGAGTGGGTGGCCATTCTATCACAAATATTAGATATGCTGATGACACTGTTTTATTATCTGAATCAGAGAAAGATCTCCAGAGACTCCTGGATGTAGTTGTAAAGGAAAGTGAGAGAATGGGACTAGATATCAACTATAAAAAGACAAAGTGCCTAGTAGTCTCCAAGAAGAGCAGTCCAAAATGTAACTTGAAACTGAAAGAACAGGTTATTAAACAAGTCTCCTCTTTTAACTATCTCGGCAGCATGATCTCTGATTATGCCAGATGTGAGACAGAAATCAAGAGAAGGATAGCTCTCGCTAAATCTGCATTTTCAAAGTTAGGCAAAATTTTAACAAATCGCAAATTGGGTATGAAGACCAGAATAAGAGTACTGAATTGTTACATCTACCCAGTACTTATGTATGGTAGTAAAACATGGACTTTAGCCTCTGATACTAAAAAGCGGTTGGAAAGTTGCGAAATGTGGTTTTTAAGAAAAATGATGAAAATCCCTTGGACTGATAAAGTTAGTAACGAGGAAGTTCTTAGAAGAGCTGGAGTGCAAAGGAAAATGATACATGAGATGTTGATTAGGCAGTTGAAGTTCATGGGTCACATTACACGTAAAGAAGGCCTAGAGAATCTTGCCTTGACAGGGAAAATTGTGGGAAGGAGGAGTAGGGGAAGAAGAAGGATACTTTGGATGGACAGTCTGCAGAAATTGTTAGAAGAGAGAGGAGTAAAAGAACTGGGAGTGGTGCTAATAGAGAGGGCTAGGAGCCGAGGGTTGTGGAACATAATGATCGCCAAAGTCAATCGATATGGCACTTAGAGAGAGAGAGAGAGAGATATTTTTAATCAATAAAAAGTGCTTGAATTGACTGATTTATAGTGTGTAAAAGAAACTTTGAAATATATTTAGTTTGTATAACCTCATATTCTTAGAAAGTCGCACTTTTATGTTTCATTGCACCATTCACGTGTGTGTAATATCCATCATTTAAATGTATGTTAAACAGGTTTATTACCTCAAACTCCTAATCAAAATCAAAATAGTTGAAAGGTTTTTATTAGATAATACATATTTGGAGAAAAAAATAAAAACTCGTGAGATTTTACATTCTTTCAAATTTTGAGCCAAAAGGTTTGGTAACAAATGCAGGTAACATTCTCCCCTATCTTATTTCTTGGTATTTTTGCAAGAGTTTTAACATACATATCATGCATTACCCAGAAATGCTGTCCAAAGTGAAAAAGAAAAGAATCACGGCTTGGTTGGTGTACAAAATGATATGAGCTTAAAGCAACAAATTGAAGGTTTGTAATATATTTCTATAAAATGTTTAAATTTAATTTAAAAAATGGAAGATAAGGATGATTTCTGGACAAGAAAGTATTTGATTTTTAATTTGATTGTTGATGTTAAAGTTTTTTTTGTATTGATATTACTACCAATTAGACAAAATGTGATATGCTTATATGCTAGCGGTTGACATTTACAATAATGCAACACTTCATATTTGGTCATTCCAAAGAGATATCACAATCTCTTTGGTCATTCATAGGATTTTTATATTAGACAGAATGTGTGTTTAAGGACAATCATGGTGAAGGAAAAGGCTGTTTACATTTGTACGACTGAATGGTGTATATTTAGTGTGCGAAATGTGGCACCGGTATCGTTTGGTTAATGATTTTGCCGTTGAGGCGCAACATGTAAACATTGGATTACAGATGGTGGCGCCCATGGATTTTGATGAGTAAGCATCATCTATATATTGTAAGAATGCTTTAATAATTTATTATAAGTATTGATGGTGAGGTGCACTGCAGGGATTTTTGATCAGCCAATCCGTTAATTGGTCAGTGTGAGGTCAGCAGATTATTCGTGTCAGGTCAAGTTTAGTGATCAGGGGAGCTAGGGGATGTGTTTCTGGTTGTACGGTTGATGTAGCTGCAGAATGATTAGCTGTGACCTCGGGTACGGATTAGAGTTCAATATAATTACAAAAATTGCTTAATTGATGGAGTGTTATCTAAAACTGATGTCCACTAATATACTTTGAAGATGCTTTCATGATATGATATAACGTGGTAGGAAAAGGCCATTAATTAGTTACGAATATATATATAATTTCATATTAACGACAATATAAATGATAATAATTTGTTTTTCTTTTTTGTAGGAAGGACAAGAGACGTCAACTAAGTATTTTGGGGCTTGGGGATTTTATTTTGTTTGCAACCGATATATTGATGATTAACAATTACTGCCTGGTTTATTCGCCCATTTGTGAGTTGTCAGTGATGCAAGTGTTCCTGTAAAATAAATGCTTATACATGTTACTTGAGTCTATTTACTTGTTTTTAACGTTGTCATTTTTCTTATTGATTTGCAGGATTTTAATGTTTTCCTAAATCTGATTTGAGCAAATAAACGGGTTTACCACCGAAATTCAGGCAATGACTGGCTTTTGATGTGCCTCATTATATAACCATGATAACTTAAAGAATCCACAATACAATAACATAAACGAATATTAGTGTATTGATGCTGGACAATTAAGGACAGGCGCGTACTAACATTGTGGAGGTTATATTGTTCACTCACTTCGCTTGTTTGTACAGTAAGATAGAAAAGTTTAGGCGGGGGAGGTGGCGCAATTTGATTGCTCGTCCCGGGAGTCGGAATACCTAGATATAGTTGCGTAGCTACTCCCCCTCCCCCAATCGAATGCCGAACGAGAAAAAGGTGAGAGCGATGAGAAAACGAAGGAACAGGAAGAAAAAAAACGTGCGAGAATATAAGGAGACAGATAAATCGAAATTGCTCTTCAAGCATTATAGTATTATGATAAAGAAAAATCTCGATTTGGTTTCATATGACTCCTATTATTTATTGTTCGTAAATATCCCTGTTAGAGGGGCTATATAATTTCGTTATCTTGTTAAACATGAATTCTATTTCTATGTCTGTCTCTCTTTCTGTCTCGCTATCTCTCTGTCTCTCACTACAGACTATTGAACTACTGTGGGCAGAACGTTGACAATGACTACCTTCTGACGGGGACTCTCCTCCCTGGCGTTACTAACCCTTATAAGGAGAAGAAGATTGGATGCAGCATAATTTTAGATAAGAAAGAGAACGTTACCCTTTTATACTCTTTGATAACCCACCGTCATGGCATATATGGTACATGTTCGTCTGAGAAGTGGTGAATGTTGCTCAGTTTCTGTTTCTAAAAAAACCCATCGCTTCCCTCATTCTCTTGATGTTTTTCTCTCTCTTCTTCCCCTCTCTTCATTTTTGGGATGGTGTTGTGGATGCTAAAAAGGTAGAAGGTCCAGATTCAGGGATATCAAAGGAGGTGATCAAGAAAGCATTGGCAAGTATGCATTGCAGCAAAGCGAGTGGGCCATCATGGGTGGTTAAAGGAACCGAGATTTGGAAGTGGGTACTCTGAAAGTTTTCATGTTGGAGTGGGTCTACATCGGGGATCAGTCTTGTCTCCACTGCTGCTATCTACTAACTGTGGTTGATGTTTTATCAGAATCAGTAAAGAAAGATGTCGCATGAAACATGTTGTATGCATGTGACTTAGTTTTGATGGGGCCTTAAAGTCAACACTTGAAAGACAAAATAGATCCTTGTGGTGCATTTGGCTAGAGAGTGATTAGGAACTATTTCAGTTGCATGGCATGTAGAAAGTGGGTTTATTCAAGATGAGCTGGAGTAATGAAAATTACCCACACAAAATTGCTGAGTGCCAGAAATGCAGAGAGATTAGTAATGGAGTAGTGAGGGAGCAAGAAGGGGTGTACAGTGTGAGTCAAAAAAAAGTTTACACCTAGAAAATTGCTAATTATTTTATAAATCATCTATGAACAGTAAATTATTATACATCCTATGAAAGAGTGTTTTATCCCGAATCATTTGGTATAATTTTTGTGTGGTATGTGTTCACGCTCGGGTGAACAGGAGGCATTTTTTGCGAGAGTTCAAAAATCGACTTGCGCCAAAGTTGCTTATGTGATGTTTGAATAAAACAATTGGGATTAGGGTATTAATTCGGCCATTGCAGATCGAAATAACATCCCTAACTAAATTAATCATGCCACACATATCAAATATCCAATATCAAATATCAACGAACATTTGTGCGCGTGTGTGTGTGACTTTGCTTCTGCAAAAAGCATATGCAATCCATCTCATTTGATACATTCAATTCATTCTCTTACTTTAATCCCAACATATCACATATCACTTTGGCGCAAGTCGATGTTTGCACTCTCGCAAACAATGCCTCCTATTCATCCAAGCGTGAACACATACCACACAAAAATGATACCAAATGATTTGGGATAAAACGCTCTTTCATAGGATGTATAATAATTTACTTTTCACTGATGATTTATAAAATAATTAGCAATTTTCTAGGTGTAAACTTTTTTTTGACTCACACGGTATAAGAGAGATGTTGAGAAGGTTGTTAATAGTTTTTATCTTGGGGATACAATCAACAGTGGTGGTGTTGGATGTGAGATTGCATCGGCAAGAAGATGCCGATTGGATGGATGAAGTTTAATGAGCTCGCCTTGGTCCTAGCTGGTAGCAGGTTTACGATAAGAAGACAAGGCAAAATCTGAAAGGCTGGTGTTAGAACAGCGATGATTATGGTTCCGAAACTTGGAATGTACGGACAGTAGAAGAAGGTATCTTACGGAAAACAGAAAGAGCCATCATACAGAAGATGTGTGATGTGAAAGTGTCCAACAGAAATAACACAAGTTAGTTCATGAAAAGATTGGGTCTCGAAGAAACTGTCGTGGAAGTGGTACAGAAAAGTACATTGAGATGGATGGGTCATGTGTTGTAAGGGAAGATAATGAATCTGTGAAGAAAAAGAAGAAAAAGCATGGGATCTGGAAGTGGGCGGCATAGGAGGGAAAGGAAGACCTCGGATTTATTGGAGAAATATGGTGAAGAAAGACAACAGTAAGGTTGGAGAATGCTCAAGACAAGGTGAATTGGAGGGAGGGAGTGTCATCATGGCGCGAAAGACAGTAACCCGCTGTAAGAGGAAAAATGATGACATATGCTGCTAAGCAATCAGACAAGTATTAAAGTTTGATTCACTGTCTTCATTGTCAAAACTCACTTTTTTGCAGCTTGGTCAAAAATTCATAAAGAAACAAACCCCAATTCCCCTCATCAGCAGTGTAAGATCTGCACTAGGGCTTCAATCGGGACCACGGTCCCATCCGGAGCGCAGGGCATGTTAATCCAGACTGCTCAGGAGGCTCTGCTTTTTGTTTTTTTTTAAACTGTAACAATTACCCTTTCACCAGATAAAGACCTTGAGCAGCCTCATTTACTTCACTATGCATCTTACAAGTGTAATTAATCTAATGTTATGAGTAGACTGTCTGAGTCAAAATTTAGTAATGTTTGAGTTGTGTTTGCACTTTCCAGCATGTAATAGTAACGTTAGTCTTTCTATTTCATTGTTCGTATACGAATGACCTGAAGAACTTTTGCGCGAATGGCATCCCATGTTTCGCACCCTTTAGCTTTCATGTAAATCACATCCGTACCGTCAAGTAAAAGGTTTGAGAACGACTGCTCTACACTACTAATATTAGTCATGTTATCAATGCATAATCATGATAATTCCACTAAAGGTAACAGATGACACCGACTAGAAAGGTTTTGATATTGAACGGGCTGGAAAATGATTTGGAAGATTAATTTTTAAAAGTTTGGCTTTGATTTATAGTTCACATATGCTCAAAGAGCTGGAGTCATGAGAGCATGCGTTTGTTACTTTGTGTAAGGGTCCTGTTCCATTTGAAAATGAAACTATTATATGAGGGGAATTCGCCTTTAATGGTAGCCAGGCAACCAGACAATTGAATACATATATCTTGTCTAGTGAGACGGAGAGACATTATGTTCATTGCAAATCATACATTCGGCATGGGAATATTAGAGGAGTACTTATGGTACTGGAGAGTGTATTATAGAAGGTGTGCATGGGCATGAAAGACAGTGTGATACAGTAGGTATGTGAGTGAGTGTGTGTGTGTGTGTGTGGGAGAGAGAGAAAGATAGAGAGAGAGTGAAATAGAGAGAACGGGGAGAGTGATATAAAGAGAGAGCAAGAAAGAGAAATGGGAGAATAAAAGAGAGCTAGGGGAGAAAAAGATATAGGAGATAAAGAGAGAGAGAGAGAAAGAGAGGGGTGGGGCTATGTTTGGACATGATTTCATTCCATTAGGTTCTTGAGTGGATTTTTAAACAAAATCACACTTATTTGCAGGTTTAGAGTAACAACAACAACATTTAGTCTAGAATTCTGGGGATGAAAACCGGGGATGGAATATGAGGAACTACAACTAAATGAAATCTGCCGAATGAGTATGGTAGACAGAAAACAAAGGCAGAGATTTTTAGGGCAAAAGGTCATTAGGGCATCAATTCTAATTTTGCACGATTTAGGAGAGTTTCTGTTTGCTTTATGATTTGCTCTATCTGACGAGAAACCCATTCTGAGGAGTTTGGCATGTAGCCAGAAAAAACAGACAATTGAATACATATCTCGTGTCCAGTGAGATGGAAAAAGCATTATTTATTTTGCAAATCATACATTTAGCATAACAGGGGTAACCGAGTGTCTTTCAAAGAGGGGGGGGGAGGCACCAATAACATGGGGCATTTTCTGAAAAATAAGGATAACCTTTAAAGAATAATCTCGAAGCGCAAAAATATAAATTTTAGATATGGAATATTTTTACTTACATCGTCAGGAATGATCTTCAAGATTTTCAATTCAATTCATTTTATTTGCACATTTGATAAAAATCACAATAACAAATATACACAATACAAAGTCAATTCAAGCAAATAACACAACAGAACAGAAGTATCAAGATGTGGGGAACAAACAAAGGCCAAAAGCCTATCAAAGGCTTATCCCTAAGCTATATGAGTAATTAAATATAAATTAAGTGGTACAAAAAGAGAGAAACAAGGCAAACGTACTGCTTTACAGACTCAGAGAGTGTATGATGTAATAAGATTTTCTTTTTTTCTTTTTTTCAACTAGATAAGAAAGGGCGATTCTTTATTTCAGATCCAAGACTATTCCACATTTGTGGACCACTATATTTTATTGTGGTACGGGAAAATTCATACTTAAATTTTGGAATTCGAATGTGGTTGGACTGTCTAGTGGAGTATGGTACAAAAGAACAATTTTCGGGAAAACAATCATTTAAAAACATTGGCAGCAGATCGTGCAAGTACGAAACATAAAACTGGCTAATTGCAACTTGTGTATATCTAGTTTCAACTTTCACAAATAGAGGATCCGTGCTAAGGGTGCTGAACCAGTAATAATTCGTATTGCTCTTTTTTGTTAATTATAATTCTATTAAGATGTGTTGAAGCACAACTACCCAAATAATGTTACAGTATGTCAAATAAGATATAATCATAGACTGATAAATAGCAATTCGAATAAGGTGAGGTAAAACTTTCTTTAATCGATTTACCGCCCCAATGACTTTTGATATTTTGCATGCTGTCTCAGAAATATGATTTTTCCTACTTAATTTATCATCCAAATCAACCCCTAAGAAATTAATAAAATGTACCAAAGGAATTTGGCAATTGTCAATGAATACATTTATATCAGTTTACATGGTCTAAGACATTGCTTCGGCACCATACTTTGCTGTTGTGTGTGACGGTCTGGCACATGGCTCTCAATCATCTAAATTGGGGAACCTGAAGGTGATAGCAATATCTTGTCATAGCACGTTTGGTAATTATGTTTTTTTTTATTTTTTTTACTTGAAAGACATTTTGAAATGTAAAAAAGGTTGCCATGAGTTTGAAAACTCCTACATTCTCGAAATCTTTATATTCTTGAACAAAGGGTGATTGATTACCTTGGTATTCTATAAAGTTCAAACGGGCATGGGTTTAAAGGATGATAGGTTGGAAGATACCTCTTTTAGCAGTTGAATAGAATATTGATATATATGTGAGTGGGGGAGACAAACCTCCTGTAGCTATGCGCCACTGTGAGAGGCTATGTACCACTCACTATGTACCAGTGCAGGACAGACATGGGGAACTGTGATATAAAGTGTACGCATGTACGTGCTCAAGAAGTATTGCGTAAGTCTGAAGTATGTAGTTATCGGACCAGAATGTAATACACATGCACGTTCACCAGTGTGTGTCACCGAGTATTGTGGAAGATGAGAGGCATTAATTCAGTAAATAATGTGCGATAATTAGATACTCACCCGAATTCCTAGACATGTTTCTTTTTCACTTGCTCACTAATTCACACACTCAAACACTATTGACTTCACTCCACCCTGGACAGCTACCAACTAAGCTTTTGGGGTGCAACACTGTCAAGTTTCAAGATTCTCAATATTACGCCACAATGCTTGATCTTCAGAATAGCGTGTGGGACACTTATGAGAGTTTTGATCAACTGTAAAACTTCGATCGTTTGGTCCTGGGGTCCTGTCCCTCTAAAACATGTGGTGGCAGTGTCCCATAATCGAGAGAGGGATGTTTGTTTTTGCCAGGCAGCCAGTATTTCTACCAGTATTATCATTTAGTGAAAGAGAGTGTGAGATTTCCCTCCATGTGGGTAGAAGTGCATATCTCCCCCCTCTTCCTCTCATTCCCATCTTCTCCATTTCACGACATCCCCTCCCCCTTCCCTATGTAGTCATGTCTCAATATTATCTTAACCTAATTCCGTGCTTTATCGAATTGTGATAATAGCACCAAATTTGACACAAAGGGTATATGAATGCTTGATTATGACAACTGGATATTGATCCATTTCAATTTTAGCCCTAGCCTGCTGGACCCATGCAGTTTTTCAATATACTTGCCACATGGTACCTCGTCCTGTATAATTCATTCTATACAAATCTAAAACTCTAAATTGTTAAAGGTATTTCATTTGCCCATTTTTCCGTACAAGGTAATTTTGTTAACAAACAAACGTATCATAAATGCATCGAATTTTTAGAATGTGGGTAAAGTGATTCTAATAGTGATCAGGGAAATGCTACTCCTTTAAAATTAACATCATTTCTTACATGGGTACCCGTTATAGAAGAAAAAAGGTCCAAGAATGGTAATTGCAAAATGGCGTGCAATTTTTTTTTTGCACGGGTTTATAGTTCTATAGTTTTTATATGCATACATAGTGTCTAGATATTGCCGACGGCATCTGGTGTAATATACTTGTTTGCGACAATCCAACACTCGAGCAAGGCCCCAGATACATGGTCACAAGCGTATCTTGGAGAGACTGTTTTATCACCTTCAATATAAAAAAAATACCATGACAGGAACTATCGAATTTAACTCTCGTCTTATTTGGACGGGGTACCGACGTCAGATAATTCATATAGATAATTTGCTTTCCTTTCCATGTATACTGTGCGTTATTCGTGTTCTACCCATACTGAAATTAATTTGTAACCTAACCTTGTCTCACTCCTTGGTCACTCCTTGGTCACTTCTTGGTCACTCCAACTAACCGACACTATATTTGTTAAACTCCGGCTATAATGACACCTCATTATTGCAGTATTATTTGGATGAGTTACCAAATTTCCATGCTTTACTCATGTCTCATGGTGTAATCTTTAGGGAAAAACAATGTTAGCAACGATTGTTGCTGAATTTGAGCAAACATCGTTTGCCGCAGTGCTGCTCTTTAATGCAACCATGCCATGGAGTGGCAATTCACTTTTCAGGACTCATAATGGGGATCACTTCGTTTTAGGGTTGATTCCACTACACATAAAGTGGAATCCACACAGAGTACTAGTTTAAAATACTCTTTTGAAAGTAAACTCATATATTTAAAACGTGGTTTCCACTTTTAAAAGGTGATCCTTAATATGACAACAAGATGAGAGAAGAAAGATGATTTGTTGATTTGTTTATAACGGAGGATTCGTCTTTCGGTTGACACAATGGAACAATAATCAATAAAACTTGGTATTACTTGGTATCAACCTGAAAATAATTGGGGAGAACGTTTACATGAACAAATGTTGTCCGTTATCCTTATCAATTCTTCATGACAAGAAACTCGTTTATGATATTTTCTTTAACCGTATTTACTTGCCTAACAGTGAAATCTAGGATGAGTCGATATAACATGAAACACACGATGTAATGATAATAAAAAATACTCTGTATTCATAGCGGTTGATACATCTGCATGCGCTATTGATCAGTTGCTATTATTGTTCCCGACTAGTGCCTTGCAAAATAGGCAGAAAAAGTATGAGAACTTTGATCACATGACTGTGAAAATTTGTTCTACTTTAGCTAGGGTGTATCCACATCATTATTAATACTGCCCTTTATGTGGGCTCTGCAATTGTTATTACTCCATCGTTGCTATTTACACCTGGGTCGAGAGGGAACATGTAGGCGAAACACCTTTCTCAAGGATGTAAGCAGTAGCACTGAAAAGAAACGAACCTTTTGTATAACAGTGAAGATTACCAACCAATATACCACAGTGCTCTTTACTGTTATTTGGAAATTCAGAAGCTGATAAATAACTTTTGGGCATCGTTTTCAACATAACATTATCATCATTCTCTTTAACCTTCATAATGAAGGGAATTATTATTTAAATGTTCCCAACTTGTGTTCGGAGGATTTGGCAGAGAAGGCGAGAGAAGTGAATATTCTCACGATTAACGATCAAGGTTTTTACCGTCCAAAAAAAAAACTCTTTTCCAATCAGTTTCATACTTTTTTCATTCACTTTTTTCTCGGAATTTCCTAATCTTGCACATCTCATAGTCACTTTCGTTCCTGGTCAATCATTTTGTTTTAAACTTTCTTTAATAAATTGTATCATTTCGCATCCAATTTCGTCAAAGTCAAATCAAGTTTGTCATCTTCGGCAGCCATGATCACAATCATGTTTGTCTTATTCATTCTATTTAAAGGCAATATTTGTTTCGATCATAATTTCATATATCTTTATGTCCCGAAAGAAATTATAGCAATGATTGTTGCTGAATTTTACCAACAATTATCACCATTGCTGCTCTTTAATACGACCATGACATGAAGTAGCAATTTAATCTTTCATAACTCATGATAATTCGCTTTACAGTTGATTCCTCTGTTCGCATGAGTTAGCAGAGAGAGATAGAAGTGACCATTCTCACGATTAACTACGATGTATTATTATTATTTTTATTTGATCATCGTCCCTACAATACTATTCGAATAAACAACATGTTTTAATGTTAGGCTTCCTGCCTAGCATCATATGGCGATCACATGGCAGATACATTCATTAGTACCAGGTTTGTTTTTATTAAAACAAAGCTGAATTTGATCCTCTCTCTCTCTCTCTCTCTCGCAATACGATTATAAAGAAAATGCATGTGCCCTTTTGCCTCGCTCCGCCGATCGAGCTACTTCACTGACTTAGAACATCATCTATTTGTTCCAGACAGTAGGTCTTACAAGTAAAAAAGACATTGGAAACCAGGACGATGAAGTAAATACTTGTTATAGCTACTGTTTCCCAGGTTTGCAATTGGATGATCTCCGGAGGTTCATGATTTACCATATCGATTATGAAAATGGGAATGGATATTAATTCCTATCATTCATGTACATAATGAGGGAGAAACAACGTTCCGTTTTAACACGGTAGCCTGTACAGTGTTAACACAGTTTACTTCTTGAGAGGCCTACAATCGTATTATTACACCAGGAATTGGCTCACTGTACTTCAAATTATCGGGTCATCGCGTCAGGAAGGGTGGTCGCGTTACCCGACCTTTTGTGAAAACATGCCCCTTAATTCACGAAATGTCGGGGGTACTGTGAAATTTCGGGGGTACTGTTTGTGAAATAAACCCCTAGCTCACATTTATCAATGGTCTGGTCCAATTTACCCATCACTTTGCGAAAAATCTACGGCAAATCACATTCATCTTCACATTATCTTCCGCTTTGAACACTTCACGAAAGGTCGTGAAACGCGACCACCCGACCGGACGCGATGACTCAATGAATCGAAGTGACCCCCAGGTTTTGGCGTTTTGATAATTCGTCAATGGCTTGACAATATGCCATAAATCATTGTCTTCTTTTTATACCTTTATTTCCCGAGTATTGCTTGGTTATTTTGTCCTGAAGGATAATCATGAATCAAATTGTTTACGTGATCACATTTATATGTTATTCATTCTATTTCTCATGTTTTCTCAATGTGTTAAAGACACTTTCATTTTTGTCAATCTTAGTTTCATCTAGCTATATGTCTCATTGTAATTGTAGGGGGAATTTTTGTTAGCAAGTAACGATCGCTGCTGAATTTGAGCAACAATCGTTTACCATTGCTGCTCTCGTTCTTTTAGGATCGAATCATGATGATTAATTTTACAGTTGATTCCACTTGGTTGATTCCACTGTTCGTTTAATATAGCAGAGAGGGATAGAAGTGAATATTCTCACGATTAACAACGATGTACACCTATTATTCGTACATCCCTCCAAAGCTGTTGGAATATTTTGTTGACAACAAACGACACCGTGGCACAATATTGATTATACGTCACATGGCATCCACACGGCATATAAATGATCATCGGTATCGGGTTAAACAAAAATAGAAGAAAATTGAATTTGAAACCTGGGCAATACTCTATCTCTCTCTCTCTCTCTCTCTCCCTTTTTGGCCTTGCCTTCCTTTTCCCTCTCGTACGTCCTTCTTACCACGAAGTATATAATGTGCATATGTTTACCCCGATCATAGAACAAATTATTAAGATGCCCACTCCTAGATGACCAATGCTGCCTGGAAGACCTAGTGGCAACAAATGAGAAGGCTGTTCAGTTTACAAGAGCCTGGCAGAATATTTGAGCTCAGATTATGGACACGAAAGAATAATAAAGAAAATATTCGCTAATATCGCTGAAATGATTCTTTGTAGTAGTAGTAGTAGTAGTAGAAGTACTGGGAGTAAGTATAATCCTTTTTTGTAATTATTATTATTTTTACAGTGTGAATGCAAACTTCGTTGAGATACTGATTTTTTTACGCTCATGTGACTCTCCTCGCTTCCGGGCTAACGCATGCGCCGAGCACCGACGAGTGGCGCATACGCACTACTCACCAAAAAATCGGTATGCGCCAACTTTGACTATTTTTTTTTGTATGGGTTTTTCCAGTAATGTACACTGTTGCTCATAAAGTTGGAATATTTTTTTTACCCAAATTTATGGAAATATTTTGACAATGATATATTCCTAATAGATCTAGATAATAGTATACATTCTCAGATTTTATTGGATAATAATTTGCGAGTGTTTGTTTCGCGTGACTGCTAAAGCATGTGTATGCTACTATGCTTATCAACTAGGGGACCTGCGCCCTTAAGTCATAACTGACAGTAATGAGGATTAATGCCTCACAAAAGGGCACTAATATAGCACATCGACACGGTTTTGATCCTGGGGCCTCACAGTCACGAGGCCATTGCTTTGCCACTGAATCATGACTGTACGCAGCGGGGGCAAGGGTACGGGGCAGCCCCCACAAATAAAAAAAAACAAAGAAAATGCAATAAATTATCAATAATTCATTGAATTTCCCCCGGTCCCCAACATCAAAAATCCTCTGTGTGGCCATGCCTTGAGCCATGATGTATGGCCGTACCGAGGATTTTTGTTATGTTGGGGACCGGGGTAAAATGCAATGAATTATTGATACAGTAATTTATTGCATTTTCTTTGTTATTCCTTATTATTATTGTTATATACTGTTATTATTATTATCATTATTGTTATTATTGATATTATTATACTTTACTCAGTCTAATTCTATGACTTCTGGATACAAAAAAAAAAGATTTCCGCCAAAATATGAAAATGTAAAAACTATACTCACGTCATAAGCGTAATATCGGCCTTTAAGTTCAGGTCAATGACGTCATTAACCGCCTTTAGTTAGGTGCACGACGAATTGTTTCGATGCATAGTGCTTGGGGAATAATTAATTTTAAACTGCTGTTTAACAAGTCTACCGGTAAAGTCCTTAAAGGCAGTCCGTGTGGTAAAATCCCCACTTAAGTAAAACGGTGCACGCTGCTCAAATTGGTGTAAACTGCGAGAATGACGAGACTTTAAACGTGAATCCTTTGAATAACAATTCTGAATCTTTACTGCCCGGCTCTGCTTGCATTGAAATCACCTCATTTGCCAAATCCTAGCTGAAACTTGCTCGAGTTGAGAAAATGGGAAAGTTCTCAAAAGTTCCCAACAGGCCGAAATGAAGAGCCTACGAGGAAGTAATAACACACAGCATCAGGAGTTCCAGTCGAACGCGATCAAATTATGAAGAAAAGAAAAAATGTTACAATGATTCGCATGGTGGCACGCATGGTTGACAACAAGCCTTTTTGGTATCAAGTAGCAAAACCTGACGTCTAACTTCAATTGCAGTTATTGTTTTTCAAAATAGAGATTGCTGTATATTCCGCCTCAAATAATCACCTTATGTTATCTTTTCATTAGGTAGCTGTGAATAGTGTTTACTTCATCATCATTGTTTCAGGGTAGGGAGGGATGACGAGGGCACGTACATTTCTCTGATCGAACTGAGCGAGAGAGAGAGAGAGGGGGGAAGGGGTATAGCCGGGGGTTCAAATTCAGTTTTCTTTCATATTATTAAGCCTGGTACTGATGCATTTATCAGCCATGTGACTGCCATGTGACGGCTCCTTATAAATAGTACCGCAACTGTTTATTGTTATCAAAATATTCAAATAGCATTGTATAGACGATGAACAAATAAGAAAAAATAACACATCGTCGTACACTTCTATCTCTCTCTGCTAAATCCTCCGAACAGTAGAATCAACCAAGCGGAATCAACTGTAAAACGAATTATTATGAGTCCTACCCGAAATACTAAATTGCCACGTCATGGTTGTATTAAATGGCGAACGATTGCTGTTTAAATTCAGCCATCAGAGAGATAAAGCTAGAAGAAACTATTATCGACAACAATCATATTATCTTGAAAACAGTGAGAAAACATTAGAAATATAATGTATAAGAGATAAATATGATCATGCAAACATGATTTTTGTTTTCGTGTTAATCCTCCAGCACCAACTAACCAAGCATAACTCGGGAAAATGCAAATAAGGGTATACTTGAAGACAATAATTTATAACATATTGCCTGTTGTTTAGACGTTTAATTTAAAAGAAAATCGAAGAGTTTAACCCGGAAGATAATATTAGGATTGCAGGGCCCTCAAGGAGGGAACAATTTTAACACTGCCGACGCTACCGTGTGTAAATCAAACATTATTTTATCAGGATCATGTACCAAAATGATGCAAACATTCATGTTGAAAATATCAGTTTTGGCCCATGGAATACTATTGCTAATATGTGTGATAATTGCCATATACGGAAACCAGTACGGTGTTTTCCACTCAAAATGCGTATCCTGTAAAACAAAGTCAATTCGTTTCGGATAACATACAATTATGTATCAATCACATTATCAAACAATTTCCTCTGTGCTTGGCTTGATAACATGTATCATATGTCTTATCAAGAAAATGCGTTTGACAATGGACATATTTATGGTGAAATATACGTAGTTTTTATAACCTCCATATATAGAGTCAATCACACTTTTCTGTTTCATTGCGCCATACACATATATGTTATATCCAACCTTAAAATGTATGTTGGACAGGTTTATTAATTCAAACACATGAGAAAATTAATACCAACTGAAAGGTCTTTAACAGAAACTAGATATTTGGTCAAAAATAAAGAAATCGTGATTTGTTACATTACATCAAATTTTTAGCACGAAAGTAACAATTTTAGTCAATTTTTAGTCTTAGTATTTCCCAAGAGATTAATTCGTTTCATTCTTCTCAACTTTAAAGGAGGGCAGGTGTCAGAGACATATCCATGTGCAGATAAACAAAAGGTGTCCCCCTTGCGCTTACTTAACACACAAACGGAGGGTGCGGGCGCGGGCGTGTGTGCGTGTCAATATGTATGTGAGGGATGCATTGATCATCTCCGCTGCAACTTCAACAATTTCCTTGGGGGTGGGGAGGGGGCTGGGGCGGTGAAAGCGTACGCCGGCGCCATGCACGATATGCTGGATGGGGGCGAATGAAGAGAGTGATTAACTGAGTGTGTGCTTCAATGTAAGAGAGAGAGAGAGAGAGAGAAAGAGAGAGAGAGACAAAAAAGGGAGTGAGTTTGTTGATTTAGTTGATGTGAATAAAAGAAATATATCAATTTAGGGAAAGAGAGAGAACAAATTTGAATGAGCGAGTGGGATAGCGAAATTAAAAGAAATAAATGAGTGAGTGGGTGAGAGTGAGATATTGATTAAGTGATGGTGTGTTTGTGTGAGAGAGAGGGCGAGAAAAGGAGTAATTCTCTATGCCAAAAGCGAAATAAATTTTTTTTTAAATTATGTCTAGATGTACGCGCTAGTGCGGGCACTGTTGCTTGGATACGGTATGAAACCAAAGTATTCTAATTTGACCGGGTGGTCAATATCACATCGAAAAAAAGACCGGGAGTTAAATATGCGAATTACGATCCCATAATCGATTTTACGTGACGAGTTTCGGACCAATCACACGTTTTTATCTGTAAGAGCTATCTAATATTTTCTACTGCGCTGTGATGAAAAAAAAAAATATATATATATATATATATATCCTGACAGCGCTACTTTACGGACACACAATAATCAACTATTGAACAGTTTCTAAAAACAAGTTGGTTTTCAACAAAGCATTGAAGACGGCAATATACTAGGTTTTCTTATTTCTAGTTTTAGGTTGTTTGAACGCTTTGGAGCAGCTAGCACAACTGAAAGCGCAATCTCCAAGAGTTACTTTAATTTGAGGTATAGATGTATACTTTACTTGGTAAGTTTTGTGAGTCTGGATGTGATCAAAAGATAATAAATCAGACAAATATTTTGCCGCTTAACCATTCAAAGGTTACTTAATAAGCAAAATTATCTTAAATGCCATTCTATGCCTTATTAACAACCAATGAAACGTTATGTAAGTGAGTGTCATAATTTTCCCAAAATTATGAGGAACTGGACACAAGTATTGCAGAGGCTTTCTAAACACGCTGCAAATTCATTATTTGTGAGTCTGGCAAACCAATCGTAGTAATTAACAGATTACTTTTTCATATTTTGGGGTATACTACATTTGATATTTCGTTATGAATTTATCATAACATATTTTTGGTCAGATAGCTTACAATTTCTTGTATTCAAGATGAAATTGTGAATTTGGGGGTAGTTCTGCGTTTTCAAGTTGTTTTACTTTTGGTTAGGACATAGAAACTACATGAAACTACTATTCTCAAACAACCTGAATTGTAACAATAACAACAACAAACGAACAGGTTTATATAAATATCAACATGAAGTAGACTTTTTCTAAACTTTGTTCTGAGTTTTTATGCTTTGATTTTCTAAAATTCATTAAAACGCAACCGCCTCCCAAAACCACATGTACAAACCCACACTCACACCCGAAACCAACACAAATCCACAGTCTATCACACATTAAATAACAAAGCCCTTAAGATTGTTAATAATATACATGTACTACTAATAAGTTCGATTTATATATTGTAGCTACTCATATATAACAATACTCTAATGCAGTGTTGTTATTATGAATTGTTTACTTTTTTGGTTATGTTTTTTAACTATCTACGAACTACTCGACTAGTTGTATTGTAATACAAAAATAAAACAATTATAGTTTAGACTTTATAGATCTTATCAATTCAAAATGTTATTATTTAATTTAATGAACTTTGATTTTTCTTATTTACTATTTTTACCCCACATATCAAACCCCTACCACAAACCCCTAAAATCAAATGTGGGGGTCTAGATGAACTCCCACATGAACACAACTTAACAGGGACCCCTGCCTAATAACATGTGTATGTTAGACCATCTTAGCAAAATATCAACTGACATGGAAACGACTCATCCTCATTTACGAAAAATCCGGACGAGAAACTAGGAATCGTTTTTACATAGCCTAATATCAATAGACCAGATTCTGAGGGTTGTTAATATTTTACCTTTGATCGAGTGCATCCAAGCGCGCTCACTCCACGATCTCACATACTAGAAGACAAAAAGGCGTGTATGCCATCACGATTCTCTTGTACACATAGCTGTTATTACTACTATTGCTACTACACGTCAATAATTATTAAGCCATGACTCCTGAGTACATATGATGATTTTTTTTTTTTCTCCAAAAATATAAAACAGTATGAACTACTCACGTATTGTGTATAATCAATCAGTAGGACTTTAGGTGCAGGTCAATTATGTAATTTAACGCCGTTAGTTAAGGTGCACGATGAGTTGTTTCGATGTAATGACAATTGAGTAATGAATGAACTATAAACAACTGGTTAAGGATGATGTCCGTAATAATATTCCGCTCAAAATAAAACCATGCTCACCGAGTACGACGATCTATAAACGGCTCAAACTGGTGTAAATGAAGAAACTTAAACAAGAGTCTTTCAAATCACAGTGCCAGCCAACTCTCGAGTGTCCTATTTTGCTTGTATTGAAATCTCCTCATTCGCCAAATTCGATGTAGTTTGCTTGAGTTGAGAAAGTATGAAAGTTCTCAAAAGTCGATTTCCTGTTCCAAAGAGACCGACATGCAGCAGCCTGCAAAGAAGTATTAACGTACATCGTCAAGAAGTCTAGTTGAACGCGATCACGTTGAGGAAAATACAAAGAAATGTAACAATGCCTCGCTCGCATGGACGGGTTTCAATGTTGCACTGCAGGGATGGCGGAGAGTCCTTCAAAGTGGGGGTGCATTTACAAAAAAAGGGCAATTCCTGCAAAAAAGGGGCACCTACAAATGGTTACCTCAAAAACGAAAATAAAACATGTTTTAGACATTGGTAGATACCCCTACATTGTATCAGGGATGATTTTCAACATTTGCTATTTACTGCTTCAGCAGTGAGCAAATGTATGGTCACATTGGGCCCGATTAGATCTGAGATGAAATCACCCACCCTGATGGGATTTTAAGCGCAATCTCATAATCAAAGATTGAGTAAGTATCTTCAAAAATAAGACTTAAAGAGAAAGGTCTACCATAATTGCAAGCAAACTTAGCAAGAAAGTCTTGGGGAAATTCGAGAAAACATTGCTCTCAGTCGTTTGAAATAAGTGGCATATTTCAAGGAGGTTATGAGACACCTAAGGTTTCGGGGGGAGATAGGGGGTTACATGTAGATTTGTGAGAACATCCATCCATACAATCAGGCATTGACGAAAGGCCTCTTTACAAACTCTTGTTATCTCGTGGTAGAAATTGTCGATTTGCTGCAGCTCTTTTATAAAATATCTGGTAACATGCACCCGACACTGTGACAATAAGAGAGTGTATTTCACAAACATTACACTCAGCTATTCAGGAATTAGGACTCGATTATTCACGAAAGTTCTTGTAACCGGAATATCCGATGGAACGAAGTAAGCAAAAAAGATCTAATTTTTCCCTTCATTCTTGTGCATCTTCATCACCCTTTGGATAACATATGGATAGATTTCGAAATGGATTTGGAACTTTGGACTTCGGTATGAAACCAAGCATACTGTTTCCTTTCATAAGCCAATTATCCTTATATAGATTCCACGCTCCGAGTCCTTTACTAGCTTGTAGGTTAAAGGAAACCTCACCCTAAATAATAAGGGTAGGTATGCTGAAAGTTACGATGTATTACTGCCTAGATATTGATATACAATATTACTAACGAAAATGCACAAGAGATACATACATGAATATATTCTTGGCATGATGTAATGCCTTTTAGTATGACTTGGGCGCAGCCATTTTCTTAATGATGTAACGTACCAGGCGAACTTGTACATGTTTCATGCACCAAAGCTCTAACTGACAAGACTTGTTAATTCAATACAAAAAACTTTACTTTTAAATGAGGGGAAATCATAGCTGAGAAGGTAAAAATTATATTTGGTTAAAAAACAAACAGGGGAACAATTGCCCCTAATTTATTCAAAATACTAAATTATATCACTAGACAAATACATTTTGCGTTCTTACAATTGCAGTACTAAAGAAAATAGCAGGTGAATCATCACCACACATACGTGAGAAGGAAGCATCTATCAATTCGAATACATTCACTTGATAAACGACTTCGCATAGTACGTCATGTAATCAAGAAAATAGCGATGCCCATGTCGTGCTGGTAAATTGTAAATTATGCTAATAAAGAATACCTTGCTTTATACCTCTCTCATACACTTTGGTAGTGGATCTTGTAGATTAATGGACAAGAATGCAATACATATCTCTGAAAAAATAAAGTTTTTTTTTGGAGTGAGGTCTCCTTTAAAGAGAAGGTTGAGTTCTGGGAAGAGGTGAACAAAAATTTGTGAGCGTTGGCTCTTCAAATGCCGTAATATTCTAAATATGGCATGTAACATCATAAAAATCGGGACAGATTTTTATTCCACATGTTTGTGTAGTCCCATATACATCTTTTTGTGTACAGTGCTTGTAACTTTACCAAGACTGGGCCAATTTTTATCATTTTGATGATTCCAGAACCTTGCAGTACACTAATAGTATACTTATATGCTAGATGATAAAACTTTTCTGCTCGATTCCACACCGTTTCTGTCACAATGCAATCGCATGACCAGAACTCAACTTTATCTTTAAGTTCGCATCTCGTGAAATTCACTGAACTTTACGCACTGCGTAGTGTAGAGTTTATTGACCGAAACATTGAGCGAAACATGCCGCGTTTTTTGTATGGTGTCTGCAAGTGTGTTATTCCATCACGGGAACGCTTGAAAGAAAATATCATATTGGTATAATTTTCATGAGAGGGCGGGGGTGTCACGTGAATGACTTTTTGTGTTAACTGCTACTAGGACTCAGAAAAGACAACAAAACACAACTGCATAAAGATATAATGAAGTTTAATCTTAAGCATTCAAATTGTGACATTCAAGATGAACAGAGCATAAAATAATTTACAAATACATTAACTTTAATATTGGGTAGCTTCCATCTGGTGAGTCCCTCACAGCCCCGTGTTGCTTGGCCAGTCTCTTGGTAGACAACGCCGCCGTCTTGGCAGCTCAGCTCTGTAGTCTCTCTCTACCAGACTCCCTTCTTGACCACGGATGACGTGCAGGCAGGCCGAGATCGAGCTTCTTATTGACGAGGATCCAATACTTTTATAACGGAAACATGGCAGCTTGGGCTCGCATCTCGCCTCGACGTGGAAATCTCCCAGAGAAAATGTTTCTGCTGCCTTACTCACTGAAATCTAGCTCGTGCATAACATCTGCAATCTAGCACTAACTTGACGGATTCTTCTGATTTTTCTTTAAGCAACCTCTATTTATCCACTTTCCTTGCCTGGGTAATTAACATCAAACTAAGAAAAGTATGCAAGAAAAATTCACTTTCAATAGGTAGATATTTCTATTTATATACCAACAGGTTGCCGGATAATAATAAACGAAAAGAAACAACCAGAATCATGCATTAACATAACAATTATATGGGTTTGATTTCTGAACTTAACAAAAACCAGATTGACTCTGTGTCATAATTGCAAATGTATACACTACTGAATAATAAGCTTGACTAATAACGTTAGAGCAGACCATTTCCTGCGAGTTCTTAAACTAATAAATTCCTTTCTATTCTGGAAAAAAGAAATTATTACAGGGGGTTAAGGTTAAAATTGTAATATTGCCAGAATATATTTTTCTGAAACTTTCTGCTAATCAGAGGGTAGACTTGTAAAGACATTTCACACCAAAAGCTACAAATATAATGCTACTGAAAATAGGTTGAAATTTAATATACCAACAACAAAGTGGTAAGGTTGTGTAAAGGAATGGCAACAAAGGCATTTACGTGTTTCCTCCGAGCTCTGTGTTTTAGACAAGAAATGTCAAGCATATTACACTTCACGGCATCATCATAATTTTAAAAAAGTGAGCCATTTCTCTTTCTTTTGTATTTTCCTGAGGAGAATAACACAGCAACAAAAACAGCGACGGTGACGAAGACGACGACAAAATATTGCAAGGAATGTTGACCTAAATTGGTTGATATGGGTATGGATCGAAAATACTAGTAATTTCTTGTTGTCCTTCGATTTCAAGAAAAGAAAAGAAAGGGTGGAAAATATCGTGCATCACAGTGGTATGTCAATATCTAAATATTATATGGTCACATTACAGGCCCATTATAGAGTTGTATGGCCCTAGGATATACTAAATGTTAATGATACCATAATGATCAAAAGCAGCGGTGGTAATACTCAGCAAGACAGAATTAACCATCCTTCTTTATCACGTGGTACGTTTTATTAGAGATTTAAATTATTGGTTCGGAGAAGCGACGTGTATGTAACTGGTATAAAATTATTACGGCTATATCATTACGAAACTATGGAAAACATTCATTGCAAATTAACATATAAATGAAGGATAAGGGAGGTTAACCCTGATAAGCTGGAACTGAATTGATACAAAATCAACAGATGGATTCAGGCAAGGTGTCCTTTCAAAAACAAACTAATATATTAAAAACAATTAAAGGCATACGAATTTTGTCACTCAAAACGCTACTACTACTACTACTACTACTACTATTACTACTACTACTACTACTATTGCTACCACTTCTACTGCTACTACTACTACTACTACTCCCACAAATGGATTCGGGCAACTACTACTACTACTACTACTACTACTACCACAGATGGATTTAAGCAAGGTGTCCTTTCAAATACAAATATATATATATCTATAAAAGTCATAAGAATGTGTCACTCGAAACGCTACAACTACTACTATTGCTACTGCTGCTGATACTACTACTACTTCTACTTCTCCTACTGCTACTAATACTACTATTATCACTTCACCTACTACTAACTACTCCTTCTATTACTGATACTACTACTGCTTCAACTAGAACAACTACTAATATTACTAATAGAATTACTAACGGGGTACCGTGGCAATTTTAGAACAAAGACAGACAGAGAATCGATCCATCTCTCTTTCTCTATCGCCTATTTTACAAATTGAATTCAAGAGATACGTAAAATATAGGACGAAAGATCCGAACAATATCTCGGGGACATTCAGTCATTTTTAACTACGATTCGGTATTGCGAAGCCATATTAGGCCCTCGAAACCGACCGAAATGATTTACAGTGTATACACCTGACAGAGCTAATGATGCAATTATGTGTCATGGTAAAAAAAACTGATTTGGAAAAAATCCTCAGTATTTATCTCTCTGTATTCATTCTGTTAGGTTCTTTCTTTCTTTCCTTCCATTTTTGCCCTCCTTTTTTTCATTCCTTTTTTTCCCTTTTGTTTAGGGGTGGTCATGGAACTGTTAGGGTCTAGTTGCAGGTGTTCTTAGGATGAAACAAGAGACAATACCTCTCTCTTCTTAGTCTTCTCCTTCTTCTTCTTCTTCTTCTTCTTTGTACTCATCTAAAAAAGCCTTTAAATTATGTAGTCTATTCAAGCACACTGACTTTGCTAGATATCAACGCAACGTACAGCTTACTCTGGTAATACCTTTAAGATATAAAAATGAGAGTAGTAGGCAGGGTCATAAATAAATTAAAACTAGTATTACAAATCCAAGATCAGACAAATACAAAACACTGTCAAAATTCAATTTTGAGATGCTTGGTGCTTCCACATTTTGAAATTATATATAAGAAATTATAGTTTTTCAGGATATGCTTAAAAATAAAAGTAGACCATGCTGACAAAAAATATAAGTAATGAGTTTAAAACCATGCAATATTTCCGTGGTTTCGTGGATCCTGGTCACATGTCTTTTCTTTTCGAAACCCTAATCGTAGCCTAATTTGTTCTAAAACGAAGTACACAGTGAGAGGGCGCTCGACAACAATCCCTTTTTAGTGCTGTTGATTATAGGACGGTTTGGCCAACCCGGATCGAGTTGGGCCGAATATGACGAGTACTGCCTTGTTGGGCTAGCACAAAACAAAAAGAATGTAAGAAATGTCGTGACAAATTGAAACCAAGGCGGCCAAACTCTATGTATAGCCTAGATGGCTTTGATCCTTTTAAAAGATCTTTTGAAAATTGCGTGGCCAACTTTGAATTTGTGCATTTTGGAATAATAATTACTAAGTCAATGAGGTGCTTCCTGAATATATTTTGTTTGCTCTCTCTGTCTATCGCAGAATGGACCGTCGCAGTAGCAGTTTTTTCAATCCCACCCTCCCCTACCCCTTTTCGACCCCCTTCCCTAGTATTATTCTAGAAGCACTCCTGACCTCTTTATATGAATAATGATTACATAACTTTCATGACCACATATCAGTTGTCATCTCTATGCGTTTTGTACTAACGACCCTTTTCTATCCATGCGCAGATAGAATATGCGGACTGAAACGCCGCCGCCCCCCATCACGCTCGGGTTTAATTTCTTTATTACGTCATCCCTCCAATATTGGCAAGGGGAGGGGGACAATCCAATCCTCATTCGTATGACAGTAGAAAAATAAGACAATCTGAATGGCGAAATTTTGAAATAAATCTGGCCATTAATGAAAGTGTTCTGAAAGTTTGAAATAGGATATTACTATAGCTATGCAAATCTCAAATTGCCAATTTTGTAAGTGAATTGTGACGTAGTCAAGGACAATTGTCCCATTTGTCGTGTACATAATTTATTTTCTTCTATTTTTCTCCCATCTTCCTTGGGGCACTACTATACATGTATCATAGATAGCATATTAACAAAGAAAAGACTCCCCTGAGTTATCTTTTTGGGGAAAAAATGAAATGTTCGTAATATTTGTTGTGTTGGTACAAATGGGAAAACTGTCCATCATTACATCACAGTGACATTACCGGTGTGTGCCAATTTAAAATTAATTTAAGTAAAGTGATTACAACGTTCAAAAATTTATATCTGTGATAACTTAGGGACGATAATAAATACACGAGTTACACGTTGGCTACCCGGTATCGACTACGCAGTATTTCATGTGGTTTATTACAAAGTCAGTCACAAGGTGGCGCTAGAACAATCCTCCCTTTTTAATGAAAGAGTCTTCATTTGTGTTGGATATCTGTGTTAACATTCATGTTTGCTCTACACATTCTGACTTATAAGTTATATGTCACGATTTCGGGAATCAAGTACCAGATTGATTATTTGCCATAATTTCATAACTTAATGTGTATATATCTCCTTGTGCAGATACCATACATATAAGTTTTTACTATGACCAGTCGTAGAGTTGTAATAAATTAAATGTTTGTTATTTAATGATTATTATTATTTATTATTAAATTAATATTGGACCTTATAGATGGTAAACGAAATGGGAATTAGACTCACTAGGAATTAGACTAACTGGTTATTAGACTGAATGAATAATAGACCAAATGGGTAGTAGACTAACCGGAGATTAGACCAAATAGAAATTAGACCAAATGACTATTAACCTAAATGATAAGCAGACGAAATGATTATTAGACCATGTGGATAGTAGACAAGCTGGGTGTAGTCCATATGAAAATAGACTAATTGGGAAGTAGACGAGCTGGATATAGACCAAACTGCAATTCACTAATCCCCATACATGATACAAGTGTCATAGTGTAGACCCATATATTCATGTATGTGTTAGGTGTTTTAAATGGTTTATATCAGGCACCCAATTATCAGTAGACTATAATAGTCGGGGATGTGTCAGTGCATTTATTACAAGCGGTCTTGATTTATGGCATGCATGGCCTAATGTAATCACTTTGATGGTGGGTTATAATTATGATGGGTGCCATTATCTCCATACAATATATTTATATTATGCACCATGGTTTGTTTGCCAATCATACATCGCTTGTTGCTGTGTAAAGCAAACGTCTTGCAATTGTTCAAGCCATAGATAGCATTTTTATACAAGATATCCTAATGCCTTTTGAAAACGTTCGTAAATTTTAGTTTAAAAAAAATTAGTATCATATTTACACAAGGTCTAGACTACAGCCAGTCTAAGGCCTCCATCAGATATGACGTGGCAAAACCTCGGTTGTTGTTCTGTCCATGATGAAGTAAAGAGTGATGCGCTTCAAATTTATATATCTTATAACACAGAGCTTAGTTAATAGATACATGACCTTAGTTGCTCCTAGTTGACATTCACGTAAAAAAAAATCGCGGCTGTTTACAGCGTTATATCTGAACAGTCTTAACATTTCATGGATGAATTTTAAAATGTCTTGATGTCAGGCTGGTTTCCATGTTGGTGTCAGGACAATTTCCATTTTTGTGTCAGGTAAAATTGCTTAAAAGCTTGACACGGTACAGATGGACTGCAATATCTTTATCAAGGCTACATATATCAGCCCCAAACCCACTTAGACTATTAGTATTAATGTACTCAAGCGCACACAAACAAAAATGCTTACTTGCATTTAATATTCAAAATATGACAAGAAAAATCGGAAAAGATATTTCCATGGTATTTTTATATAGTCGTTTCATGGTACCCATTGAACTTGTGAAAAGTGAATGTAGAACTATGATAAAATCATGGTACTCACGTTACCATCGTAGAGGTATCGTTCGGCACTGTGGTTGTATGGTATAATAACGGCTCTTTTTCCCGTCCATAGTAAATGCTTTAGTGACCTGTGTTGGCTAACTGTGGTACCGATGATATCTAAAGGATCACTTAATAATAATAATAACAACGTTTCTTATAAAGCGCTTACCACCGAAGTCTCTAAGCGCTATAACAAACAGAATAGACTGATAAACAATTACATATTAAACAAAACAACAAAAAAGTGCAAATAAACCTACAAATTACAATACATATGAAATACACATCAATGTGAACAGAGTTTTGTATGAGTCATATGAGGGACCGCGTCGTTTAGGACTTGAATCCACTCTTTTTATAGCGGAATCAAATCCAAAGCAAACAATTGAAATACTTTTCGTGAGAATGTGTTCCACTATTTTATTCGTGTATTTCCTTTCTTAAAACTACACAGTATCTAATCCTATTATATACCCATGCTCCTTACCTACATATTGAATCTCCTTTTCTCTTGCTCTAGCTTTCTCTCCCTCATTGCTTTCTTCTTTACCTCATTCTATTCCTTAATAGGTAGTTTCCCTCTTTCCGCTTCTGTCGTTCCAATTCTTCCTTCCACCGCATGTTCACTAGGTTCTCATTTATTTCTTAAGAAGTGTTACAATACCTCACATGCTATTTATCGTATCCTGACACCTACCCCCTGGACATCCACCCCGCGGATAACCACCCCCAGTCAACTACCCCCTAGGACAATTATCCCCTGGGGCAACCACCCTCTAGGACGCCTACCCCCGGGACAACTACCCCCCGGGACAACTACCCCCCGGACAACTACTCCCAGACAACTATCCCCTAGGGCAACCATCCTCTAGGACAACTATCCTAGGGGGTAGTTGTCCTTGGGGTAGTTGTCCGGGGGTAGTTGTCCGGAGGAGTTTTCCTAGGGGGTAGTTGTCTGGGGGTAGTTGTCTCGGGGGTAGTCGTCCTAGAGGGTGGTTGCCCTAGGGGGTAGTTGTCCTAGGGGTAGTTGACTGGGGGTGGTTATCCGGGAGTGGATGTCCAGGGGGTAGGTGTCCTAGAACCGCTATTTATATACATGTATATATATTATGTGTAAGTAAAGAAGCGTATGTGATTTATATGAGTTATGGCCAATGTATAAGCCTATGATATACCTCCTCTCTCTCCTATTCACCCTCTTCTACCTCTCTGTCTCTCTAACTCTTTTTTTTTTTCCTCGGTCACTTTGCTTAGATTTGTTCTCTAACTCTCTCCTCCTCTCTCTCCTCCCCTTCACTTCCTCTCTTCCGTTTATGTCAACATTAAGGCAATATGCAAATGAGAGACCCTCGATTTGAAAAGATGGCCCCGCGGATTTGGGGCGGTCACGTTATATCGTTTTTAAGCCAATCAGGCAAGCCCTGAATAAGCGCGATGTTCGGGCAAGTTGTGCGCATGCACAATCTAGGAGCGCTCTGATTATGGTTTTTACAAAAGCACTAGTTTTCCAGGTAGCTAGGGTGTCAAAGTATTTCATTTCATTTCATTTATTTATTTAAGCACGGAGGCCTACCTCAGCCCGTGGACTGTTCTTCCGTAGGGCCGTGCATACATAAAAACATACAATATCAAAATAACATATATACAGTGTACAACATAATACAACATAATGATACAATAAATATATACAAAATAAATACAACAAACACTAAAAATACATATGAAATGCTTAAAGGGGACGGGATTACTCATCAATGGCTCTTGATTCCATATACTTATTTAGATTACGTTTGAAATTCATATATGACAACTCACGTTTAAGTTCTTGTGAAATAGAGTTCCAGCACTTCGCACCAAAATAACTAAAGCTCTTTTTCTTGAAACATGTTCTCAATTTCGGTAGTAAGAAATTATTAATTGAATTTCTCATATTATAATTCCATTTTTTGAGTTCAAATAAATCTAGCAAGTAATTAGGACAATTATGATTAGCAATTTTATACATCATGTAAAGAGCATGTTTATCTCTTCTTTTTTCTAGGAAATCAAGTTTTAACTGCTGATACAGGGAAATTGTAGGATATCTAGCATCAACTTTTAATACAATTCGGAGTGCTCTATTCTGAAGAACCTGAAGCTTCTTAACAGATTTTCTCTTTATATTTCTCCAAACCACATCACAATAGTCAAGTTTACTTTGTAATATTGTTTTGTAAAACATAAGTGCAATGTTCTGCGAAATATAGTTCCTTATTCTTTTAAATAGGTACAGCTTTTTAATAATATCTTTTCTCAGAAAATTAACATATTCATCCCAATCGAGATAGAGATCTATATATAAACCTAGATATTTGCAATGATGTATCTGATTAAGTTTTACGTCATTAATATATATATTAATCGTTCGATTTTTTTACTTTGGTTCTAGATCCAATTAACATGACCTCACATTTTTTAGTATTGAGAAATAATTTGTTTGAGTTCAACCATTTTAAAAGACGTATAAGATCAGCATTAATGACATTTTCAATAGTTTCTGTTGTTTTACCAGGGTAATATATGCATGTATCATCTGCGTATAACGATATACTACATTTTTTAATACAATTTGATAAATCATTAACATAGATGGTAAAAAGCAGGGGGCCTAAATTGGCCCCCTGTGGAATTCCACAAATTACATTAAGTTCGTCTGATTTTACACCATTTACAGCCGTGTACTGTCTTCTATCAGACAGATAGTTAAGGAACCATTCACAAGCCCTTTTGTTGTGAGGGATTTCCAAAACTTTCCTGAATTTCCAGTAGATGTACTTTCAACCACACTTTTAATAATGAATGCTGCTTTTGCTTTTCTTATTTTCATTGTAATCTGGTTTCTAAGCCGTCTAAATACATTCCAATCATCTTCATTCTTTGAGACAATAGCCCTTGCCTTTTGACAGTTTCTGGAACGAATTAATACAATGATTTCCTCTGTCATCCAAGGAGATTCGAGTTTCCGAATTCTTTTCTTTCTCAGTGGGGCATGTTTTTCTATTACCTTTAACAACTTATTTTCAAAGTAATTATATGCGTGTTCTACATCCTCAAACTTCTGAACTTCTTCCCAAGATATCTGATCTATATCATGCACGTAATCATCCATATCCACCTTTCCAATATTGCGTGAAATATTATATCTATGGCAGTTCTCTCTACATGCATTCTGCTTTGATCCTAAAGTACAATAAACCATATAATGGTCACTAAGTGATATTGGAATAACTCCAGAATTTTTAATCTTTTCGGGTCTGCTTGTTATAATAACATCTATTGTTGATGAGGTACGTGGTGTCACCCTAGTGGGCGAATTTATGATTTGTTCCATATCATAACTCTCAATAATGTCAAACAGGTGTTTTGTCTGCCATGACCTTGTATATGATGCTACATCACAGTTTAAATCACCAAGTATCAATAAATCGGATTCATGATCATCAAGTTTTTGTATGACCAGTTCAAACTGTTGAAATACGCCTGCACTTGCATTAGGTGGCCGATACCATACAAGTACCATAATTGGTTTCCTGTGTGATACTTTGAGCTCAATAGCTAGTAATTCAAGGTCATCACTCATTATATCTCTTCGAATATTATATTTCAAATTAGATCTGATGTAATCCGCCACACCACCTCCTCTCCTGTTCCTATCCTTTCTCACGATATCATATCCATCAATTTTTAATTCTGAATCATCTATCAAATCATCAATATGAGTTTCACTTAATGTCAACAAATCTATGCTCAGTCTTTCTTGAATGGTACAAAGTTCATCGAAATTCCTAAGTAAGGATAAGCAATTCAGATGAGCAAATTTAAGACCTGCTAACTTAGTTACCTTTTCTAATTTTTCGTCTAATCTTTCATCTGTTCCTCTTGTCATTCTTTCTTCATCAGTGGCAAAGCTGATTTCATCTCCTTCATTAATAGAGTTAACGCTGCCATTCATTGTACTGTTATCATTTGCAAATGGCATTTCTTTTAATGTACATAAGTCGCATGTCCAGTCCAAACTTGAATTAAATATGGAATCAGAAGTATGGGAACAACTAAGGTGACACCAATGTGAACATTGGAAACATACTAATGCATTTTGATTACTTTTCACTGGTTTCTTACAAATAATACATGGATACTTTATCGGCATCGTTATTCTACAGCATAATTATCTCTCTTACGTGATCGTATTTTTAAGTCTTCCTATCCAAGGCGTTCGATGTCACTCATGCCTCGGATCAGGATGATTCGCTTTTCCTCACCACTTCCAGTCTGTACAAATATTCGTCCGTCACGAGACCATGTCCTCGAGGTCGCGTCACACTTACGAGCAAAGTACATCAATGATTGGCGATGGGTTGTGAGATCTTCGTTGATGAAGATTTTACTCCCTTTGAGTTTCGATCTGGCGCCGTACACTTGTTGTCTCACTTTGTAGGTAGCGAATTTCACTATGATGCTCTTCTCTTTGCCGGTGTCTCTAGTTGTATTCGATGTTGGTTTCGGTGCAATTCTGTGGCTACGGTCGATATCATTCTTTTCAAGATCAATTTTCAGGTGTTTTCTAGCAATTTCAGCAACGATGTCATCCGTGTTTTCATCTGTACTTTCCTTAACTCCGTATATTCTCAGACAATTTCGTCGACTGTATTGCTCTTGCTCATCCAGTTTTTCTTGTAGTCTGTTGATTTTCTCCTCGAGTTTGTCAATTTTTCTATTCTTCAACTTTGTCTCTTCTTCTTTGGACTCCATGTCCATTTTCAATGCAGCGTACACTTGTTGAGTAACTTTCCCGATGATAGCTTCCTTCACTGCAGCGACGAGGGCATTTAAGACTTCGGGGGAACATAATGCGGTTTTAATCTTGGATTCAATAGCTAGATCGAGGCTATTGTCTCCCTCAATTGTTGCCGTTTCCATGGCTTCAGTTCGTTGATCGTAGGCAGGTTCTTGCCCCTTGGCTTTCTGTGATTGACTTTGCCCCCTGTAGCTTCGGGACCGAGTTACTGGGGCTCCGCTGTCATCAGAGTTTTTAGAAGCCGACATATTTCCATGAATGTTTCCGACAGAATTCTCGCTTGTGAAGTTCCAAACACATGATATAACCGTTCCAGTAGTAGTATAAGGTATATCACAACTGATGTATAATAAAATTATACAGAATCAGCCAGTAAAACGGTAAAAAAATTATCAAATGAGGTAAATTAACTGAATGCCTCGTTTAAGATTCGTAATTCGTTATATAGTTTCTAAGCCAATCAGGCAAGCCCTGAATAAGTGCGATGTTCGGGCAAGTTGTGCGCATGCACAATCTAGGAGCGCTCTGATTATGGTTTTTACAAAAGCACTAGTTTTCCAGGTAGCTAGGGTGTCAAAGTATTCATACCTCGACAAAGGTTGCGGTGCCCTTTAAAGTTTAGGATTGGGAACCCGTCTCACACATACATTGATTTATGCCTTTCTAATCATAGGACCAGTTTCTACCATTTCAAATGAAATTTATCATCAATTGATTTATTTTAGGAATGCATTTTACGACAATTAATCATATTATGTTCCACAGGTCCTGCAAATTCATAATCATGTTGTGTTTGTCAAAATACAGTACCCATTAATAAATTATGCTTAAACGGCAATCTAAGCCTTTTAAAAATTTCATTTGTATGAAAGCGGAAAAAAGAGAAACAGAATGGTGAAATTTTGAAACAAATGAAAGCAGTTATAAAAAAGTGTTATGAGTGTTTGAAATTTTAGATCACTAAATCTCGGCGAATCGAAAATTGACAATTTTGTTATTGGATTTTGACATATTCACGGAAAATTCTTCTGTTTGTCGTGAACAAAAATATCATAAATTTCTGTAATTCTCGTAAGCGCCTTCTCCCTTGGGACAATAATCAAAATATATTGTGGGCAGCATTATCATTACAAATTATGTTAAAAGAAAACACCATCCCGAGTCATACATTTTGAAAAATTGAAATTCTAGTCATTTTGTGTGTTGCAACAAATGGGAAAATAGTCCGGCATTTCGTCATAGTGACACCAACCAACCAATTTTAAATTCATATACCTTTAGTGATTACAACTTTCATAAAATCATTACTTTTTCAATTTGTGTACGAGTCAGCGTCTGTGATTTTTCCACTCTCTTTTAAAGTAGTTTACGATTAAGATTCGATTTCTCTTTAGCTTTCGGAGCTTTGTACTATCATATTACATGATTTAACTTATAGGCCTTCTGTCTTTTGATATATTTTCACATAAACTCCTAAACAGTTCTGCAAATCAAAGTTTGAGCGTTTATATAGACCATTTTCGTAATGTATTCAAATATAATGCACAGTTCTGTAAGGGCCTCGTAAGAAATTATTTCATTCACCTGTTACGAATAATTGTATTTCGATTGCCAGAATGCGAAGTGGATACATTACTTGTTGCTAGGTAGGACAAACATTATGGCTCGTCCTACCTAACAACACGTAATGTATGCAATTCGATATGACTTGAATTGAATCCTTTATAAACAGAGACACCACAACAAACATTTACAATAAACTAAATAGTATATGAATGTAAACATTCCTACACTACTTATTTTGTCATACCTTTAAATTTGTAATTTAATTAATTTATATACCGTTTTTTTTCTTCTTATACATCCTCTGTTTAGGAGGAATTATAGCAAGCATTTTTAAAACCTTTAGTTCCTTATGATCCATCCCCTCTTCCCCCACCCCCACCCTCTGTATCTCTGTCTGTTCTTATCTCCCTCTCTCTCTCTCTCTCTATCTAGATAAATATAACGTACTTACTTTAGTAATGGTTGGTATCCGATGATGAAGAGCAATGCGAGCCTGTCCTGGCGCTTGTAAAATGGCGACTGGTCGGAATGCTCCCCAGGGAGTGGAGAATGTGCATTCATTGTGTGCGGGTAAGCCTGAATCCGATGACCAGGGTAATAATATGTGCTGCGCCTAGAAACAAAGTATTAGGCGCATTATAAATGTGAGCTATTATTATTATTATTATTATCTAGGTATCTAGGGGTTGATTGTGGATGCGTGGTTGAGGGTCGCCGTTAGCTTTTGGAGCGAAGAGTCGTTATGTTTTACAGTTTCATTTCAAAAGATTTGACAGAGATGGTTTAAAAGCGCAGTTTTTATTTTATAATCACATAATCCAGTGCGTTGTACAGTTGTTAACATTCCCCCATCATGTCTACAATGTAAATTAGTTGGGTGGGGAGGCATGTAAGAGATTAGACGAAATGTGTGGCATATCAATCGACTGTCTAAAACATGAACATTGCCAAACCTCAGCCTTGATTTGTCTTTTGATTTAGTAAGGTGTAAAATACAGATGTTGTTACAACCCGACGATCTCGATCATGTCTGGGGAACGATAATATTGCATTTTTCTTTTCAGTGCGCATATGATTTAGCTCAATCTGATTGAACGACAACCACGTTAGTATGTCTCCTACGATTATTCTAATCCTTCCTGCTTTCTCTTTTAAGTCATCCAATCCATCACATCTCATCAATTAATATATTCCATCTTCTCCAAACCTCTCCTACCCCCTCTGCTTCGTATTCCATTCTCTTTTTTTTTTCTCCGTCTCATAATTACTCTCACTCCCTCCCTATCCCAAATACTACCTATCATGCACTTCGAATTTTCAGTTTTTTTGACAAGCTCATACAAATTGATAAAAGTATTACAGTAACACATCATCTGTTTTATTATGCAATCATATTAAACATGAAATCTTATAAATAAACATTACATCAACATCATGAACGCAAAGACTTATGAGAAAGGAAACAATTACACAAGTAACAAAGCAAACTTGGTATAAATAGTCAGATGACTATGTCAACACATTTTAATCAATTGTCAATTTATGGGCTCAAAACCGATTTTAACAATGATATATGATATCAAATGAAATGTAATTCAAACAATTGAATATGATATGGAGCTTATTGCCTCAACAGCATTGTAGGCTTAATCAGATATGGCGCGTTTTTAATTTAACGTGTAAATGAATGGCAACTGCGCGCAACAAATGACCTGCGTGTATTCACTGAATTCTGTGTTATAAGATACATAGAAATGCGAAGCGCATTACACTTTACGTCACATAAAACGAAAACAAAATATGAACGCATCTTAAGTCAAATATATATGTAGACTTACATGTATGCACTCATGCGTTATTGTGAACATTTATGTCCCGATTATACGCACAATAGCTGTTTAGACATTCAAAATACAATTGTACAGAATAATGGGCTCACATCCAATTAAAAAAAAGCCTACGTGATATCGAAAAAATACATTTACAACAGAAAATCATCATAGAGTGCAAACTCTTGCACAATAATGCAAATTCAGAGAGATCGAAACTTACTACATGAGAAATGCATCAAGATATGCTGCGTACCCTGAAAGGATATGCACTTTCAAGAGGTGGATATGGTATAGAACAAGGAGCATTTACATTAAAGACTTCGTTGTAACATGTGCAGCCCCATATTCACTGTAACATCAAATTCACAATGGAAATTCAAAATCATAGTTTTGTGCAGACATTTGTATTGTGTACAATTCTATATTTAGAATCAATCAAATATAAAGTACAGGATGAAAAAATGATGGAATTGTGCAGTGCTCTGGACCAAAATGCGTTATAGTCGGATATGATGGGCAGACTTATGCACACAAATACAACCTCAGTATGATATCGTACAAAAAAATATGTATGCAATAAACATGCACCATTAAGATGTGCAGACTTATGCACAAAAACTTAAAAATATGATATTACTTCATACGAGATCTAAATACAATAGACATTTAACATGTGCAGACTTATTTATTCCCCAAAATCTAATCTAAGTATGATGTCATATTAAATAGATATATATACTGGACATTAAGATGTGTAGACTAATACCCACAAATCCAATCTCAGAATGATATCATAAAAAAATATGTATGCAACAAACATGCCCCATTTAGATGTTCAGACTTAAGCACAAAAATCCAATCTGCGAGTGATAAAATAACAAAATATGTATGCATTTGACATTCACCATCATGATGTGCAGCAGAATTATGCACAATAACATGTGCAGACATATGTACAAAGATCCAATGTCAGAACGATATCATAACAAAATACGTATGTACTGAACATGCACCATTAAGATGTGCAGACTTATAGACAAAAACTTAAAAATATGACATGACGTCATACGAGATCTAAATACAATAGACCTTTAACATATGCAGACTTATTTATTCCCCAAAATGTAATCTAAGTATAATATCATATTAAATATATATATACACTGGACATTATGATGTGTAGACTAATACCCACAAATCCAATCTCCGAATGATATTATTAAAAATATGTATGCATTTGACATTCACCATTATGATGTGCAGAATTATGCACAATAATCTCAACTCAACATTGAGATATGATATTATACGAGATTTAAATTGGACATTAAACATGTGCAGACATATGTACAAAGATCCAATGTCAGAACGATATCATAACAAAATACGTATGTACTGAACATGCACCATTAAGATGTGCAGACTTATAGACAAAAACTTAAAAATATGACATGACGTCATACGAGATCTAAATACAATAGACATTTAACATGTGCAGACTTATTTATTCCCCAAAATGTAATCTAAGTATAATATCATATTAAATATATATATACGTTGGACATTAAACATTATGGTGTGCAGACTATTAATACACACAAATCCAATCTCAGTATGATATCATATAAAATATATACATGTATATATGCAATGAGCATTCAATTCAATTCAATTCAAAGTTTATTCAACACTCTTCATAAAAACATTTAAAACATACAAATACAGAATGGAATGATAAAAAACAAGATAGTGATAACAAATAACAATGGCTCTTTATGACAGCATTTGGGAGAGGCAGAAAGGAGGGATTCCTTATATGCAATATACAATAACAAATGCAATGGACTTTCACCATTATGATGTGCAAACTTATGCACACATATCTAAGCTCAGTATGATATCATATGAAATGGATACATACATTGGACATTAATAATTATGATGTGCAGACTAATGCCAAAAAATTCAATGTTAGTACGATATCATATCAAATATATAAACATTTGACATTCACCATTATAATGAGAAGACTTATGCACAATAATCCGAGCTTAGTATGATATCATACGAAATATATATGCAACGGTTATTCACCATTATGATGTGCAGATTTATGCACAATAATCTCAACTCAACATTGATATATGATATTATACGAGGTGTAAATTGGACATTCAACATGTGCATACTTAAGCACAAAGATGCAATCTCAGAATGATATAATAACAAATATAAATGCACTGAACATGCACCACAATGATGTGCAGACTAATGCACAAAAATTCAACTTAAGTACGATATCAAATGATATATATATACATTTGACATTTACCATTATGATGTGCAGACTTATGCACAATAATCTTAACTCAACATTGAGATATGATATTATACGAAGTGTAAATTGGACATTCAACATGTGCAGACTTATGCACAAAGATCCAGTCTCAAAATGATATAATAACAAATATATATGCAATGAACATGAATCATTATGATGTGCAGACTAATGCACAAACAATCTTATCTAGGAATGATATTATATGAAATACATATGCAACGGACATTCACCATTATAATGTGAAGACTTATGCATAATAATCCGAGCTTAGTGTGGCATCAAAGGTAATATATATATATGCATTGGACATATACCATTAACATGTGCAGATTTATGCACAATAATCTCAACTCAACATTGAGATACGATATTATACGAAGTGTAAATTGGACATTCAACATGTGCAGACTTATGCACAAAGATCCAGTCTCAGAGGATATAATAACAAATATATATGCAATGAACATGAATCATTATGATGTGCAGACTTATGCACAAACAATCTTATCTAGGAATGATATTATATGAAATACATATGCAACGGACATTCACCGTTATAATGTGAAGACTTATGCATAATAATCCGAGCTTAGTATGGCATCAAAGGTAATATATATATATGCATTGGACATTCACCATTAACATGTGCAGATTTATGCACAATAATCTCAACTCAACATTGAGATACGATATTATACGAAGTGTAAATTGGACATTCAACATGTGCAGACTTATGCACAAAGATCCAATTTCAGAATGATGTAATAACAAATATATCTGCACTGAACATGCACTATCATGATGTGCAGACTTATGCAAAAAAAATCCAATCGAAGTATATGATATCATAACACATATATATGCAACGGACATTCACCATTATAACGTGCAGACTTATGCACAATAATCCGACCTTAGTATGATATCATATAGAATATATATGCACTGAACATGCACCACAATGATGTGCAGACTAATGCACAAAAATTCAACTTTAGTACGATATCAAATGAAATATATACACATTAGACATTTACCATTATGATGTGCAGACTTATGCACAATAATCTTAACTTAACATTGAGATATGATATTATACGAAGTGTAAATTGGACATTCAACATGTGCAGACTTATGCACAAAGATCCAGTCTCAAAATGATATAATAACAAATATATATGCAATGAACATGAATCATTATGATGTGCAGACTTATGCACAAACAATCTTATCTAAGAATGATATCATATGAAATACATATGCAACGGACATTCACCATTATAATGTGAAGACTTATGCATAATAATCCGAGCTTAGTATGGCATCAAAGGTAATATATATATATGCATTGGACATATACCATTAACATGTGCAGATTTATGCACAATAATCTCAACTCAACATTGAGATACGATATTATACGAAGTGTAAATTGGACATTCAACATGTGCAGACTTATGCACAAAGATCCAGTCTCAGAATGATATAATAACAAATATATATGCAATGAACATGAATCATTATGATGTGCAGACTTATGCACAAACAATCTTATCTAGGAATGATATTATATGAAATACATATGCAACGGACATTCACCATTATAATGTGAAGACTTATGCATAATAATCCGAGCTTAGTATGGCATCAAAGGTAATATATATATATATATATATGCATTGGACATTCACCATTAACATGTGCAGACTTATGCACAATAATCTCAACTCAACATTGAGATACAATATTATACGAGGTGTAAATTGGACATTCAACCTCTGGAGACTTATGCACAAAGATCCAATTTCAGAATGATATAATAACAAATATATCTGCACTGAACATGCACTATCATGATGTGCAGACTTATGCAAAAAAAATCCAATCGAAGTATATGATATCATAACACATATATATGCAACGGACATTCACCATTATAACGTGCAGACTTATGCACAATAATCCGAGCTTAGTGTGATATCATATGAAATATACATATGCAACGGACATTCACCATTATAATGTGAAGACTTATGCATAATAATCCGAGCTTAGTATGGCATCAAAGGTAATATATATATATATATGCATTGGACATTCACCATTAACATGTGCAGACTTATGCACAATAATCTCAACTCAACATTGAGATACAATATTATACGAGGTGTAAATTGGACATTCAACCTCTGGAGACTTATGCACAAAGATCCAATTTCAGAATGATATAATAACAAATATATCTGCACTGAACATGCACTATCATGATGTGCAGACTTATGCAAAAAAAATCCAATCGAAGTATATGATATCATAACACATATATATGCAACGGACATTCACCATTATAACGTGCAGACTTATGCACAATAATCCGAGCTTAGTATGATATCATATGAAATATATATATGCATTGGACATTCACCATTATGATGTGCAGACTTATGCACAAAGATCCAATCTTAGTATGATATCATAACAAAAATATTTATGCAATGAACATGCACCATTAAGATGTGCAGACTTATGCACAAAAACTTTAAAAATATGATATGATGTCATACGAGATCTCAACAAAATATACATTTAACATGTGCAGACTTATTTATTTCCCAAAATCTAATCTGAGTATGTTATCATATGAAATATATATAAATATATGCATTGCACATTACTTATTATGATGTAGAGACTAATGCACAAAAATCCAATATCAATATGATATCATATGAAATTTACAAATATGTTTGCAATGAACATGCACCATTATGATATGCAGACTTATGCACAAAAATAAAATATTAGTACGATATCATATGAAATATATTTGCAATGGACATTCACCGTAATGATGTGCAGACTTATGCACAAAGATCCAATCTCAGTACGATCGATATCATATGAAATATATATGTAACGGACATTCACCATTATAATGTGAATACTTAGTAATCCAATCTCAGTTTGATATCATATACAATACATTAGACTTTCACCATTATCATGTGGAGACTTATGCACACAAATCTAATTAACTCATCGTTGAGATGTTGTATTGTGCGAGACCTTACTACATTGGACATTCAACATGTGCAGACTTCTAACGAAAATCAAACCTGAACGTCACGAAATGATGGTATAAGTAATATAAATACAATGGTCATTCTCCATATGATATTACCAGAAGTGGTATTGTAATTTCACGAAAGTTGAAAATATTGGATGTACAAGAGGGACTGAGCTGCTTGATAGCTTTAAATATTATATGTGATTTATTCTTTTTTTTGACTCTGCATTTCAGCCCCTTATGTTTCTATTTTTCTATTCTTTACACAGTCTCTTATACTGTTCAGCGTGCACTCGAAATGATTAAGTTTTCTTTTTCTAATCCTCTTTCGAGGTATTTATTAGCAATAACATATATACATACAATAAAAATAAATCAAGGTTTTACAGCAACCATTGATATAATTTTTTTGAACTTCACCTTCTTTTCCAAATGTATAGTTACTTACACTTCCCAAATATGATTTCACCATAAACTTAAAATCAACCCATACAGAATTATCGTTGTATTTTTTACCTTTAAATGTACATTTTATATAATTTTGATGAGCTTTATATTGTGCTACGTTACAAATAAGATTTAACATATCGTAAGGTTCATCGTCCACTTTATAGCCTAACACCTGAAAAGGTGATATAAAATCCTATGAAGGATTTTCGACAATGTTCGTACGAGTTTGCAGTGTAATACAAAAATGAAAAGTTGTTTCAACTTCCTCACAGTGTCTACATTTGCTGTCATGAGGAAGAAATGATTAAGTTTATAATCAACGGTGATAACCGTGCTGATAAAGAAAATGATTAGTGTATAATATTATCTGTATTTCATGTTAATTCGTATTCAACATAAAGCCTTTTGATTTATTCCACTAAAATATCAAAATACATATGAATATATACAAATTGGTAACATTTTTGTCACATCATAATTCTTAACTATTGCAGTTCTTAACTATAAGTATTTATTAAGAGACCTCTTACTCCATTGAATAAACTTGTAAAACTCTTACATGTGATTAAAAACACAACGTGTAATTAATGCATTATTTCTCACTTAAATGAGGACATGATACGGGGTTCGACATATGTGTAACCATGTCGTTAAATAATATGCATTATATATTTTGAGTAATTTGGGCCTATGACTATCTGATGGTCAGAAGTTATTAAACGTATTAATGCCTATGATTATCTGATGTCTAGTAGTTATTAAATATATCAAGGCCTATTATTATTTGATTATCAGTATTTATGAAATGTATTAAGGCCTATGATTATCTGGTGGTCAGTAGTTATTCGTTGTATTTAGGCCTACGATTATCTAATGGTTAGTAGTTATTATATGCATTTAGGCCTACGATCATCTCATGGTCAGTATTTATGAAATGTATTGAGGCCTATGGTTATCTGATGGTTATTAGTTAATAGATGTATTTAGGCCTACGATTATCTGATGGTTAGTAGTTATTAGATGTATGTATGCCTACGATTATCTGATGGTCAGTAGTTATTAAATGTATAAGGCCTATGATTATTTAATGGTCAGTATTTATGAAATGTATTAAGGCCTATGGTTATCTGATGGCCAGTAGTTATCAATTGTATTTAGGCCTACGATTATCTAATGGTTAGTAGTTATTAGATGTATTTAGGCCTACGATCATCTGATGGTCAGTATTTATGAAAAGTATTAAGGCCTATGGTTATCTGATGGTCAGTAGTTATCAATTGTATTTAGGCCTACGATTATCTAATGGTTAGTAGTTATAAGATGTATTTAGGCCTACGATCATCTGATGGTCAGTGGTTATTTAATGTATATTAGTTTCCTAACACTCCATTGACAGCCTTCCAAGTATTTTTATATATTTTTCTAATTTCTTAATTATAGTGCAATTGTAAGCTGTCTTTATGCACCATTTAGGTGAAAAGCTATCAAATATTTTCTTTACATCAGATCTAGTCCATATATTGCATCCATATACCACTTAAATCAACATCATTAAACATCTCCTTCAGCTTGGTGAAGCTTCCGCCTGTCTTGTTTTTCCATATAGAAAGGCACTCTCTCATCGCTCCCTTACTACTGTGCGTGTGCAGAATAGTTGATGCCTCGTTGTACTCGATACCGAGTATGTTGGACAGGTGATGGTATTTATCGTGAGGGACGTGGTCTGCAAGAGTATCCAGTTTTCCATCTGATACCGCGACACTTTACAACAAGGATTTTAAACAATAAAGAAATATTATGTACAGTATTTCTAAACCCAATCTGAATTTTCGACAAGTCGGATTGTCACAGTTTTCATTAGCAGCTTTTCATTAATTTAGGTACAACTATTCTGATAATGCGTTAAGCTATCACTAGGAGCATAAGTTGTCATTGGAGACTTCCTCAATTAATATTTCAGTTTTATTGACGTTTAGGGCCGATATCCCTCTGTAAGCTCTCAAAGGCTTTGGAGCATTCATCCTCCAGGAATTTAGAATATCAAATGCTTCCTCGCCACAACTTTGATCCTCTCTTCGAATATATTGGAAGCCTTTAAAAGCATAATTTTTTTAATTTGTGTATTTATACATTAATTTTTATTATCATATTTACTCGTTTTTTATTATTAGTATTGTTTTTTTTTGTGGGGGGGTGGGGGCGACGTAACATAATCCAAAGGCCAACTTTAACATATTGGTGTGTTTTTGCGTTGTTGATGCGAGTACTCAACAATGTTAAGTATACCTCTAGAAAAGGACAATGTAATTTCGTCTAATTCTTACAAAGTCTTATTTTATTCTATGTTTATTTCCCCTTCTGTTTTGTAAGGGGGATGTACTCATACACCTTTCAATACAAACCTGAACTGTAGTCATAATGGCCGTTGATAAAGACATTGCAACACAGTTTTACCAGAACGCAAAAAATTCTCGTTTAGACACGTTTGATCTATGCTGGATAACAGTAGATAAGTATTTAATAAAGATATCGAAATATCATTACTATTATTTACGATATGTATTATCCCATTGATGAGATTTTAATTAAGAATGATTAGCGATTATCCACATTAGAGATTAGGAAAAAAAATTACCTGCTTTTAGACGTAAGAACTTCACTGGCTGGTGCTAATGCATCTTGAGGGGGAATGCCAGGTGATGAGGATGCCGACGGTCCCCGGGATGCGGAATCTGTTTTTCCTGTTGATTGGAGGAATGGGTAATTGTGCTAAATTCGTTTTAAAAAAGTTCATCGTTCTTCGACACGGAACTATTCAAATGCCTTGAGATATTACAACATTAAAAGACAAGGGCTTTGTCATGAAACACATTTGATTATTTTCATGTTAAAGCATTTAAGTTTACAACAAATTTGATGTTGAGCTGCAAAGTGAAAGAAAGTATACTCAATATTGATATTTTATATAGGCTTTCCAAAAACAAAGATTATATTTTGAACACTCACATGAAATTATACTCAGCATACTCTTACTGCCGGTCTGGGACATACATATAGCCTATATTGAAAATTGTGTGTGTACTGTGCATGCATCCGCATAACTATGACATAGATTTTACTTGAAGAGTGCCTTTTTGAACGCGTGTTTGGTGTAAATACTACAACAAAATAGTGATTAAACAAAAAGTACAGAGCAAACAGAATGGGTGTATTTTTTACATCTTAAAGACAAAGTTGGCAGTGATGACTCTCAAAATGTCCGTCCAAATGTCCGCCTGTGATTTTTTTTTTACATCTCTAAAAAAAGTTGGAGCTTGGCTTTGAAATTAAATCGATGTGAAAAAATAACTTTGGTTTTATCTTTTAAAGTGAAACATAAAACGGTTTCTTATGATGCAGCGGTTATTTTCTACATGCCTTCAAACTTTCAAAACTTGTGAAATGTTGGAAGCTGATAGATTGAATGAATGGCAAACATTTGTTGCTTTCCCGGTTGATTTGATTCTAGAAAATGTTGTTTACCTTTTAAGTGCATGGGAACCAAGAGTCGCTTTGTTGTGCTTTGTTTCAAGATGAAGTGTAATATCACTTTATTCTTGTCAGTGGTTGGCGGACCCACTGTGAACATCGCTTTGTGCTCAGTCAGGTGGCTTATCTCACTTTCCTGTAGAGCCTACAAAATAATCATAATATTGGTGTATATATATCTTTATATAAATTATTCACATATGTATATACGTATGTATGTATTTATGTATAATAACACTTAAGAATAAATTATACAAATTGTACGTAACCCGTCAAAGATGCTGCTGAACGGATTACAGTTGTATTTGAAGTATTGGAATGACCCACATGCTGACTCATTTATTTCAATCCTAGCTACCTTGGAAAATGAATTTGTAAAGTTGTTAGATCTCTTTAAAGAATAAGGCTGCAGGATCGGACAAAAACGGTTTAATCGTCAACTAATATGTTGAACCATATTTTCACCATTCTGTCATATATTGAACATGTTATTATATAAATTATTTTTGTTGTACGAGTTGACCAAAATATTGACGAATTTAGGTAACATATTGTCCAATGCATTTTAGGTTAAAAGTTTACCAACTAATTTTTGACAATTGGAATTGCCAAACTGCAGATAACCAACCATAAATTGCCCCAACTCCCGAATTGACAAATTATTGTTAACGTAGTCTGTGGTCAATCAATAAATTACTATATTAGATTTCCCACAAAAGTCATTATCTAATTCTATCGAATATTGAATACATGTAGTCTTAATTGCAAAGGGGGGGGGGGCATTTCCCCAACTCTTAAAATCTTAGATTTGGGGCAGTGATTGTCGGACTTTCATTTACTCAACTGATACTGAGCAATCCAAATAAATGACAACTTTAAACAGGTTGATTCAAACTGCTCATATGAACGTTACCGTGACCTCGTCTTCCATGGGGGAGCTTTCTTTGCAAGTTATCCTGAATTCTCCAAAACGCCACCTAACTAAGAATTGCTCTCCGGTGATCGGAGCCATATATCCAGGCTGTTCCTTGAAAATGATAATGTAAAGAAAAAGTAACGAATATTTCAAATGCTTTTTCACTCAATGCATTTCGACTCAACAAAGTATATTTTAAGTCTTAGAGAGAGAAGGGGGGAAATGAAAGAACAAAAATAAACATATATAGAGAAAAGATGAGATTGACACATGAATAATTATATCGAATTCAAAACTGCTGAAGTTTAGAATTCAAAAGTCTTATTGAGGATATACCGAAAATAAGAATCTGCAAACATTACTAGAGATATTTCAACCTTAATAATGAAGATGATAATTTAAAAAAAATGATAACAATATTGGCATTTTGGGTCAAACATCACTTTGTTGAGCAAACATGCACAACAATTAACGGATACATGATAATTGCATAGAATAAAACCAATTTATTGGTAGATGCAGGGCATTATAAACGTGACAATAACTGGGTCTTATTTACCCAAGGGAGGCACATCAGTATTAATGCTTCTCTTCCTGCGGGCCCTCCAATTATTGTTACCTTATCATTGCCAAGTACCCATTTACATCTGGGTGGAGAGTAGCAATTGTGGATTAATGTCTTGCCGAAGGACGTCAGTATCTGGCTAGCATTCAAACCCCCAAAGGCTTGGATTGAGAGTCAAGTGAATGTACCACTATACCACAACACATCCATGTAATCTGTTTACACTTTAACTTGATGAATGTTGACGACCGTACCTGAACGTTTTATGGGTACTATAAATGCAAAGCAAAATGTGACGATAATGAGAGGGGAAAAAATAGAACAAGGCGATAAGACGAAAAGAAAAAAAAAGCTAACCTCTACTTTTCCGATGTTTTCATCTCTTACATGGACAAACAACATGTGTTCTTCATTCTTCGGAGTTGACACAGGAATATATGGTGTACAAATAACACGTTTTCCAATGAATAGCCTTGTGAAGACAGCTACAATCCAAAATTCTGAGAAGTGGTCCATGTAGATATCTAGGTCGCGCTGTCTTACAACACAGCGCGGGCTCTCGTTGGTAGAAAGAATAGCCGTAAAACTTTCTGAAGCTATTCATGCAAGTAATAAACAACATATCTATTAAATGTTTAACCAAAACCATTAGCACAACTATCATTTCATACAATCATATACTTGCATGTCAAAATCTATATGTTCACGAAAAATTATTATAATACTTATAGTCGCTAAAGACCACCTTATATATTAGCCTTTAATTAGTAATCATTAACGGAATTTCGAGAAGAAACAAATAGCCCCAACCCAAACAATATTACTTCATGTTTTAGGGTGTAAAAAGTACAATTAACTTGTACTTTTAATACGTGTGTAAATAATTTCCTAGATAAGATGTATAACTTTTATTTTATGAATGGCAATGTGAATGGGACAGATAGAGAAAGAGAGAAATTGCGAAAGACCAGACTTTACCACTCTTGCGATAATAAATGACGACTTCCGCAGCCTCTGGCTTTGTGAATGTACCACAATGGGGCATCGTTACTTTTACCGGAATGTCAAAGGTTGCATCGGAGGGCGACATCCTCAAGCCGACGGAAATGATGGCTTCCGTTTCCTTCAGCACCAACTCAGGTGGAATATCATGGATTGGTTCGACGGTGACATCCTTTGCTCTGTAGGCTTCATTTGGTGGAATTCTTACTTCAATACCATGCTTCTCAAGCCGAATCACGTCAGTATCCCCACTCAAATCATCCCTGCTCTCAAGAGTTTGAAGTGGGATTTCGTCCAGGCGGGCGCTCGGTAAAGAGATATGGTGAACGGACTCTATTATTTGTCTCTCGTCATCTGTAGGTTTTGAAGTGTACTCATGCGGTCTCAAATCCGCCAGCTTTACTCCTTCTCCAGATTCCATCCATGCAAAAATGGCTTGCCTGTATTGCTCTTTTTCTGTAAATTATTTTGGGTACACTGCTAGTTATAATTACTGGATTTATATAGCGCCTTTTTCCCGAAATAAAATCCTACTTACCAACATTGAGGTTGTTGGACTTTTTAAAGAGTGATTTTACAATAACACTAAACAATAATACATAAAAGATTATGTTGTATATTACATTCTTGCATTTCACTTTTACTTACGGGTATTTTTTTTAATTGTCGTTTCATTGATATTGTATGAAAACGAACATGTAAACATGATTCAATTACCGCACTTTGGAACATCATCCATTTCTTCACTTGCCCCCCCCCCCCCCAATAAAGGGGATGCCTACCTTCATCTTCATGATGCTCGTCAATACTCAGAATTCTAAAATGAAAGACCGAAATTGTAGAGTACAGACAAAAGATACTTTTTATCCATAGCAATCTACGATTATATTATTAACACGAGATTCATTTATCCTTTTGAAGAAAAAGAAAGATCTGTTGATTCAGTTGATCGTCATGATGACATTTTATATGACTATCCAGTAAGTGTTTTCGAAAATAATCTCAGAGAAGGTGTAGAAGCTGTCAACAAAATATAAAGTAATTAGTATGGCAAGTCTTATCCCGGGATAAGCCCTTGATAGGTCTTCGGCCTTTGCTAGTCCCTCCACATATACTCAATTATCATGTTATGTATTGTTCTTTACTGCATATATTTATTTTTAATATAATAATTTGATTTTTTTTCTGCATTGTTTTACATATTTGACTGTATTTATGAGTTTCGTGGAAATAAATGAATTGAGGTCAGTTTTCGCAATTCTTATTACAAGTATTAGCAATATTATTGACTCACTTCCGGGTGAAGTATTCATAAATGGAGCAGCCCTTGACTGTGTTCAATCTATACAATTTCTTGGAATATACTTTGACAACAAACTATCATGAAAAACACACAACGATGTACTCTGCCGACTTGTTTCACGAAATATTGGTGTTATAAACAAATTCAAACTTCAATTCCCTCACAAAATATTATTATCTCTTTACTCAACCCTAATACTGCCGTATTTGCATTATGGAATTCTTGCTTGGGGTAATTCAAGCACCACATATATTAATAGAATACTTCTTTAACAGAAACGTGTACTCAGAGTAATAAATAATGCTAACTATTGCTAACACACCGACCCTTTATTTTCGAAAGACAAACTTTTAAAAGTCAAAGATTTATATCTTTCAAATCTCGGCATATTCATTTTTCAGTTGTCTCGCCAAGAACTCCCATCAGCCATAATTGAACTCTTTACAAAAAATGACGCTATACGCACATACCAGGGAGATGATCATCTCCCTGCACATACCAAACACGACATGCAACACGTGCAAACTATCATCTTCCTCTAACTAGGACAGTTTTCGCCCAAAAAACAATTTCATACACAGGACCAAACTACTGGGGCAACTTTGATCTTGAACCTTGAACATTCTATTCTAAACCTTCCTTTTCTCTCTTTTCATTCTTCTTCTGACCTCCATTCTTTACCTTCTCTTCCTATTTCTCTTTTTCCTTACATTCATCATCCATATCATTTCATTGTTTTTGTCTGTATACTTTGCTTTTTTATTATTATACTTCTACCTTATTATGAATGACACTGTGTCAAAATTATTCTGAGGAACTTAAATTCTACGGGCTATAAGCTTTTTATTAAGTTCCTTTTTTCACATGTAACTTCGAAATTATTTAGTGTAAATGCAATACAAACTTACGCTGTGTAGATGTCTTTATTGTTCACGAATAATATGCTATGTTTTGTTAATTTATTGTTTTTGTTCATGTGAAATAAAAGAAACTAAACTGAAACTGAAGTAATCAGGGTAAGTCCATGGGAAACAAGAGAAAGGCAGGCGATATACCTTTGAACTCTGTCAGGTACGTGTCTAGAAGTTGAGAAGGTCCGTTTATGCACACGAACTGAACCGGGAATGTGTGCGCCATCTGAAATGAACGTTAAAGAAATTAAAATTATTATAAATATCTGTCTGAGACTCACCAAACATATTTAAACTCGACACAAAATACTAAAATGGTCTTTTCTCTCCTTGCAAGAACCTTGTAATTGACTCACAAACTACCTTTGAATGTTGAAATGGCATGTAATAGCAGGACATGTGACGCGAGCCCACCTCATGCTATTGAGAAATACTTTCCAATGGATTAAATTGACTTAAGTATTAATAAACAACAAGGGTATATTACAATCTTTTCATTCTATGTTGTTCAACAAATAGAAGAAGAAATTTAGTACAAGACAGGGCAGCTTACAACGTTTCGGAAAGCGACCCTCCTCCTCCTCTAGCAACGTGCTGAAACTGTACGATGATAATAATAATAACAAAATCAACAGCAATACTACTACTACTACTTATAATGATAATAATAATTATTATTATTATAATAATGACAATGTAATAATAACGATAACAATTATGATAATATTGATAATAATTATGATAATGATAATAACTATTATGATAATAATAACTGTTATTTACCCATGGAAGCCTCATCAGTCTCATTGCTTTTCTTCCTGAGGCCCTACAATTAGTTTTACTAATGATTTTTTGGTCTGAACGTAGGCCCCTATTTGGTTTAAGTACCGGGTCACACGGAGAGTGTTTTATCGCAAATTACAATAAACGCCAAATCCATCCTGGATCTAAAATCATTTTTCCTCGGAACGCGTTTAATCAGGACATATTTTATTTTATAACAGTGTACTAAGGCAAAAGGCCATAAAGCCATTATAGTTCTTATGTACCTGATAGAAGCTAGAAACAAATAATACCTTTGAATTCATTTTAAATCATTTTATACCTGCTTAACGAGTCGCTTCTGGCACTAGGAGTGTTGGGTCGCTTATGATGAAGCATCTCTGCCCAGTGCCCCCTTGCTCCTGGAATCTTTGGAGGGTAATAAAATCATCGCCAGTTGCCAAATAGGCATATTTGACTGGATAACAGCATTTTTTTCTCCAAATAAAGTCTTTATTCAATATTTCTCAAAGCATAAAACAGTTTAGCAAATGTTCAAAATGAAGGATACATACATTTGACAAAAAAAGTACAATGGAAGGGAGAGAAAGAGAGATTGTTTTGAATGTCTGTGACATAGGAGTGATTACTATTTTCTCTAGGACTGACATTTGATATCTGAATTATTTATCGACACTGCTTGTGGACAGTCAATTCACCCACTCGGGGTCGTAGGCCGGTGGAGGAGCCTTTCATGTTTCATCGAAGGGCTGAAAAGGGGCTGGAATGAGGATCTATAGCACATGTCATGATACTCCCTTTTCTCTTTCTCCTATGTAAGCTATACATAAGACTCCTTCTATGTTATATGGGACAGATTAGTGCCAAATACATTTATGAATTATACATATTCTAACTATTACATCAAATTCATTGTCTCAAATTTAAATGCAGTGTCTATACTAGATCCACATCTACATGAGTGCAAGAGAAATTAATAGTAGATCACCACGTCCACGAATCATCAAGGCTCCTAGCTAAATCGGAAATTATCTTGCTGCCCTGTCAGATGTAGGCCTATAGATGCTGAAAGAGTTGCAAATGTGGTTGTCTGCTTAGCAGGCCTATGTATGCACAATACACATTGATAACAACTAGACTAACCTCTAGCCCACAAAGAAGTGGGGAAGATCTCGGCCTTGTTTCATAAGGAATTTTATCGTACGTAGGGCGATATAAATGGTTTACATTCATCAGTGACAGCACGCGTCAGGAGCTAGCGGCTCCTCTTTTGTGATGAGATTTAGCGGCATCTTGCGAGAAACAATAACATTCCGACACCCTTTGTGTTAGCCGCGCGGTATCTTTCATGATTGTGCGCGTAGCTATAAACGGGATTTGGGCGAGGTATGTTTCGAATCTATATATGGAACGGTATTAGCCGGGATGTATTGGGTTTCCACGGTGTTGGTGTGAGAATTCTCATTCAACTTGCAGATTTTGTAGAGGATGGATGTATACATTAATTGGTGGCAAATTAATTTAATTTAGCTGGGCTTTACTGAGCCTGAGGAAACTTCGTACTGGAAAATTATTATACTTGGATTTCACATCGGATTTTAACAGAGGAAAAGTTTCAATTTTAATTGGACTTGGTTCTACAGAGTATACGGCGTAGCGGATTGTTCATACTGGGACGTATTCTCGGAATCTACAAAGGTACCTCCGAGAGGAAAGTTAAGTATGACGATGGTTTATCCATATTCACTTCTTTACGTACGTATAACCAGTATGAGTTAATTGGTACATGTTTCATAAGGCGGACGAAGATCAACGATGTTAGATGTCATTTTAATTTTGAACGAATAAATTGCATGGCAGTGATTTGACTTAGGCCCTATTAAAGCGGCTATTAAATATAAAGGGATCGCCTAACACTGTTAAATCTGAGATACATGGCCCCGCGTGTTTTCAGTGTCTTTGATATGGTATTGTATTTAAAATATATATATATGTATATAAAGTCTATATATATTATTTTTAAAAAAAAATTAAAAAAGGGGGGGGGTTCCTCATTGAGCTAAAGGTTTAAGAATTTTTAATTTTAATGTTAGCTTTAAGGATCTAAGACAAAGTTACCAGATCCCTCTACAGCCGATTGTGTTTGAATAAGCGGGCGCTTATGGACAATAGTAAATGGGAAGGGTTCTAGATATGACACAAGTCGAATGTTGGTGAACAATAAGCTGCCGGAAGTTTTTCTTTTTATTCTTGTCGTAGGTTGATATGATACACTGGTTAGCCGCCTTCGCGCTCCTCCCCGATTCCCGCAGCATTTGGTCCAATGTGTTGCCACGAAGGATTTACACAGGTTTCGACAATGACGAACAGCCAAATAATTCTGAAACGCGGCTAGTATTAACAAGCATGCCAGGAATATATGCCGCAGAATTGGGGGTCGTTCATTGGATCATTCGGGCTTCGCGCACGAGCGACACGAGCTGTTTCCTAGTGATGCCGATGGAATACATCTTTTGGCAAGAAATGACTTGTTCCTTCAAAGCCTTATTCGCGAGTCGACGAACGTTGGAAAGACTGCATTCCAGTTCTTTGTTGTGGTTCACTCTAATTTGTTATTAAATTATTTGTAGACTGTTTTCACGAGCTTGGTTTCGCCCGTGTTCATAACGGCGTCTGTCACTTAATACTGTTTTCGGTTTTAAAATTTATTCATGTTATTGTTAAAATGAAAGATATTTGTTCACGATTAATTTTGTTAATGGGCCTATTTGCTCAAGCCTTAAATCGCTAAAAGGTATATAGTTAAATGAAATTAACAAATTAGGTGATGGGTTGAGATTAATATGTTAAGCTCATATACCTGGTGGGGTTGATATATTATGGCACAATATGAACACTTAATTAGTGAAGTTAGATTAAATGTTGATTGGACAGTAGAAATCGAATTTAAAATTGATGATATGAAATTCGTTATTATTAATATTTACACCCCTTTTAAAGTATCGATAATGAAAGCAATTTTTTCAGAGGATAGGATATTGCTTCAGCTGCTGATGAGTTGGATACCATTATTGTTTTTATACATGTAGTTGGCGATTGGAAAGCTGACATTTCTGATCAGTTATAACTTTTCGGAAAATCTTTTGAAGGCCTTTCGTGGCGACAATGACATTTTGTCAAGTCTGGAAGTTTATTTGCCGATAATATACGTATGCAAGCGAATTTTGGCATATTACGTTTTGGTTGGATCATTGCATTAGTACAGCAAATGCTCATGCTTTTATTGAGGATATTCAGATAAAATATAAGTTTAATACATTAGGTAATATTCCAATTGATTTAAAAATAATTTTAAAAAGGGATTTAGGACACCTGCAGGGTCATAAGGACAGGGCGAATAAGGTAAGAAAAGGAAAGTTGGATTGGGCAAAGATTGATGGTAGTCTGAAAGGTGAATATCACAGTCAGACTGAGTTTTTGTTAAGTCAAGTTAATTATCCCCTCGCCGACGACGTCGGAGGGATATAATAACGCTGCTGTCCGTCCTTCCTTCCGTGCGTCCGTTCGTAACAAATTTGGTTTCCGATCGATAATTTCAGTAACGTTTGACGGATTTTAATGAAGTTTGATATGAAGGTACATGGTATCACAATACAAGCTAAGTTGGATTTCGGAGTAGGTAGGTCAAAGGTCATATCTCATTAAATATGCGAAGAAATACACATCTGGTTTCCGATCGATAATTTTAGTAATGTTTGACGGATTTTAATATAATTTGATATGAAGGTACATGGTATCAAAACACAGCCCAAGTTCAATGTCCGTGTATGTAGGTCAAAGGTCATAGCTCATTAAATATGTGAATCTGGTTTCCATTTGATAACTTTAGTAATGTTTGACGGATTTTAATGAAATTTGATGTAAAGGTACATGGTAGCAATTAAAATACAGCCTACGTTCAATTTCCGAGTATGTAGGTCATAGGTCATAGCTCGAGCATTAAATATGCCAATTTGGTTTCCGATCGATAATTTTAGTAATGTTTGATGGATTTTAACGAAGGTTGATATGAAGGTACATGGTATTAAAACACAGCCTAAGTTCGATTTTGGAGTATGTAGGTCAAAGGTCATAGCTCATTGAATATGCGTATCTGGTTTCCATTCGATAACTTTAAATGTTTGATGAATTTTAACGAAATTTAATATGAAGGTACATGGTTTCAAAATACAGCCTAAGTTCGATTTCCGAGTATGTAGGTAAATGTGACAGGTCATAACTCATTAAATATGCACACACACACACACACACACACACACACAAATAATAATTATATATGTGAGAATGTGGTTAACTTCCTTCCCTGGTAATATAAAAGTATAGTCTGATGGATGTAACTGGTTCTGACGTATATAGGCCATGTGTACCCTGCGAGGGGATGCTATGCTTTGCGGTGACTTGTTTCGATTATGATGCATTTTTATGTAGAAATTTTAATTGTACAAATAGTGGTTATCTTGGGGACTTACATTCAATTCAATTCATTTATTTTCCATTAAAATTCAAATTAAACAATACATTAAAAATGAACAGCAAAATCGGAAGGACCCCAAGATAAGCAAAGCTTGTGAGAATGGGGCCCTGTACAAAAATAAACAAACAAGCAAATTGTAATAAAATATTGTAAAACTAATCGGAACAAACATACACCCAACCTCATTCATTCACAAGCACACGGACACACCAACACACACCACAGGCAGAACATTGTACAGAGAAATCTACTCAGCGCACATCATGCGTTTGAAAAATAACTGTTTACATGAATATTTGAATTTTGTTAGAGTTGAACTGTTTTTTTACATTGTAAGGTAAGGAATTCCAATTATGTATACCCCGGAATCTTAAAGTATGTTGGGTCAACGAAGTGCGTACAAAAGGATAATGATAGTTCGATTTATTTCTGGTTTCATAAGAATGAAAAAAGAATTTGTTTTAAACATGTTATTAAATATTGATGGGAGCTCTTGTTTATGAAAATTGAACATGAATACTAAATTGTTTAATTTTATGGGATCAAAGACCGGCAAACATTTCAGATCATAAAACAAGGGAACACTTGAAGTCATATAGTTAGAATTGGTAATAATACGAACAGCACGTTTTTGAAGAATATGAATTTTATATAAATTAGTCTTGTAAGTATTACCCCATATAACATTACAGTAGTTGGTATGTGGTAAAACAATACTGTTGTGCATAACAGGTTAGTAAATTGTTTATATGCAGCATGTGATTATTTGCCAAAGCGTATAGGAGTATTGTGCGTAATATTAGGCTTGGCTGAAATGAACCTGTCGCAGAGCTTCACTCACAGGCTCGAGAACCCCCGTTTGCGTTGGGTGGAGCTCGTAAAATCAAATAGGTATTTCGCGCTTAACGTACACGGTTATATACTGCATATTTTGGAGTAGGTATAAAAAGAGAAGTACAAAGAAGCTAATGGTAGCCTATAATGATTATATGAGAATCAATATATATTAGTTAGATTGGCACTTTAGTGCAAGTAAAATGTTTGCAGATGTGAAGATACCTGCATGTCAAGTGGTTATAAGAAATTTAATTTTCAAGTTTATTTACAGAATTGATATTTATAAAAGTCTTGAATTGAATACAGAATGTACGTAAAATTAATATATACGAATATCTATGCACTCTAGTGCAAGTACATGGTTTGCAGATGCAAATGAAATTTAATTTTCAAGTTTATTCAGAGAATTGAAATTTATAAATGTTTTTAATTGAATACGTAATGCACGTAAAAACAATATATACGAATACTTAGGGATTCTAGTGCAAGTAAAATGTTTGCATATATATATATATATATGGAAATATACCTGCATGTTAAGCTGTTGTAAGAAACTGAATTTTCAAGTTTATTTAGCGAAGTGACGCTGGTAAAAGTTTTGAATTGAATACGTAATGTACGTAAAAATAATATATACGCTCAGTGGCGGCGGGCGGTGCCCGTGTGGCGGAAAATTGTCATTTTTGCCTCTTCGCATATATATATGTGTAGGCGTATATATGTTAATATATACATATAAAGGTTATTATGTGTATTACACACTGCTCCAAAATACCTCATGGGAAGGTTGTGTTTTTGAGAATATGAATTGGATTATTTTAGTTGGCCATTGTATCTTGCAGAGCTCATTTATTTATTTTATTGGTTTCCGGTTGGGGCCCCGATGATAACAGGCATTCCGTCCTGTCGTTTATTTATAACATGTACCCGCCTGTAAAGTAGGCATATGTTCGCCTGTTTTATGCAGTGGAACTGTTTGCCTTCTTTGTATGCAGTGGGGTGTTATACGTACATCCTGTACTCACAGTTCCAAATGAGAAGGTAAACTCTGTTCGCCTGTTTAATGCAGGGAACATTGTCGCACTTTACGGGCTGTGGGGATGTACACAAGTTCTCGTCTGTTGGTGGCCCCTATGCAGAGAGTACTTTGGGTTGTTTTCAGGTGCAGATACTTGTATAAATTGATCAAAAGATTCGAAAGTAATACCCGGGTCCTTCCCCGGGGTGGATTGGAGCAGTGTAACATTTCAAGTAAAAGTATCCTATATTCAGTTGGGAAAGTTTGTGTCGTAGTTGTTGCTATATTGTCATGATGTTGATATTCAGGGTAACAAGATTCCATCCTCTATTAAATCTCAAGTACCCGCAAAAACGCATTCCGTTTAATTTTGTTGCTGTGAATGTAAAGCCTACCATTGATGGTAAATTCCATGGAAACCTTGATTTGATTGGGTGTTATATAATGTTGCCTTGGTAGTTAATACTGATGGCGACATTATCACCAGTGGTAAGTTTCATGCAACGGGAGCCTGGTTTGTACATGCTTAACGACAAACATCTACCGCGTGGAAACACTTACCTCCACCTCATACGCATGCAGGCCTACTGTCGGGATGGTCCTTGATTCTTCACAAGGGAAGTCTTCCACATTTGTGTTATGTTTCTTTTCTTTACAGGGGAGATAGAAATATAAAGACCATGTAAAGATGTTTTGTCAACCTTATTTATCAATTAAATTAGAAGAATAAACTGTATTGCACGATCCCTCATTTCTTTTTTCTGTATATCCTCAGGTCTTTTTTAGAATGAATTTAATTGTGTTGTAAAATTTAGTGCGTTCTTACCCACTCTTCGTCGTTGTTTCAAAACAGGGGCTGAATCTCCTGAATCTCTCACGGACTTCCACACTTCTCGTAGATGATCGTCTGCTAGTGAGACGGAATGCTGCAAGCATTTCCAATAGCGGATCATGAACATAGCAGCCTTTTGATTTGGGGTATAAACCCCAGCCTCCTCATGTTGTCTGCTTCTGAACTGGATGCTGTCAAGTGTCTGGTAGGACAACCCCAATGCTAGACCGAGATGGTAGTACCGATCAGTGTTCATCTTTTTTGTGATGAATTCTTCACTAGGAATGTCTGCGGCGTTGCTATAAATGAAAACACAGGGAGAAGAGAGGGTGGAAAAAAGGATGCTGGGTTATATTTCACTGATTAGTAAAGCTAGATAATGTCATGACCTAGTATCCCATCCAGATCTCAGTTAGGAGATACTACCTCCATTATCTGACTCCGGGTCTGTTCTGTTCCTGGTCATGATCCCCGAAGCTGGATATTGTTTACCAATAAGAGCGTTTGCATTCGAGAGTGTGTTACCTATTTCATACATTTTGGAGTTTAATCCCATCACTTCAAAATTACATGAACATAGTCGAGAAAGTAATAAGGGTCTGACCTTGAACCTTTTTACTGGCTTGCAGATTACCACTTTAGAAGGAAGTAAATTCGAAGCCCGAATGTTTTTTTGGGGAAAAGGTGATCAGTATTGAATTTCATGTTGGAGGAGATAATGTGGTATCCCTTCAGGATATTCTGAGGTTGTGTAATGTAGTCCAGTTCTGAGTATGGTGACTCGGTCATGAATGGCTTTGAAGAAGAGTTAGTGCTTAGCCACAGGTCGTCGTTTTTAAGTTGTTGTCAATTCAGTTCACTCTTCAGGTCTGATACATGGACGTCCATTTCTGCATTTAATTGTCAGTGACAAATTTGGCCCCTCATTTCTAAACACCCTCTGGTTCGATGTGCTGACTTAAATAAGGATTCCACACGCTACATGCGTATTCAACCTGTTCAAGATGAGACCTTACTAAAAATGTAAACAAAAGAGTAAAAGCAGCTCTCTGAATATTCTTGGTTGAGAGGCCAGATAGTTTTCATCCCAATCATTGCATTGGGGAATTCTGTATATGCTTGGTTCTCCAACAATAGGTTTCGGTCAACTCCGAAGTAAGAATTTTGGTTTTCCTCCTTGAGAGTAGTACCGTTCATTGTGTATATTCGGTTGAGGAACATTTGGAGCACTTGGAAACGTTGAATTACATTTGTCACTTAATCATTTTAATTGTCCTCGAGGCTAGGTAGCTTAGTCACATCGGACTGGATGATTTGTGTGTCATTGGTCGACTTGATCGACCGGTAGAGGATGCAATCATCTACAAATAGAATCGTACTCGACGAGATTTTTCCAGTGATGTTGTTGATATAAAGAGGAACAGTAGCGGGCCTGACAATACTTTAGCCGAGTCTGAAGCATTTCACATCAACTTAGTTTCGTGATCTTGATGTCAGCGTGTTCTCGATCCACTGCAAAACTTGTCCCCCTTGATAAATAAACTATTAATATTGCGTTTTATTTTAGCCAGACTTTCATATCTTTTGGATTTGTCTCTACTCTACTAGTTCTTTCAATGATAGAGTAATACATTATTAATTTATCTCGTGTAATGATGTTCATATTGTTATTCTGACACAGTCGACATTACGTTTTTTCCATCTTGTAAATTTCATATTTCAATAAATATAATGATAATAATCACAATAATGGTTTAGATCATATCACACAAAGAAAAAGCTTAGTAGTAGTGATAGTATTCAGCAAACAAGGATTTACACACAAAATATTTTTCGTGTAAAAATGTATTTTTCTTAGAGTAATTTTACCTGAGGTGAAAATTTGATCCAGGGACCATCTCATCTAGAATTAAGTGTATGAGTGTAACTCTACTAGTTCTTTCAAAAATAGAGTAATATATTATTAATTTATCTCGTGTAATGATGTTCATATTGTTATTCTGACACAATCGACATTATGTTTTTTCCATCTTGTAAATTATATATTTCAATAAATGTAATGATAATGATCACAATAATTGTTTGGACCATATCACACAAAGAAAAAGCTAAGTAGTAGTGATAGTATTCAGCAAACAAGGATTTACACACAAAATATTTTTCGTGTAAAAATGTATTTTTCTTAGAGTAATTTTACCTGAGGTGAAAATTTGATCCAGGGACCATCTCATCTAGAATTGAGTGTATGTCGGCGAAAAATCCTTGGAGAGAAATGATAAAACTGTTGAGTGACCCCACTGATCTCACTGCTACAAGAGTAGCTTCAATTCCAAGTATTGCATAATTATTTGGATGATAATTGCGTAAAAGAAAAAGCAATTACATAACATACACGAATGTATTAGTTCTTTGTTCTCGACGGTACCGTGCAAAATATATATTCTTTCCTACTTTAAAACCACTCAAGGATAGGTTTTCGTCAAATTCACAGCTTGAGATATCTTAGAATATAAACATAGTGATAAATATGCAGTGATCCTCGATTCCATGAAAATATAAAACATGTTTAAACGATAAACGCCTTTGTTTATATCTTTTGAGAAGGAAGGTGAGTAGAAGAAGGAGATGAGGAGAAGAAGAAGATTAACAAACCAGTACGTATAACCACGAACGCCATGCTGGTTTTTGGTTGGTTGATACTTGTTGCTAAAACCGAGATGTTAATTATCTGCGTTCTGGAATTGGTTTCCGTCGTGATGGAGAGCGAAACCAATGTCTTCTGCCGGTTGAATAAATCTTTCGTAGAGATGATCTGATAAAATATTACATTTACAATATTTAGTGTTTACTTCTCCCTATAGCATTGAACCAGTGTTAAAGACGATGTGGACGGAATTAAGACACTTGTACCTACGCCAATTGCTCCGCGATAATTTCCAACACTAATCGAATTCAGCCGTGTGCCCATCACATAATCCAGACCTAATCCTAATAATTACCCTAGACCTGACCTAAAACCAAATGCACCCCGGACACTTACCCTATACTGTTAGCGAAATAGAATCATTAACAACGCTAAATAAATACATGACTTGATATTAATTTTTGTTTGTGACACACACGCATATATATATATATATACATATGTATATAAATTTATATGCATATATCTCTATGTATATATACATAACAACTCAATTATCCATACATCTTGTAAATTTGATGTTTTTGTTGTGCTTTTCGTAACTCAAGAATGAAAGTTGGACTGGTTGAAATAGGGCCTTTGTTGAATACTTTTAGATGTCAGCTTTAATACGTCGCATTTTCAGGAAACATAAATCCGGACAAATCTGTTGTTCACACTTAAAACAAAATTTGGTCAGAGTATGAATAATTTAACTGTATGTATATTTATATACATATTATACACACACTAACAAAGCCCTGATTAGAGACATATCCTATCTAAAGTTTACTATTATACTATCATGAGCAGGCCGTTAACAGTTTGACCAAGGAAATCGCTTTGCATCTCTTGCCTTGAATCAAGCATATCTTCTTCTTTTTTAATATAATGAACAGACATTAAAACATGTGAACTAGATCCTATTCCAACCTGTTTGATCAAATATTTTTCTAATGAATTCACCCCATACATCACAGAGGTTGTAAATTCATCTCTTCGTTCTGGCATCATTCCTGATTGTCTGCAACATGCACTCAACAAACCTCACTTAAAGAAACCAAGCCTTGATAAACAAGAGCTTAAAAGGTATCGTCCCGTGGCAAATTTGAAGTTTCTTGGTAAGGTAATTTAATGTATAATATCTACGCGTCTTCAGACTTGCATAAGTAACCAAAACCTTCAAAATCCTTATAAATCGGCCAATAAGGAAAGGCACAGTGTGGAAACAGCACTTCTTAAAGTTCAGAATGACATTTTGATAGAAATGGACAAGGAAAACTTACCGGACTGGCCTTGTTAGATCTGAGTTGCGCTTTTGACACTGTTGACCACCATATTTTAATTGACAGATTGAAACAGGGTGGCATTGGTGGAACCTGTCTTCATTGGTTTCGTTCCTACCTTTCAAACAGATCTCAAGCGGTTAACCTTCATGACACATCTTCATCGGTTGTTAACCTTCATTTTTCTGTGCCCCAGTGATCTGTTTTAGGTCCCCATCTGTTTAATGTATATACCTTACCACTTCATGAGATAATCAGTAAACACAATATTAGCTATCATATTATGTATGCATACTATCTACAATTATATTTTTCGTGTCTTCCTATTCGGGAGCAGGTAGAAAAATGTATTAAAGATCCTGAAAGTTGTATTCGTGATGTACGGAAATGGATGAATGATCTCAAACTAAATAACGAGAAAACAGGATTTCTCTTGTTAGGCTCTAGACAACAACTTTCCAAAATTGTCATTACTCATGTATGTGTTGGTTCTCTGTACATTGCTCCTTCAGATAAGGCAAGAAATCTTGGTGTCATTATCGATATAGGCATGTCTCTTGATACACAAATTCCAAACTGTGTGAAAGCTGCCTATTATCATCTTCGTAATCTTCGCGCTATAAGGACATTTCTAACCCTCCAAACCACTCAACAATTGATTCATGCTTTTGTAACATCTCATCTTGATCACTGTAACTCTCTCCTTTATCTAAATACCAAATTTACAGACTACAAAAGGTTCAAAACGCAGCTTCCCGCCCTGTCACTAAATCTAAACGTTCGACCATACTACTCAAATACTCAAGTACCTTCACTTGCTCCCAATAGAACAGCGTATCAAATATAAAATTCTACTACTCACCTACCGTTCACTAAATGGATTTGCCCTTTAAAGAAAAAAAATATTTCCTCTCTTCTCAATATCTCTTCAAGTTCTCGTGCAGGTCTTCGTCCGTCCATTTCAAGAAAGTTAATATAATTTTTAAAAAAGAGGAGTTGGGGTGACAGGGCTTTTATAGCTGCTGCACATCGGTTATGGAACTCCCTACCCCATTCAATCAAAATTTGTTCGAAAAATCTTGAAAACCTATCTAATGTCTGAATTCCTTAGTTAAGATGTAGTATATTTCACAATCTGATGTAATTAACGTTGTTTAATTATATTTATTATGTTTAATTATTTTCGTTCTCTCTAACTTCTCATGTACTTTCATATTTTTAATGTATTTACCATGTAAGGCGCCTTGAGCAACCCTTGGGGTGGATATGTGCGCATTATAATTGTTTTTATTATTATTAAAATAAGAATAAGAATAAGAATAATTATTACCTTTCTTTTCCCATTGCATTCCAGCTCTAGATCACTTGACCCAGGTTCAAGACCAAAACATCTCCCAGGATGTACCTGATGGTATAGCAGATTTTCCTCTTCTTCCTGAATTTTCTGTTTTATATTAAGAACATACCCAGAACAGTGACAAGAGATCTTATAAATGTAGTGATTGGACTAATAGTAATAATGATGATCACTTCACTTTCTACGATCTGCCAAAGTTGATTAACAGTGTGTTGCATGTAATGCAAATATGTTCAACAGTTCTAAAGTAATTTCCTCTGAGGATTTTACATGTATAATTTGATGACACAATTTTCTTTGAATTAACTTTCTATATGAAGTAAGTATTTTCCCGTTCTCAACCAAAAGATTGCATGAACGGAAACAAAATGTTCACATGTTCAAAGAATGACTTTCCTTAAATTTTTAGTTTTTCTTTCATGATGTATCATGCATGTAATCAAAGTAATTTTAAAGAATATGAAATATGTCTTGTTAACACCATGAACAAGGAGATGTCATTCATCATAGTTGAGAAAAGCTACTCATGAAATGGGAGGTGAAGTAAACGTAAAAAAACGTTTCCCATGATAACCGTGAAAACAATGTAGCGCAATAAGCGGTTTCATTAGAATATTTAACATTTTTCAAAAGGGTGTACTCAATTTTGTTCGTTTTTTCGTTCTTGCGGATATATGAATGTTAAATAAAACCGTTGAAATAAAGATACTTGATCAACATATATATATATATATATATATCTATTTAAAAACAAAAATATAAATACATATATATATATATATATATAAGAAAGTCTAGAGTTCTGTTTGGAATTTGCGCTAATACACACAAATACAACAAATAATGATGCTCCGTACACGAACTATTTATATGGGGAAAGGATGCGCATACTTCGGCGCATAACAATAATATTTTTCAAAGCCAAATACAATATTACTTGACAAAGCCCTAAAGTGCAAAATTTTAAAAAAATTCTCCGTATACACAGCATCATTATTTCTTGGAATTTAATTATATGTATATGTATATATATATATATATATATGTATATATATATATAGATATATACAGTACCCTGTAGATAAATTACCTGAACAATGTAAGGTATGTCTTCATGTATGTACATCCGGAGTGGGATGTCACCCCCCTGTGCCATGTCAATGGGAAGGAAAGGGGTGCACACCATTCGTTTACCATGACTATGATAATGAAGCTTTATCGGTACCCAAAGCTGTACCTTGTCCCGAATTACAGATGTGGCATCTTTGACGAGCTCGATATCCCTTTTCTTAAGGATACATTGTTTATAACCATCTTCATGGGACCGTTCACGGTGAACTGTAAACAGTTGCATATTGACAGGAAAACACAAATATGTTTTTAAATATGTCTCCTTTCTTTTGTATGACCCTAATTGATATGATGATTTCGAAAATTCTTCAATTTGTTGCTTGTGCATCGTTTACAACGTTCGCGTTAGGTAAGTTAATAATAATTTGAAGAAATGGACAATTTTTTTTGATGAAAAAAATATATAAATAGGTATAGTATTGCCTTACTAGCTCAAGCAAAGCTGAAACAATCAGTAGATCCTCATTTTACATCATACTTAAGGAATCCTTGTAATAAATCGGTGTTTTTATATCCAACAAATGCAAATGAAATTATCAATATTGTAAAAAAAAAAAATTAAAAGTACTAATAGCACAGGTTTTGATAATATTAGCTCAAACTTAATAAAGAAGGTTATTCATGTAATAGCTGAACCATTAGTTCATATCGTAAACTTATCTTTTTGTTCTGGTAAAGTCCCTAATAAAATGAAAATGGGTAAGATAATCCCTCTGTTTAAAAAAGGTGACAAACGTTTATTTTAAAATTATAGGCCCATTACTTTATTACCTTGTTTCTCAAAAATATTGGAAAGAATTGTATATAATAGAACACTTTCTCATTTAAATAAATATGAATTATTAAATAATGCTCAATATGGTTTTAGACCAGGCCACTCCTGTGATCATGCCCTTATTGATTTACACAATGTTCTTCTAAATTCTTTCCAAAGTAATTTTCATTCTTTTGGCATTTTTCTTGATTTAACCAAAGCTTTCGATGTACAGTTATTGACAATAAAATTCTTTTGCATAATTGGTTGGTTAGTTTTTTTAGTTATTTGAATGATAGATATCAATTTACTCTTTATAAAAATTGTCAATCTTCTTATTCCAAGGTCCAGTGTGGAATACCTCAAGGCTCCATATTGGGCCCTCTCCTATTCATTCTGTATGTTAATGACTTATGTAATGCATCATCCTTTTTCCATTTTGTACTTGTTGCAGATGACACCAATATTATTTCCTCACCTAGTAAGTTTGATGAACTATTGTATGAAACTAATAGAGAGTTATGTAAGGTGGCAGACTGGTTTGAAGCTAATAACTTAGTAATTAATTACGATAAAACTAATGTTATGCATTTTTGTAAACCAAACATTTCTCACAATATATCTGATGTAAATTAGAAATGGGTAGGACAGTCTTGAATATAACTAAAACAGTGACATTTCTTGCTGTAATTTTAGATGACAAACTAACTTTTGTTAATCATCGTTTACATATATGTAGCAAAATGTCTAAAAATGTTGGAATACTGTGTAAATTAAGATCCATATTACCTGAAAAAACTTAGTCGTGCCGTACATCTCCTTGATACTTCCTTTCATTCAATACTGTAACATAACATGGGCTAGTGTTGGAATAACAAAACTAGATGCAATTCACAAACTTCAGAAAAAACACTCCGCATTTGTACTAATTCTCTCTATCTAGCGCCATCTAGACATTTATTCTTTAAATTAAAAACAATGACAGTCTATGATATTAATCAATTTAAAATCGCTACACTTATGCATGTTAAAAATAGATATGCTCCTAATAATATAATAAGTCTTTTTCTATACAACTATGTATTCCATCAATATAATACTAACTCATCAAATAATTTCCATTTCCCCGTAGCAACTTCTAATCTTATTCTAAATTCTTTTAAACATACTGGGCCACGTATCTCGAATAATCTTGATAATACTCTTTTTTCATGTTCAACCATTTCTTCGTTTAAAGTTAAACTAAAAAAAAAAATGTTTGTCAATAATTCCCTCTGAGATGGTGTGTGTTTATGTGTGTGTGTGGGTGTGTGGGTGCGCGCGCATGTGTGTGTGTGTGTGTAATGATTCCTTTTTTATACATATAGAATTTTGTTGTTGAATACAATGTGTTTTCATCTGACATGTACACACAATGTAATAATCTGGAGGCTTCCTATTTTCAAGTGTATACTTTTTGTTGTCCTCCTTTTCTTGTTCAAATGTAATTATTTACGAATGTACAATCTGATGTTTTATTTGATGTTCAAGAATAAAATGATTTTGAATTGAATTTGAATTTGAATGTATAAAGAATAATCTTTAAATATACAGCGCTTTTTTACATGAAGTAAAAAAATTCACACCTTTACTGCGCCAAGTAAGAGAGCCACTTGAATTTAACGTGGCATATCCTGAAAAAATATTATGTTGTGTTGTGTTTACAACTCCCTTGAATCATCCTATTGACAACTAACCTGAGGTTGATTTAGTTTGTTTCCAGATAATGTCAGCATGAACATCGTTTGACTTCAGCAATGTTGCGGCATGAGGGAGACTTAACGTTATAGGCTGGATCTTGGAATAGCGCCACTGTGCAGGGAATGTGATTCCAATGCCATGGCCTGTAAGAAACTCCCTCTCTCGGATAGGTGGGGGATCATCAGTAACTAGAGCTATAGATACATCGTGGCAAGAGCCAGCCTGCACTGTCCATGGTGGAATCGACATTGTGACATCACAGCTGTCCAAATGTAGAATTCCTCCTTCACAGCCAATATTGCGATGACTCCCAGTAGATCTTGCTATCGGTAGATCTACATTTTCTCATACGAAAAAAAGGGAGAAGGTTTGTTTGTTTGTTTGTTTTATTTCCGTATAAAAAAATCAACATGCATTCAGTAAAAACAATAACGAATAGAATTATGAATTACAAGATAAAATGAATGGCTGGATAGCCCATATTCAGCGGCATCGTTATGATGCCGCTGGTCTTCCAATGGGACCAGGATTGGAACATTAAAACAATACAATAAACATAAACAAACGACAAAGAAAAATGGCAAAACATAAATTCCCAAGCAAAATATAGTAAGAAATTAAATATCAATGACAGACAGTTGAGAAAAGAAACTAGTATTTATAGAAACAGAATTGTGTGAAGTAAACTACCAAAAAAGCGATATCTCGACAAGCTTCTATGCGTTCACTAAGGACTTAACGTAAGGTAACCAGATAGGGTAAAACGGTGGATTTTATGAAATCTTAGTGAGAAGTAAAGCCACTGAAAATTAGATAAAATACATACCGCGGAATTCATGAACATCATCTTCGGATAAGCTGCCAAAAGAACCACAAAAAAGGTTGTACGAGTCTATCTATAATTGATATGTTTACTTTAATCATACATCCATGTTCTACGTAACAGAATATCGTGTTTTATATTACAGTGATTTATCAACGTTGTGCTGATTATAAAGTCTTTAATGCCTTCATATGATACACAATAAGAATTGTTGTCTTTAAGGACTGATGTTTGCAGCAAATTAAAATAGGCAATCGACAAAAACACATGAAAAATCCATCAATCTATCAGCAGGGCCATGCAATAATTGTAGGAACTTTGTACATAAATTATATGGTCATATTCCTTACATTTTATTTCTTTGAGTTGATGTATTTAGTTTTGATAAATTTTAAGCAGAATCGTATTTTACGGAGCCTGGTTACCTAATTCTTTATAATTTTCTCACCTCCGGAATACCATTTGCCTAATGCGCTCATCTCTGGCATACTGTACAGGGGTAAAGCCTTCGTTATCCTTGATGTCGATCTTGGATCCTTGATTTATAAGGAATTGTATCAGAGCCTCCGCGGGGGATAAGTAATCATCACTCTCTTCGTGTATCTTTTTCGTTAATGCATGAAAAGGTTAAGATCTTATGATTTCGTTACTGCATGAATTAGATTATTGTAAAACACAAAAACAAACAAATATAGAGTGTCTAAATGAAGTGTTTTTATTACACTTGAACACGTTTTCTACATTTTTTATTACAGAGAATAAGATTATTATGATTGTATTAAGTTTATACTTGTAGCAATCTATTCGCATGGCATTATCTACTTCTAACATGTAATGATGATGACAATGATGATGAAAACAGTAGCAACTATGATAGGATTACTACTACTACCACTACTATTAATAATAATAATAATAATAATAATAATAATTATAATAATAATAACAATAAATTACATGTCCATATAAATGAGCAGTTTTGCCCCATTGTCATTCGATGGTTTGGCCCACACATCTTCGAACAAGCACAACACACACGCACACAAATTACCTTGAGAGTCAGTAAAAAGATTGTAAACAGGTATCCGTAAAATTAAAAAAAACGGAGAGGTTAAGCATGTTACTAATGCTAAGCGTTTGTAAATAGTTAATATTTAACAACTGGAAACTAACACACACACACAGTAGCACACACGCAGACATACCGACGAATATATATATATATATATATAATGTTAATAATCAAGTTTCTCCTTGTCCTTCCCATATCCAGAACGGTCAGATATTCAGAGAATCGGTTTATTAAAAGGGTAAAGAAATCATACGCACACACACACCCACACGGACATATGTGTGCCCATTAGAAAGACTAACAGGTCTCTGTAAAGAAAAAACTACAAAAAAAAACAAAAAAATATGTAACCTGCTGCAAAGCTGTCGTCACTTCAACATGTCTTTTCTTACAGTGGCATAGTCTAATGGCAACATGTAAGGGTGTCTGGCCATCATGTGACTGAGGATTTACACCAGCACCTAGTGATACCAACTCCTCAATGATTGATGTAAGCCCGCTTACAGTAGCAAGGTGAATGGGTGTTAGACCAGCACTGTCGCTGTGATGTATAGATGTTGCATCCTGTGAAGAAAAAAACAACAAAATAAACAGATAAATGATTGAATTATTGAGGTATATATTGAAGTATATATTGAAGTATATATAGTTAGGTACAAAACATAGTTAAGTACACAACAAAAGGGAAACAGGCGGTCTGTGTGAAGGAAAAGTATACACACAAAATAGTTGGGCATAAATACTTCAGGTGGTGTAGTAGCGTTAAAAAAAAATCAACATATTTTAGCATTTCAAAAGGCATTGTTTATATTTGCGTTTGAAAGAGGCAAGTGATAGGCTGTTTTATTATGTCATCAGGTAATGAATTCCATAATTGAGGACCCAAGTGTCGGACTGTCTGTCTGTACTCTGTCTGGATTCATACTTTAACAATTGCACACGTGGTCTCTTGTAATATCTGGTATTGTACTGATGCATTTCAGAGTTTAACATGAACATATGATTAAAAACCTGAGGCAACAAGTTGTTGAAATATTTGTACATACAAAAAAGAAGTTTTCAATTTACAAATGCCCAAAATAGTTAAGACTTTAAGTTTCTTAAAAAGAGGATCACTTGGTGTTCTGGAATGAGAGTTGGTAATTGCACGCAGAGCTCTTTTTTGTAATAAGTATAGCTTATTTATTAAGGTATTTGCACATTTTCCCCATACTATATTACAATAAGAAAGATATGGCAAGATCAATGTGTTATATAAATTGGTTAAAATTCTCAGAGGAATGAAAGGCCTAATTCTATACAATACTCAAATGGCACGTGCTATTTTCCCCATGATTTCATCGTTAATCATGGATTAAATGACGGGACATTAAAACATGCGAAAATAATCGGGTTATCCTAAAATATTGAGTTTTTGTCAGGATCTAATTTTTCTTTTACCAACTCTGGCACACAAATTATAGGATGGGCGGAGTACTAAATTTGAAACATTGTTTGATGCACTATTCCCAATACAATCTCCATATAAAGTTTATAATTTACACTGTAATTTTGCCGGTAATTTAATAAATGTGAAACTGGTGCCTGGCCTCCGAAATTCCCCGCAGTGGAAGAGCGGCTCGGAGCATGGAACTTCAAAGCCACGTGGAATGTTACGCATCCCATTGTTATGCTTTAGAACTCACGCATGCGTTTGAAAAATTAAAAGATTTTCCACTCCTTGTATGACAGCTCCCTGGTATGGGTGATGGTGGTACTGATGGTAATGAATTAGATGTCATAGTAATTAACGTAATAAGCTGAATGAGTTACAGCTACATGTACCTGATTAAGAAGAACCCGTGCAGTATCAGCTTTGCCAGAGCTTAGTGCAATACTTATTGGTGACTGGTCTCTTCTAGAAAGTCTTGTGCTCATAATTGCTTTCCGATCCAGTAGATTCTTCATTATTGTTTCATTCCCACTTTATCAAAGCAATATAGTATAACACGCATTTATGTATATATATTTTTACTAACTCTTTGTTTAAGGTATTTATAAACACTTTCAATGTTTTTGACTTTATTTACTAATAGCATGATTCTGAGAAAGGAAATTCTGTTTTCTTTGAGATTTACTTATCATTATTTTCGCATCATGTTTTTTCCCCTGAATCAAACTACATACCCTTTTTTTTTAATAAAAGGCGACATGTAAATTTAGCTGAACTTTTCGTTGTGCCTCATTCATTTTCAAATCTAAATGTCCTATGCAACTGCTGATAAACCTTCCGATAAAATGGGATCTAAAGAAATAGCATAATATAGAAAAAAAAATAGATATATTTTTTTGCTTTGATGATAAAAATGATAAATGTTTTTGTTGAATGAATCAACAATACAGATGAATTTTATTTTGTGATACTGTGATGGAGAAAATTAGTAGTACTATTAAAGTATGAAAAATGTTGTAAAAACAGTTCACCTTGCTGCAGCATAATGGAGGGCTGTCCATCCTTCTGCATCTTCTGTCTCAATATCTGCATTGTTTTCGAGCAGCAGACGTACACAGTCCAGATGTCCTCCCCTTGCGGCAGCCATAAGTGGCGTGACTTCTTTTAAGGTCTGTAAGATAAATAAAATCGGTACACTACCTACAGTTTTAGGTAGGCCTATCATAAAATACATGTAGCCCTACTCTAATTTCATCGACGAATACAATTTGCCCTACATAAGAGACAACCAGGGAGAATATAGAATGCTTACTCACTTGTATAATTATTGTGTTGATATAATAAGATCTTTGGCTTTTAAAATCTATTTATTCGACAATTAAGATGTCAATGTTATCATAAGAATTCAATGAAGATATTTCTTTTTACGCATATCTTCAGCACTGCTAGAAATCAATATTATTTCGGGAACATGAGATTTGAGAAGCTATGTGCTGAATAAGGTGATACCTCACTTGTGAGATCCTATTAGCCAGTCCGAATCCCAAATTCTGTACTAAATATGCACAAATTAGAACACTGTATAACGTCCTCTCTGATATAGGATTTGGTGTTTCCTTATTTTGTCTTTTGCTTTCGTCCAGAGGAACTGGACCTTATTCAAAGGAATAAATTGGTAGGTTTAAAATCAACGTGGAGTCCATCCCTGGTTAAAAGAGCATATGAGCTTTGTACACATTAGACATCTTATGGGGATGCATGTTGAAAACTATATCACGTATTAACCACTTGTTTTGCTTGCATGCCATACACCTTTTTTACATAATTATTGATATTTGAATGGCTTTTACTAAACGGTCGAGTCGCGGCGCGGCTCGACGAACTGGCTGAAATTAGCCACCAGTTTATGTATGGCGTCTTAGAATGTATCAATGCGAAAGTTTTAAACGCGTCCCTCTCTGAATTATTTTCCCGATGTTAGGCTTTCAGATACTAAAGTAAAGATTTAAACTATAACAATAGAAGATTGAAGTCTAAAAGTTGTGAAAAGTTGAAAAATCGTTTATTTAAACTTCTCCCACCCAATTTTAGAAACTTATTCAGTGTTCTCATGGACTCCATAATTTCAGATAAATGCTAAATCTATAACACCAACACCATATTTTCCTACATGATTTTGTTATTATTCTTGTTTCCACTCTTTCCAATTTTTTAACATCAAATTAATGACTCGACCGCAGGCTTGTTATTGAGACATTTATAAGACTGTAGACATTTCCGGACAACAACCCCCTCGACAATTAACCCCATAAACAATTACACCCATGGCAATTACACCCAGGGCAATAATTCATTGTACAATTACCTCCCAGTTAAGTCCTGGGGGTAGTAAATTCCTAAAATTGTGTGGATGAGGTCTAATTAAAGAATATTCAACTTTTTTGCAACTGTTAAACTTTATTCTTTCATTAGAATACTTTAAATCCTTACTCGAGTATCTGAAAGCCTGAAATCGGGTAACTCATCTCGAGGGACCCGGGTTTTTTCTTCAATTTTTCACCATGAGACAGCACACGTGAAGACACCATACGACAAATTTGGAGTTAAATTTTGGCCAGCGCGACCCGACTGTTAAGTAAAAGCTGTTTGAATTGAGCACAATACCTGAATTCCGACTTCAAGAGCGTTGTGGCTATTTCCCGATTTACCGCTAGTTTTGTTTCTTAAGAAATATTCCAAAGATTCCAAATGACCATCATCTGCTGCGAAATGAAAAACTGTCCAACCGAAAGTATTACGTGCCTCGATATCTGCTCCTTTCGTAATGAGATATTTTATAATGTCAAGGTAGCCCCCACGAGAGGCAGCATGAATTGGTAGATCATCATCAATTGCTGGTTTGTTTACATTTCCTCCAGCAATCACAAGACATTCAACAACATCGAGATGACCCTCTTGTGAGGCATTGTACAGGGGTGTATAACCATCATTATCAACCGAATTCGGGTTCGCTCCTTGATAAATTAGACATTTTACAATGTCTACATGACCGTCATGTGACGCCGTATGAAGAGGTGTCCATCCATTCTCTGCTGCTTTCTTCACATCAGCTCCTGCATTCACTAGACATTCAACAACATCAAGCTGACCCTTTTGTGAGGCATTGTACAGGGGTGAATAACCATCATTATCAACCGAATTCGGGTTCGCTCCTTGATAAATTAGACAATTTACAATGTCTACATGACCGTCATATGACGCCGCATGAAGAGGTGTCCAGCCATTCTCTGCTGCTTTCTTCACATCAGCTCCTGCATTCACTAGACATTCAACAACATCGAGATGACCCTCTTGTGAGGCATTGTACAGGGGTGAATAACCATCGTTATTAACCGAATTCGGGTTCGCTCCTTGAGAAATTAGGAATTTTACAATGTCTACATGGCCATCAAATGACGCCCCGTGAAGAGCTGTCCAGCCTTTCTCCATTGCTTTCTTCACATCAGCTCCTGCATTCACTAGACATTCGACAACATCGAGATGACCCTCTTGTGAGGCATTGTACAGGGGTGAATAACCAGCGTTATCAACCGAATTCAGGTTAGCTCCTTGAGCAATTAGATATTTTACAATGTCTACATGACCTCTACCTAACGCCTCATTGAGAGATGTCTCGCCATTCACTGCTGCTTTCTTCACATTAGCTCCTGCATTCACTAGACATTCAACAACATCGAGATGGCCCTCTTGTGAGGCATTGTACAGGGATGAATAACCATCGATATCAACCGAATTTGGGTTCGCTCCTTGAGAAATTAGATATTTTACAATGTCTACATGACCATTATATGACGCCGTATGAAGAGGTGTCCAGCAGTGATCTGTTGCTTTCTTAACATCAGCTCCTGCATTCACTAGACATTCAACAACATGAAGATGGCCCTTATTTGAGGCAATGTACAGGGGTGTATTACCATCGGTATCAACCGAATTCAGGTTCGCTCCTTGAGCAATTAGATATTTTACAATGTCTACATGACCTCTACTTGACGCCGTATGAAGAGGTGTCCAGCCTTTCTCCGTTGCTTTCGCCACATCAGCTCCTGCATTCACAAGACATTCAACAACATCAAGATGACCTTCTTGTGAGGCATTGTACAAGGGTGAATAACCATCGTTATTAATCGAATTCGGGTTTGCTCCTTGAGCAATTAGATATTTTACAATGTCTAAATGACCACTACATAACGCCGCATTGAGAGATGTCAAGCCATTGTCTGATGCTTTCTCCACGTCAGCTCCTGCATTCACCAAACATTCAACGACATGAAGATGACCCTCTTGTGAGGCATAGTACAGGGATGTATAACCATCGTTATCAACCGAATTCGGGTTCGCTCCTTGAGAAATGAGATATTTTACGATGTCTACATGGCCGTCATGTGACGCCCCATGAATAGGTGTCCAGCCTTTCTCCATTGCTTTCTCCACATCAGCTCCTGCATTCACTAGTAATTTAACAACATGAAGATGACCCTCTTGTGAGGCATAGTACAGGGGTGAATAACCATTGTTATTAACCGAATTCGGGTTAGCTCCTTGCGAAATTAGATATTTTACAATGTCTACATGACCATAAAATGACGCCCCATGAAGAGGAGTCCAGTCTTTCTCGATTGCTTTCTTCACATCAGCCCCTGCATTCACTAGACATTCAACAACATCAAACTGACCCTCTTGTGAGGCATAGTACAGGGGTGTATAACCATCGTTATCAACCGAATTCAGGTTCGCTCCTTGAGAATTGAGATATTTTACAATCTCTACATGACCGTCATATGACGCCCCATGAATAGGTGTCCAGCCTTTCTCCGTTGCTTTCTTCACTTCAGCTCCTGCATTCACTAGACATTCAACAACATCGAGATGGCCCTTATTTGAGGCAATGTACAGGGGTACATTACCTTCCTCATCAACCGAATTCGGGTTCGCTCCCTGAGCAATTAGATATTTTACAATGTCTACATAACCTCTACCCAACGCCGCATTGAGAGATGTCACCCCATTCTCTGCTGCTTTCTTTACATCAGCTCCTGCATTCACTAGACATTCAACAACATCGAGATGACCCTCTTGTGAGGCAATGTACAGGGGTGAATAACCATTGATATCAACCGAATTCGGGTTAGCTCCTTGAGAAATTAGATATTTTACAATGTCTACATGACCTCTACCTAACGCCCCATTGAGAGATGTAACGCCATTCTCTGCTGCTTTTTTCACATCAGCTCCTGCACTCACCAGACATTCAACAACATCAAGCTGACCCTCTTGTGAGGCATAGTACAGGGGTGTATAACCATCGTTATCAACCGAATTCAGGTTCGCTCCTTCAGAAATGAGATATTTCAAAATCTCTTCATGACTGTCATATGACGCCCCATGAATAGCTGTCCAGCCTTGCTCCGTTGGTTTCTTCACATCAGCTCCTGCATTCACTAGAAATTCAACAACATGAAGATGGCCCTCTCGTGAGGCAATGTACAGGGGTGTATAACCATCGTTATCAACCGAATTCGGGTTCGCTCCTTGAGAAATGAGATACTTTACAATGTCTAAATGACCATTATATGACGCCGTACGAAGAGGTGTCCAGCCTTGTTTCATTGCTTTTTTCACATCAGCTCCTGCATTCACTAGAAATTCAACAACATGAAGATGACCCTCTTGTAAGGCATAGTACAGGGGTGTATAACCATCGTTATCAACCGAATTCAGGTTCGCTCCTTGAGAATTGAGATATTTTACAATCTCTACATGACCGTCATATGACGCCCCATGAATAGGTGTCCATCCTTTCTCCGTTGCTTTCTTCACATCAGCTCCTGCATTCACTAGACATTCAACAACATGAAGATGACCCTCTTGTAAGGCATAGTACAGGGGTGTATAACCATCATCATCAACCGAATTCAGGTTCGCTCCTTGAGAATTGAGATATTTTACAATCTCTACATGACCGTCATATGACGCCCCATGAATAGGTGTCCATCCTTTCTCCGTTGCTTTCTTCACATCAGCTCCTGCATTCACCAAACATTCAACAACATGAAGATGACCCTCTTGTGAGGCATAGTACAGGGATGTATAACCATCGTTATCAACCGAATTCGGGTTCGCTCCTTGAGAAATGAGATATTTTACAATGTCTAAATGTCTATTATATGACGCCGTGCGAAGAGGTGTCCAGCCTTGCTCTGTTGCCTTCTTGACATGAGCTCCTGCATTCACCAGACATTTAACAACATGAAGATGACCCTCTCGTGAGGCATAGTACAGGGGTGTATAACCATCATTATCAACCGAATTCAGGTTCGCTCCTTGAGAAATGAGATATTTAACAATGTCTAAATGACCTTCATATGACGCCCCATGAATGGGTGTCCAGCCTTCATCCGTTGCTCTCTTCACATCAACCCCTGCATTCACTAGAAATTCAACAACATGAAGATGACCCTCTTGTAAGGCAATGTACAAGGGTGTATTACCATCGTTATCAAACGAATTCGGGTTCGCTCCTTGAGAAATGAGATATTTTACAATCTCTACATGACCGTTATATGACGCCCCATGAATAGGTGTCCAGCCTTTCTCCATTGCTTTCTCCACATCAGCTCCTGCATTCACTAGAAATTCAACAACATGAAGATGACCCTCTTGTGAGGCATAGTACAGGGGCGAATAACCATCGTTATTAACCGAATTCGGGTTCGCTCCTTGATAAATTAGACATTTTACAATGTCTACATGACCGTCATATGACGCCGCATGAAGAGGTGTCCAGCCATTCTCTGCTGCTTCCTTCACATCAGCTCCTGCATTCACTAGACATTCAACAACATCGAGATGACCCTCTTGTGAGGCCATGCACAGCAGTGAGTAACCATCGTTATTAACCGAATTCGGGTTCGCTCCATGGGAAATGAGATATTTGACAATGTCTACATGACCTCCACCTAACGCCGCATTGAGAGATGTCACACCATTCTCTGCTGCTTCCTTCACATCAGCTCCTGCATTCACTAGACATTCAACAACATCAAGATGTCCATTCAGTGATGCGTAATAAAGGGATGTAAAACCATCCCGATCACCGGTACTAACGTCCACTCCTTTACGTATGATATATTTTACAGCATCGATATTACCCTTGGAAGATGCATTTAGGAGGGTAGTATGGACAATATCAGTACGTCCCAGATCTGCTTCCTTAGATATGAGAAATTCTTCTAAATCATGATGATTATAACGCAATGCTATACCTAGTGGTGCATAACCATCCTGTGATAATTTGTTTACATCTGCCCCTGCATTTACGAGACACTCAACAATATCAAGTTGACCTTCCTGCGAAGCAATATGAAGAGGTGTATAGTTATTTTCATCAGCACAACATGTACATAGGTCTGCACCTTTAGACATGAGGTATTTCACAACTAGTATATGCCCCCCTTGAGTTGCTCCGTGTAACGGTGTACCATGGTGTTCTGATGCTTTGTTCACATCTGCTCCTTTATTCACGAGACATTCAACAAGGTCGAGAATGCCTTTCTTTGATGCAAGATAAAGAGGTGTGTTACCATCAGCATCACACCTATCAAGGTCATCAACTTTACCGATGAGATATTCGACAACATCAAGGTAACCATTAAAAAACGCATGGCGAATCGCCGTTGTGCCGATATCATCTCCGCTCCCAATATCTGCCTCTCTAATGATAAAATAGTTTACAATGTCAAGGTGACCTTTAATCAATGCAGCATAAAGCGGTGCGAGTCCGTTATTCGATAATTTGTTGATATTTGCTCCTGCATCAACCAGGCATTCAACAATTTGGAGATGACCATTCTCTGAGGCGACATGTAGGGGTGTGCAACCACAGTTATCACCCATGTCTTTATCTGCTCTTTGACTAATGAGATACTTGACAACTGCGAGATGCCCAAAGAATGATGCGGCACGAAGAGGCGTCTGACCGTTATAACCTCTCCTATCAAGATCTGCTCCTTTGGAAATGAGATATTTCAATGTGTCTATATGATCTTTATATGATGCGCCATGAAGAGGAGTAGAACAATTCTGTGCTGCTTTGTTCACATCAGCTCCTGCTTTCACTAGACATTCAACAACATTAAGATGTCCGTTCTGAGACGCCTTACGTAGAGGTGTGAAACCATCTCTATCTCCTAAATCGAAGCTTACCCCTTTAGTTATGATATACCTTACGGCGTCGAAGTAGCCCTCTGATGATGCTTTAGAAAGAACAAGTGGACCGACATCTCTGTTGCCAATGTATGCTTCCCTAGACATGAGAAGCTCCACAATGCCACGATGCCCCTTTATTAATGCGGTTGACAGCGGAGTGTAACCAGTATTAGATACTATATTGATATCTGCTCCTGCTTCCACGAGATATTCAACAACATGAAGGTGGCCATTTTCTGATGCTGCGTGAAGTGGTGTGTATTTGTTGTTGTCATCCATGTTGATATCTGCACCTTTAGTTAAGAGGTATTTTACAACATCGAGATGACCATAGGAGGCCGCAGTACTAAGACAAGTTTTCCCTTCGTATCCCTTCAATGTCATATCTGCTTTATTAGTGATGAGATATTTCACAACGTTCAGATGACCATTTTTGGATGCAACATGAAGGGGTGAGTTTTTATCATCACATGATACTTTGTTCACATCTGCTCCTGAATCTACTAGACATTCGACAACATCAAGATGTCCCTCCAGCGAGGCGACATAAAGAGGTGCACTGCCATAGATATTATGTCTGTCAATTTCTGCTCCTTGAGTGATGAGATATTTCACAACGTCAAGACGATCCTTTCTTGCTGAAGTATAAAGGGGTGTAGAACCATCATATGAAGCTTTGTTTATATCTGCTCCAGAATTCACTAAACATTCAACAACACCAAAATGGCCCTCCTCCGAAGCAAGATAGAGAGGTGTATAGCCATTGATATTCGCAATATTGGTATCTGATCCTTCACCGATGAGATATTGAGTAACATTCTGGCGACCGCTCCGAGACGCATAGTGAAGAGGGGCGTCGCCGCTTCTACTTCGTTTTTCTAGATCCACCCCCAAATCAGTCATATATTTCACGAGGTCGATGTGTCCTTTTTCTGAAGCGATATGGAGGGATGTCTTTCCATCAGGATCCAGAGTGTGTAGCATGACCAGCTTCGCATCGCCTGTCTCGTCTTCTAGAATAGACATTGTCTTTACAAGATCGCCTTCCTTCACCGCTGTAGCAAGCGCCATGTTCATTCTGTCTTCTCTATCCGTATGTGTATTCTCTCTCGCTATGTGATTTATAAAAAAGAAGAGAAAATAGGCAAAAAAGTTGACATGGGAATTTTACCACTCTAAAATTATTCAGTATTAAAATTTGAATAAACCAGGACGAAACAGGATATAGAAAGATGAATAAAACATACTACTGCAGATTAAGGAGATGATTGGTAGTAACAAAAAAAAAAATCGAGGAATAGCAATGAATAAAGAATTGCCATATACAGTAAATGTACACTGTAAATTCACATGTACTTTTATAGTGTTTCCGATCAAAATGCGTATCCTGTAAATAGACATCAATTCATTTTGGATAACTTAAAATGACTTATCCTTCACATTATCTGACGATGGTTTCTTTTCTGCGTGTGGAATGACAACATACATGTATATTATATGTTTAATCAAGAAAAAAGTGTTTCAATTGACTGATTTATGGTGTGTAAAAGAAAGTTTGAAATATATTTAGTTTTTTATAACCCCATTTTCTGAAAAAGTCACACTTTTATGTTTCATTGCGCCATTCACGCGTGTGTAATATCCATCATTCAAATGTATGTTAAACAGGTTTATTACCTCAAAATCTTATTCAAAATCCGAACAGTTAAAAAGTCTTTATTAGATAATACATATTAGGAGAAAAAATAAAAAAAAATTCTCGAGTTTTTACATTCTTTCAAATTTTGAGCCCAAAAGTTTGGTTTTAAAAATGCAGGTAACATTCACTCCTATGTTAATTTTTGGTATTTGTGCAAGAGTTTTAACATACATAATTCATGCATTACCAAGAAATGCTGTCCAAAGTGAAAAAGAAAACAAATCACGGCTCGGTTGGTATGAATGATATGAGCTTAAAGCTAAAAATGGAGGGTTTGAATATATTTCTATAAAATGTTTCAATTAGATTGTTTTAATGGAAGATAGGGATGATTTCTGGACAAGAAAGTATTTGATTTTAAATTTGATTGTTGATGTAAAAGTGTGTTTTTTATCGATATTACTACCAATTAGACAAAATGTGATACGCTTATATGCTAACGGTTGAAATTTACAATAATGCAACATTTCATATTTGGCCATTTATAGGAATTTTATGTTAGACAGAATATTTGTTTAAGGATAATCATGGTGAAGGAAAAGGTTGTTTACATTTGTATGACTGAATGGTGCATATTTAGTGTGCGAAATGTGGCAACGGTATCGTTTGTATAATGAATTTGCCTTTGAGGGGCAAGATGTAAACATTGGATTAAAGATGGTGGCGCCCATGGATTTTTATGAGTAAGCATTATCTATATATATGTAAGAATGCTTTAATGATCTATTATAAGTATTGATGGTGAGGTGCACTGTCTAGGATCTTTGCTCAGCCAATCCGTTAATTGGTCAGTGTGAGGTCACCAGATTTTGTGATCTCGGGAGCTAGAGGAGGATATGTTTCTTATTGATGAAGCTGCAGAATAATTAGCTGTGACCTCGGGTACGGATTAGAGTTCAACATAATTACATAAATTGCTTGATTGATGGAGCGCAATCTAAAAGTGATGTCCACTGATATACTTTGAAGATGCTTTCATGATATAATATAGCATGTCAGGAAAAGGCCATAACATAGTTACACACACATATATATATATATATATATATAAATGTAGGCCTATGTAGTTCATAATAACAACAATATAGATAAAAAATGATGAGTTTTTCTATTCTTTTATGCAGGAACGACAAGAGACGTCACCTCAGTATTTGGGGGCTTGTTTTTTATATTTTGTTTGCAACCGATATATTAATAATTAACAATTTACTGCCTGGTTACGCCACCCATTTGTTAGTTTTCAGTGATGAATGTGTTCCTGCAAAATGACTGCTTATACATGTTGCCTGAGTCTATTTCATTTTTTTTATGATTGCCATTTTTCTGATTGATTTGCGTGATTTTCATGTTTTCCTAAATTTGATCTGAGCAAATAAACGGGTTCACCACCGAAAATCAGGCAATGACTGGCTTTTTGATGTGCTTCATTATATAACCATGATAACATAAAGAATCCACAATACAACAACATGAACGAATATTAGTGAATTGATGCCGCCCATTGGACAATTAAGGACAGGCACGTACTAAAATTGTGGAGGTTTTATGGTTTCAGATAATCCTCCTTAATGCTTGGGATCGGGCCTTGAGATAAAAATATAGAAAGTGATAAATTAGTTTCATTTCAACAAGTTTAGGCTCAAAGATGTATCTCTGTACAGAAAGCGTTTGTTGAGAGCCATACAAATGTTGATGTTTGTGTATTGGAGGTTGAGGGCGGGGGATGGAGGCAAACGAACTTTCTAATGCGTTATGCCTATAAAAGAATATAACAATATGTGTAACCTACATTGTACATCCCTTGGTATCACACTAAAATCATGGGTTACAAGCATATTTCAATAATATTCCTGCAGAAGAAGTTACCCCTCTTTAAATACATGTGGCAAACGCGTGAGTGAAAAGGAAAATGGGACTCATACCGGAATATGGACATCTTTAGTCAAAATTCACGAAGGCGTTTTTTAACCATGATCTAATTCACCAATTTTCATCCGGGGTGCTGCAAGACATCTAGCAATTCAGTTAAATCAAACTGTCATTTTGGAATAACGTCGATTTCTTGAAACACCAAATATAGAAACCGCTAGAGTATGTAATTTGATGGGGAAATCGAAATTTAAAAATGAAAAGTGTATTTCTTCCTTGCTCGCTTCGCTCGCTTGTACTATTTTGAAAACGGGATGACTTCAGGCAGCAATGAGGTTCCCGAATATCATTTTATTTGACAGCGAGATGCACGTATGTCTGTGTGTCGGTATTTATTACATATAATAAAAATTACATTTTTACCGCTTGTTCGCTTCACTCACTCGTAACATGTAGAAACTAGGAAATTCCGGGCATCGAGATATCCTCATATTCATGTATATTTGACAGCAGAGTGCCCGCATTTGTTATTGTATATCTTATCCAGTATGTTATTTACAGAATAATTGTGTAACATTTCAAACTTTACATTTTTGGACTCTCTCGACGAGTTTCAGAGTGATGCACGAGTTATCTTCTGTGATGAATTTGGTATTTGGGTGACGCAAAGCCTTTTATTTCCGAAAAAGGTGTCGTGACTGAAAAAAGGGCTGAAAAACACTACTCTAATCTATGATATAGATTTCTATCGTGGTCTAAAATAAGTATACACATACGAAAACTAATAGTAGCGTATGGTTGCCATCCATTTTGCATTACTAAAAAATTATGTATATTTACACTATGGATTAAGATAATCTTCCTGTATAAAGTCGGACCTTGAGATGAAAATATAAAAAAGTATACACCAATTTAAATAATTTGTAGAGGTGACTGGAAGGCCACTTGACGCCCCCACCTCCGATCTTGCACTCTCTGAAATTCATCTGATATATCAGTTTAGTATTATAAAAAAGGGGTTTAAATTGTCCGACATCAACTAACGGTTATAAAAGTAGATTACCATGGTTACAACGTGGACGATGTAGATCAAGGTACCTAAATGTGTGTGGTTATTATCTAATCTGGAGCTTTTTTACAACGAAGATATAGTTTAAATAGAATGGATTTAAAAAAAAAAAATATTGTTCACTCACATCGCTTGTTTGTACAGTTAGATAGACACGTTTAGGCGGACACATGGGGGTGCAATTTCATTGCTTGCCCCGAGAGTCGAAATAACTAGATATAGTTGCGTAGCTACTCCCCTTCCCCAATCGAATGCCGAACGAACAAAAAAGTGAGAGCGATGGGAAAACGAAGGAAAGGGAAAAAGAACGTGCGAGAATATAAGGAGACAGATTAATCGAAAATGCTCTTCAAGCATTAGAGTATCATGATAAAGGAAAAATCCCGACTTGGTTTCATATCGAGTATTAAACATGTTAACAGAAACTGACCCCTATTGTTTACTGTTCGTAAATATCTCTGTAACAGGGGCTATACAATTTCGTTATCTTGTATACATGTATGTTCCTGTCAGAGGTGCCGGCATATTTGGTGTATGTCTTATCTAATGTGTTAAAATGGGTTAAAATGGCCGCGAACGAGTAGGACGTGCTTTACAAGTCTCTCCTTAATTTGAATTTTGGACAAAATATTCTCCGACTTTTACGGATATTTCACCCAGCAGTTTGTCTTATTATATTGATATGAGTGAGACAAACAAAAAGATGCCATCGAAGAAATCTAAGAAAGCTGGAAAAGATGTCCCCAAAGGCGAACAACCTGGTGACATCTCTGACCTTTCGGAGGCCATGACACCACGGACACCCAGGATCGCGATGCCCGACTCTCCCGGCACAGGCGCTCTCCTGAAGACCCCCAGAAGCCAGGCAGCAACGTCCAGCCCGGCAGCACCTACAAATTTGCATGAGAGTAGCGCCGACGTAAGCACGCCTGAGGGAATATCCCGGTATTTCCAGGTGGCGACCGAAAATTTTGAGAAGATGATACAAAAAGCTGTAGCATCGCTCGTCAAGCGTGTGGAAATGCAGCTGGGATCTGCTATAGAATATGAAAGCAAGAGGGTCACGGAAATTGAAGGAAAGTATTCACGTCTGGAGAAAAGAATGCAGGAGATGGAAAAGGAGGTGAATGTTTTGCGCGCGGAGGTTGCTAACCAACATGTTGACATCAACAAAAGCGAAAGATTCTCTCGTAGGAATAATGTCAGGATCATCGGCATCCCGGAGTCCCCAACGGAAAATTGCGTCACGATAGTCGAGGAGATCTTGAAGGATAAGTTTGGGATGGCAGTCAAAGTAGAAAGGGCCCATAGAGATGGGAAAAGCGTCCATGACCGGTCACGGCATATTATGTTCAAGACCTTGCCATATCGCGAGAAGATTGATGTCATGAGAAACCAGCGCCTGAAACTCGCCAAGGAAACATATTACATGACGGATGATCTCACACGCGAGGATTTGATAGAGAAAAGGAAATGGTCCAATGCCGCACAAGATTTGTACAAGAACAATGTCAAACTTCGATTCTTCGCCGGCAAGTGGCGAAGCACAGGTGGTGCTCCGTACGACTTTACAACCTTGGAATAGGCACTTTCTTTCTTCCAAGCATACTGGTAACTTTATTCCTGTTTTCTATGATTTTATTGACAGTGTTATATAGAACCTGATAATACATGTTATACAATGTATTACTTTACCGTGTATACTACATCTACAGTGATATATCTCTTACCAACCTCCTTCCATCATCCTTCCTTTCCCTTTCTTCTCTTTATCGTTACTTCCTTCTTCTCTCCATATTCCCCCTCTACCTGTTTTCCAAGTTTAAGAGAGAATATTTTTGTGTGTGTATCACAGCATTACGGAGAGACTGTAGTTCACTCTACTACAGAAAAAACAAACTCGGCCTGATATTTCGTATGTTTAAATTTCAATGCATCTGTACATCAGATCTGTGCTTCCTTATGTATTTTCTTGGATTTCTTGACGTTGTAGGCTGCATGTTTATATATATTACCTCATACCAGGTCATGGATTTATGTATTACTTGTACTTTTAAATGATTAACGTTAACAACATAACTGTTAACGAACATCAATCTGTCGATTGTCAATATTACTTACCAGAAGAATTTAATTCTACACTTACGGATAATTGTACAAATTTTGGTCTATTTTACTCTAATGCCAGAAGCTTGGTTAAAAATTACGATAAAATTTGTTCATTGTTGTCTGATATTACATTTCCATTCTCTGTTATTGGAATTACTGAAACCTGGTGGACTGATAACTCTCCGAACTTATATGAAATTCATAATTATTCATTTGTCCACCATAACAGACAAACTAAAAGAGGAGGTGGGGTCGCCCTTTATATTTTACAAACATTATCATACAAAGTAAGGCTAGATGTTTACCTTATGAATATATATATCGAAATCGATATGGGAAAAGAAAAAAATATTATTATATGTGTAATTTACCGACCGCCAAACAATAATAATATAAACCTATTCCTGTCTGACATTGATACTTTATTACATAACCTTAATGATGAAAATAAAGTTATATGTTTAATGGGTGACTACAATATTGACCTTATGAAGGACAATAATATCACCAACCAATTCCGTACACTCATGTACTCTAATGCACTTTTCCCAACAATTGATAAACCTACAAGGATAGATACCCGCTCATCATCCTTAATAGACAATATATTTATTAATATAGATATTGGATTCCTTAGGTCAGGTTTAATATACTCTGAGATCTCAGATCACTTACCACTGTTCCTAATACTTGAAGAAATACTTAAACCTCCAAAAACGGACAAAAAAGTTAAAGTCCGAAGATTTACTGAGCGGAATATATCTCGGCTAATCGAAAACTTAGAATCCGAAAATTGGGAAGATGTTCTATCGTGCAATAACACAGATGATGCATATTGCTTATTTTGGACAAAATTTGAAACGTACTTTAATACATGTCTCCCAAAGCTTAATAATAGAGGTAAATATAAACAATCTATTAACCCATGGGTAACAAAGGGAATTCTCACATCCATAAGAAAAAGAAACAAACTGTATAAACTTAGTTTAAACCACCCCACCCCTTCACATATAAGTAGTTATAAGAAATATAGAAATAATCTCACCAGTACCATAAGGCTATCCAAAAAATTGTATTTTTCAAACAAACTAAAAAAAGCTGAAGATAATATATCATCTACATGGAATGTCATGAATAAACTGCTTAATAAGAAGAGCCGTACACTTACTCAACATGCCTTTAATATAAATGGTCACAAAGTAGACGAGCCAGATGAAATAGCAAATTTGTTTAATTAATATTTTGTAAATATAGGACCCTGACCAGGCTTCCAAAATCGATAGACAGAATCATGACTTTAAGGAATTTCTCCCAGAGTCATCTTACCCTTCGCTCTTTTTATATCCGACAGATTTTACTGAAATATTAAATGTTGTTCGCTCATTAAAATCAAGCCATTCTTATAGCCATGATGAAGTTAGCAACCATTTGCTTTAAAAAAAATTATAGGCAGTATCTTATCACCTCTGGTTCACATTTTCAATCTTTCGCTGTCTTCTGGTGTTGTTCCAGCCCCTTTTAAGCCAGCTAAAGTCATACCAATCTATAAAAAAGATGACCCCTCTTCTATGTCGAATTATCGACCAATATCCATATTACCAAGCTTGTCTAAAATCCTTGAAAGAATTGTTTACAACAGATTATATAAATTTTTAACTCAAAATGACTCGTTGAACCCAGATCAGTTTGGTTTCAGGAAGTTTCATTCAACTGACTTAGCACTACTCCAACTATTTGATAGAGTATCAAATGCCTTGGCTGATCATAAACATGTCATTGGAATATTTATGGATTAAGGCATTATGGTGTACGAGGTAAAGCACTTGATTGGTTCGAAAATTACTTATCATCAGGGGCGGCGATCCCGGGGGACGGGGGGGGACACGTCCCCCCTCAATTTTTTTAGGGGATCGTCCCCCGAAAATTTGAAAAAGTGCACACAAAAAATGTATAGCAAATACTGACTATAAAGACCGCAACACACTTTTAGGCTCTGGAGGGCCCAAGAGTGCAGTGTTTAGACAAATAAAAATGCAAAAATCTTCTCGCTCGGGAGCTTCGCTCCCTCGCATAATATCCTTCAAAATTTACATGTAAATATTGTAGAAATGTGAAATGTGAAAAAAGTATATTGCTTGATTTCTGTTATACTATAGTTTTGCTAAGGAATGTAATTATTTAATACAACAAAACTTCAAAACCTGTGAGGGGGTAGTCACTTCCGTCACTTTCACCCCTCTTGTTCACTATGCTCCCTCGCACTGGCGTACTGATAGGGGGCTTGGGGGCAGTTGCCTCCTAATAAAATTCAGACATGGTGTATTTCTAATTCGATACCAGTGATTTACAAATGTTGCTGAAATGGCATGATTTTTCCCTGAGCTTCCGGGGGCTCTGCCCCCTGGACCCCACCAAGTGCCCTAAGGCGGCCCTCGGATGCTTATCTGATCGTAATTTAATGCCCAGAACCCCTGATATTCTGGGGGCTCTGCCCCCTGGACCCGACTCCAATTAATGCCAGTGTCACAAATAAGGTATCAAAATATGCTCATCTGACCGTAATTAAATGCCTAAAACCCCTGAGCTTCCGGGGGCTCTTCCTCCTGGACACAACTCAGGGCCCTAAGGCGGCCCTCGAATGCTTATCTGATCGTAATTTAATGCCCAAAACCCTGAGATTCTGGGGCTCTGCCCCCTGTACCCGACTCCAATTAATGCCAGTGTCACAAATAAGGTATCAAAATATGCTCATCTGACCGTAATTAAATGCCTAAAACCTCTGAGCTTCCGGGAGCTCCACCCCCTGGACCCCACCTGGGGCCCTAAGGCAGGGCCCTGGATGCTCATCTGACCGTAATTAAATGCCTGAACCCCCTGAGCTTCATTGGGCTCCCACCCCTTGTCCCCCGCCAGGGCTTTGCCCCTGGACCCCACGCCAATTACGCTCCACTTGCCTCGCTCGCTTTGCTCTACCTGATCGTAAATACTTACTTTAGCCCCCCACTTTGAAAAACGTTTCGCGGGGCCTGCATGTAACATGTGGTTACATGCAGTTACATAACAAGTGGTGGTGATCCAGATTTTTTTCTGCCCCCCAAAAAAAAGTTTTGCTCGTCCCTCGCATTTCGACCCCCCGGGTCATAAAAAGAAATCGCCGCCCCTGCTTATCATCAAGAAAACAATATACTCTATTCAATTCAGTTACTTCTAACGTATCGTCTATTAAATGTGGAGTTCCGCAAGGTTCAATACTTGGGCCACTATTATTTTTGATATATGTCAATGATATATCTAATGTTTCACCAATTCTACAGTATATATTGTTTGCCGATGATACGAATGTATTCTATTCACATTCTGATTTAAATTTGCTGATTGCAACCATGAACACTGAACTACCTAAGTTATCACAATGGTTCAAAAGCAACATATTATCATTGAACCTAATGCCTGAGTCACACCTTTGCGTATTTGGCTTGCGTATTGCTGCGTTTCTATGGCAAACCGTTTTAAGATTTATTCCTATTTCTTAATATCAAGAAATGATTTTTTGTTGTAAAGCAATGGTAATTCATGACATCAAGAATTCATTTCTTGATATCAAATGATTTTCTGTTGTAAAGCAATGGTAATTCTTCATATCAAAAAATCATTTCTTGATATTAAGAAATAGGAATAAATGTTAAAACGGCTTGCCATAGAAACGCAGCAATAGGCAAGCCAAATACGCAAAGGTGTGACTCAGGCATAAAGAAGACCAATTTTATTCACTTTCGAAACTCAAGAAATCATAATATTCATAATTTTGATCTGCTTGTTGATAATGTTCCAAAAGAAAAAAAGTCATCAACTAAATTCTTAGGTGTATATATAAATGAAAAATGTAACTGGAATGATCATGTGAACTATATCTCTACCCTTATTTCTCGCAATATTGGTATACTATTTAAGCTAAAATATTTTTTGCCAACACATGTGCTTAGTATGCTATATAATACACTGGTTTTACCATATATTTCTTATTGCAATATCATATGGGCTACTCATAAGTGCAATACTAATCGTATATTAATGTTACAGAAAAAAGCAATTCGAGTTTGTACCGATGCAGGTTATCGCGACCACTCTCCGGACCCTTTATTTGCCACATTAAAAACTCTAAAAGTATGTGATATTCACTACATGCAAAAATCTCTGTTCATGTTTCGGCTTAAATCCGGCATTCTTCCCCCATCACTAGTAATATTATTCCAACATAATTCTAATTTTCATTCCTACCCAACCAGGCACTCCAATGACTATCACCTATTTAACGCCAAAACCGCCTTAGCTCAAAACTCAATTAGACATTCTGGCCCTGATACCTGGAATTCACTACCCCCTGAAAAAAAAAAGATGAATACAATGCTATCTTTTAAAGAGCGGTGAAAACGTTTCTTATTGCTCATTATCTTTAAATCCACCATTAAAATTTGCTTTCCTTCATTCTTCATAATTTCTCTTGGTGCGCCTGTCGTTACAAAACTCGATAATTTTCAGTACTCTTACTTTTTTGCTTCCATTCATTGAAACGTTGATTATAACCTTCCATGACCTGGTATGAATAAACGTATGAATAAAGAGTGGCCTACTTGGGATACTGACTAAACATTTTTTTTTTTATACAAACATTTCAAGGCTCCGAGGTTTAGTCTTCACATACCAGCTCGCTGATCTCAAATTCTTATTCTTATTGTCCAGAAACCTCGCGAGTCTTCTCATTCTATAATATATCCCAAGTTGGCCACCCAATATTCAAATGTGCATCTTCTTTTCTTGTTAATCCTCATATATATATATATATATATTTATATATATCAAATTGAAATCCATCTACCACATAAATCTGTGAATCTTGATGTACACCCCTCCTTCCTTTTTTCCTTTTTTTTTCCTTTCTTTTTTCCCTTTTACCAATATTTTGTTTTCTCTATATTTGTATTGTGTATCCATTGAGGGTTGTCATGCTATCAAGCTCTGCTTACTTTGTCAACCCTCCTGTTTGATGTTTTCGATTAGTTACAGCCAACCTGACTATGTTTTACATACATTTTTTTTGTCATGTATAAAATGTTCAATGATTTGTTTGTTATATATTTGTAAAACTGTAAAAGAAAAAGAAAATCAAACAGAAATAAATAAAACAAATCAAATCAAATTAATTACAAAATAATGTTTTGTTACCATATTGAAAAGGATGTTTTTTGGCTCGCTTACTTCAATCACTCGCAAAATTAAGAATAAAAAATTCCAGTACGTGTTTACATGGCAAGTGCCAGTGTGATGCATAGTGAATCTTCTGTGATGAATTTGGGATTGGGGAGACGCAGATCTTTTTATTAATGAAAGTGTGCCATTACTAAAAGAAAGTTGAAAAGACTGATCTAGTAGAATAGAGAATAATCACCCCCAAGACTGAGCACACGCAACGCCACTGTCTAGATACGCCACTGCGTGTCAGTCGTCTTGTATGCCCAAGGAAAAGTAACATGACATATATCATTTCTTGAATAGTTTTGTAAACGAGTTTTAATATAAAACATCACTACCACAATAAATTACACAACAATGATTTGATCATACGTGGCCCATTTTAAGCAGACGTGGAGGAAGCAGACGTGTTTTTCTGTTGCTCCGGTTTTTGCTGTCTAACAAGGAAAATATATACTGTTTGTGGATAATCTTTACATCTTTGGATAGCGGACAAAGTGACGATTTTCACAGTACTCTTAATTTATTATTCGTGCAATCAAATTTCGAGAAAATACGGAATTTCCGAACATTTTCGTCATTATTTTCCAACGATATAACTTTGAAATTTGTTATTATAGGCGCGTAAAAAACAGGTTGCCAGACAACTCCTAATTTACGCAGACTATTACTTAACGCCATAAAATCAGCAAGGGTGCGTGACCATCTCCACGACGCGGATTCATATCTTGCGCCCTTTTTTGCATCTTTAAAATATTTAAAAAACTAGTTTTTATATTATTACGTCACAATGGTGTCCTTAGACGACATCCAACATCTTCGTGTCAAAGAACTTCGTAGCGAGCTTCAAAGAGAGGTCTTGACAAAAGCGGCGTAAAGGCAACACTAACCGCTCGTCTCAAAGAGCCTTGGATCCTGAGATCGCAGCACGAAATACTGATAAAGAAAGGCTTGAAGAAGGCATTGCAGAACAACCGGACAATCACGTTCTCCTGGAAATATTGGCGTTCGTGAAAAGCATTGACGGAAGACTCAAACGTCTAGAAACGAAGGCAGAAGATCGCGACGCCACGACTAACACTACCTTTGTGGAAGAGGGCATCGTAGACGACACTGACGACACTATCCTTAATAGCAATATTGAGGATCTGCCCGGAAACGACGGAAATCAAGACATAGTGGAGATAATTACGGTGCCGATATCTAACCGCTTCGAAGTTCTTGCTGTTCAAGAAACAATAACAGAAGCTTCGCCGTTAACACCTACTAGATCTACTTCTACTTCACCGCCATACCAGGAGCAGATAGAGGGCTACCGCCACCGACATCGTGTGATCCGCAACAAACACGATGTAGTTGTGGTCGGAGATTCCATGATCAAACACATCGACGGAAGACATCTCTCCCGCAGCAAGAACGTGAAGTGCGTCTCTTTCCCCGGTGCAAAAGTGAGAGACATCTTCACCTCTTCACCTTGCGAGTTTCTCAAGCCAGGGGGAGAACTGATCATCCACGCTGGCACCAACAACATCTCTGAGGGTGCTGGTGAAGTTTGCCACCAAATCACAGACCTCGGCAAGTCTGTTGCTGCCGAGGGGTTACCGTCTCAGTCTCTACGATCATCCATCGTAGATGGGAGAGTGAGGCGGACAAGAAGCGGGTTGATGAGATCAACTATCTGATGGAGTTGGCAGCCAACGAGAACAGATGGGGCCTCATCATCAACAACGAAATCAGCGAGCAGCATCTCGGGCGTGATGGCGTTCACCTCAACAGAGCCGGTCAACGAATCTTGGCAGGCAACATGAAACGCCTCATCAACCGTGCTGACCAACCGACAACACGAGGCCAGGGCTGGACTCAACGGTCGTCGGATCAGGATACAGGCAGTCAACCTGGAGCAAGGCGGTATCAAGCCATCTACCGAGGAAACCAGAGTCTTCATTCTGATGAGGAAAAAGCAGCCCCGTAAAATCCTACGCCGAAGCTCTTTCTGGGAGATCTTTGGATTTCAGCGCAGTCGATCAGAGGTCACGACTAAAACCAGCCTTCAGACCATCCAAGGTGGACTTGAAAGACTGGGAGAAATATCTTCAATTTGTAAGAAGGGTTTTGAATTAAGTGAAAGTTTGACAAAATCAAGTGATGATCCGAAAATGAAAGTTGACGGTCGGAAATATAAGTTCCCTTGTGGGAACTGTGATAAGCCAGTCAAATTTAATCAACACGGCCTTCTGTGTTCTGATTGTAAAAAATGGTTTCACACTAATTGTCAAGCTATCAGTTTTCAGAGTACCGCAGGTTATATTATGAATGCCCTGATGAGAAGTGGAATTGTTTAACATGTTGTCTGCCATCTTTTGTGATTCATTATTTACTGACGATTGTCTAGAGAAAGAAAGCCAAAATGAGGATAGACTAAAAGAAAACTATTTTAATGTAACGCGCGTTACACCTGAAAAGCAAGCGATAGCAAGAATAATTCAGCCAAACCTCATAGATGAAAACACTTCTCTTTATCAAGAATTTGAAGAAAAGTTTAAAGTTAAAGGTCTTCATTTTTACACCTTAATGTGAGGTCTATCCTAAACAAGATATCGGAACTTAGAATTCTTTTTAAAAGAAAAAGGTTGTCTGTTATTGCTTTCACTGAAACATGGTTAAACAATTCCATAAATGATGAAGAAATTGAAATAGACGGATATAAAATCATACGCCATGATCGATCCTCTGGCTCTGGAGGTGGTGTATGTTTCTATATCAGAAATGATATTGCATTTAATATTATGGATGCTATAAGTACTGGAGATACGGAATCCCTGTGGATAAATTTGCTTATACCAAGATCAAAACCAATTGTTGTTGGCGTTCTGTATCGACCACCGAAAAACAATTTGTTTATCGAGAAATTGTCCAATATTCTTGATACATTAAAGAAGGATGACGAAATAATTTTTTAGGAGACATGAATATTTGTCTTCTTCACAAATCGCCACTGGCTAAGATATATATTGACTTGTTGAGTCTTCACGGGTTTAGTCAACTCATTAAAGAGGCAACACGCGTTACACCTACATGTTCTTCTCTACTGGATCATGTTGGTTGTAGCAAAGAAAACAAAATAAGTCAAAGTGGTGTCATTGATCTAGGTATTAGCGACCATTCTTTTACTTTCTGTACACGGAAAAATATTAGACTGGCTATAGGTCATCACAGGACTAATGATATCAGATCCATGAAAAAATATACAGAAGAGACTTTCAATCTTCAACTATCTGTTGTTGATTGGTCAGGAATAACTGACTGTACAGATGTAAATGAGGCATGGTCAATATTTCAACATGTTTTTATCTCAAATTTGAATATGATAGCGCCACTGAAACGGATTAGAATAAAACAAAGATCAGAAACTTGGGTGACTAAAGATATTCTTTCCCTAATTCAAGAGAGAAATATAGTATACAAAAATTTAGGAAAAGAGCAAAAGATGAGACGCTCTATAAAAGATACAGAGTATTAAGAAATATGGTCCAAAGAGAGGTGAAAAGGCTAAACTCGATTACTTACAAAACAAGATGGAAGAAAATAAACAAGATTCGAAAAGGCTTTGGCAGAATCTTAAAAGCTTAGGATTAAAAATAAGAAGCGAAAAGAACAAGAATCTGTCATTACAATTGATGGGGAATTATGTCATGATAAGATGGCCATCGCTGATGAATTCAATTCTCATTTCACAAATGTGGCTGCCAAATTAGTAGACAAACTCCCCTTCCAAAGACTTTTCAGCGCAGACAATGATTGTATTCGTGAGTTTTACGAAAGAAAAGGTATACGTGAAAACAGCTTCGAGTTATTACCAATCAGTGAACAATTTGTTTTCAAAGAGTTACGTAAGTTGAATGTATCAAAAAGTACTGGGTTAGACATGATTCCAGCTAAATTTCTAAAAGATGGTGCGAAGGTTTTATTTAAGCCTCTAAGTTACTTAATGAACCTATCTATCTTGACGAGTACTTTTCCAGAGGATATGAAAATAGCAAAAGTGACTCCACTTTATAAAAAGAAAGATAAAACTGATGTTAGCAACTACAGACCTATTAGTGTTTTAAGTGTAGCATCAAAGATTCTAGAAAAATCGGTCTGTGTTCAAATTGAAAGATACTTCAAAGAAAATGATATAATTTATGAATTTCAATCTGGTTTTCGACATGATTATTCGACTGAAACATGTCTAATTCATTTGACTGATTATTTGAGGACAGAAACTTCCCAAGGGCGCTTTGTTGGTATGGTGCTCCTTGATCTGCAAAAAGCTTTTGATACAGTTAATCATTGCGTCTTATTGAATAAGTTACAACTAATGGGTTTTAATAAGGCAAGTTTAGAGTGGTTAAGATCCTACTTATCTAATCGACACCAAGTAGTGGCCATTCATGATATTCGTTCCAAACTAATGCCTATAACATGCGGTGTTCCTCAGGAAGCATTTTAGGCCCAATTCTATTTTCAAGTTATATAAATGATATGTGTATTTGTATAAAAGACTTAAAACTATTATTGTACGCAGATGACAGCGTACTACTCTGTTCAAATCCTGATCCTAAATATATTGAGGAAAAGCTCAGTGAACAGCTGTCTACGTGTGTCGATTGGATGACTGATAATAAGCTTTCTTTACACTTGGGAAAACAGAAAGCATTTTGTTTTGTTCTAAGAGTAGTTCTAAAAAGTCATTTGAATTCAAAGTGACACACAATAATCAAGTAATCAAGAGGAAAGAGTCTGTGAAGTATTTAGGCATTGAGTTAGCTAGCGCAATTTCATTTTCATCTTTAGTAGAATCAGTTGTAAAAAAAGCAAATTCTCGTCTGAAATTTTTGTACAGATATCAAAGTTGTATGGATTTAAAAGCAAGACGTACACTCTGTTTTGCTCTTATTCAATGTTTATTTGACTATGCTAACCCTGCATGGTATAGTAACATAAACAAATCAGATCAAAAGAAGTTGAAGATTATACAGAACAAAATGGTGAGATTTATCAACTGTTCTGGTCCAAGAACTCATGTTGGCTACTGCGAACTTTCTAAAGCTGGTTTTCTTGAAGTCGACCAAAGATCAAAACAACTCGTATTGCATCACGTGCATAAAATTTATCATACTAGGTCGAATCATTATATTCGATCCAACTTCGATCTTGTTACTGACGTTCATGATTATAATACAAGAAATAGCCGATTCAACTTTAACTTACCAGAAAGAGTAGGTAGTATTGGAAATTCGTTTTATTACAATGCCATAAAACATTGGAATTCCCTTCCCAATGGTGTAAAGGAAATAGAAAACTATGCTCATTTTAAGAGGAAATTAAAGGAATACCTAATACTTGAGAGTCAGAGAAGAGAAGTGAATGACATGTTATATGATTGAAATTTGTATTCTTCTGCCGGTTCATACTTTTTCATTTTGTATATACTTATGTTTTTGTACGTTATAGAAATTCTACAAATTCATCATTATTTTCCTCTTCTTCCTCCTCCTCCTCCTCTTTTTCTCCTTCTTCTTTTTCTTCTTGTACTCTTTATCATTTCCATCATCAGTTTAATGTTGTTATTATCATTATCTTTAATAAGTAATTCTTTTTATGGTTCTTATCTGTCTGTAAATATTACTATTTTCACTTATTAATTTTGTACATGTCTGTAGGGGACCCCACTGGAAATAAGCTCTCGAGCTTTCGTGGGTTATCCTGTTCAAGCTGACTTACTTCTGATCTGTTATTATTGTATATGTTGGAAGCTTGTCGAATAAAAATCAATCAATCAATCAATCAATCAATCATATTTTGGGACATTTCTGTTTTCAGATTCTTCCACACTCACATGAACACAATGAGGTCACAAAGTATTTTTTCTTATCTTAGAAATCTACCTTCTCCTTCAGCAGGAATGATGGGTAAGGTTTGATGTAATGTTAAATATTCACGCAGCAAAAGTAAGTTATGTGGCTTATTGCTGTAGAATCTATAAATGATGAGCAAATAGAATAAACCAGTAATGCGCATAATTGTAACTAAATCCGGTGACAGAGGTAATTATATTTTAGTAGTTTCGGTCTGTTTAGTTGTAACCGGTAAAGCGCTACATTCAAAACTGTCTTTCTTCTTATTATTATTATTGTTATTATCATTATTATTTTTATTGTAGTCATCATGATAATGATTATTATCATCATTGTTATTACTACTAACATCATAATGATTACAATGACGATGATAGTGATTATTATTATCATCATTGCTATTATTATTAATTTTCATAAATTTTCCAAGTAACATGTATATTTCTCTCTTTCTATCTCTCTCTCTCTGTTTGTCTCACTACAAACTATTGAACTACTGTCAGCGGAACGTTGACAATGACTACGTACCCTTTTCACACTTTGATAGCCCACCGTCGAGGTATGTATGGTGCATGTTCGTCTGAGAAGTGGTGAATGTTGCTCAGTCTCTGTTTCTAAAAAAAATCTCCATCGCTTTCCTCATTCTCTTGATTTTTTTTTTCCTCTCTTCTTCACCTCTCTTCATTTTTGGGAAGGTGTTGTGAATGTTAAAAGGTAGAAGATCCAGATTCAGGGATATCAAATGAGGTGATCAAGAAAGCATTGGCAAGTATGCATTGCAGTAAAGTGAATGGGTCATCACGGGTGGTTAAAAACTTAAGGAACTGAGATCAGGAAGTAGGTACTCTTAACGTTTTCATGTTGGAGTGGATCTACATTAGGGATCTGCCTTGTCTCCACTGTTGCTATCTACTGTGGTTGATGTTTTATCAGAATCAGTAAAGAAAGATGTCGCATGAAACCTGTTGTATGCATGTGACTTAGTTTTGGTGGGGCCTTAAGTCAACACTTGAAAGACAAAGGTGATGAAAGTGGTGGGGCAACACCAGTGAAATAAAACAAAATAGATCCTTGTGGTGCATGTGGCTAGAGAGTGATTAGGAACTCTATCAGTTGCATGGCATGTAAAAAGTGGAATTATGCAAAATGAGCTGGAGTAATGAAAATTACCCACACAAAATTGTTGAGTGCCAGAAATGCAGAGAGATTAGTAATGGAGTAGTGGGGGAGCAAGAAGTGGTGTATAAGAGAGATGTTGAGAAGGTTGTTTATAGTTGTTATCTTGGGGATACAATCAACAGTGGTGGTGTTGGATGTGAGATTGCATCGGCAAGAAGATGCCGATTCGATGGATGAAGTTTAATGAGCTCGCCTCGATCCTAGCTGGTAGCAGGTTTACGATAAGAAGACAAGGCAAAATCTGAAAGGCTGGTGTTAGAACAGCGATGATTATGGTTCTGAAACCTGGAATGTATGGACAGTAGAAGAAGGTATCTTACGGAAAACAGAAAGAGCCATCATACAGAAGATGTGTGATGTAAAAGTGTCCAACAGAAAGAACACAAGTTAGTTAATGGAAAGGTTGGGTCTGGAAGAAACTGTCGTGGAAGTGGTACAGAAAAGCGAATTGAGATGGAAGGGTCATGTGTTGTAAGGGAAGATAATGAATCTGTGAAGAAGAAAAAAACATGGGATCTGGAAGTGGGCGGCATAGGAGGGAAAGGAAGACCTCAGATTTATTGGAGAAATATGGTGAAGAAAGACAACAGTAAGGTTGGAGAATGGTCAAGACAAGGTGAATTGGAGGGAGGGAGTGTCATCATGGCGCGAAAGACAGTAACCCGCTGTAAGAGGAAAAATGATGACATATGCTGTTAAGCAATCATGTAAGTTTGATTCACTGCCTTCATTGTCAAAACTCACTTTTTTGCAGCTTGGTCAAAAAATCATAAAGAAACAAACCTCAATTCCCCTCATCAGCAGTGTATGATCTGCACTAGGGCTTCAATCGGGACCACGGTCCCCATCCGGAGCGCAGGGCATGTTAATTCAGACTGCTCAGGAGGCTCTGCTTTTTGCCTTTTTTTAAACTGTAACAATTACCCTTTCACCAGATAAAGACCTTGAGCAGCCTCATTTACTTCACGATGCATCTTACAAGTGTAATTAATGTAAATGTTATGAGTAGACTGTCTGAGTCAAAATTCAGTAATGTTTGAGTTGTGTTTGCACTTTCCAGCATGTAATAGTAACGTTAGTCTTTCTATTTCATTGTTCGTATACGAATGACCTGAAGAACTTTAGCGCGAATGGCATCCCATGTTTCGGACCCTTTAGCTTTCATGTAAATCACATCCGTACCGTCAAGTAAAAGGTTTGAGAACGACTGCCCTATACTACTAATATTAGTCATGTTATCAATGCATAATCATGATAATTCCACTAAAGGTAACAGATGACACCGACTAGAAATGTTTTGATATTGAACGGGCTAGAAAATGATTTGGAAGATTAATTTTAAAAAGTTTGGCTTTGATTTATAGTTCACCTATGCTCAAAGAGCTGGAGTCATGAGAGCATGCGTTTGTTACTTTGTGTAAGGGGCCTGTTCCATTTGAAAATGAAACTATTATATGAGGGGAATTCGCCTTTAATGGTAGCCAGGCAACCAGACAATTGAATACATATATCTTGTCTAGTGAGACGGAGAGACATTATGTTCATTGCAAATCATACATTCGGCATGGGAATATTAGAGGAGTACTTATGGTACTGGAGAGTGTATTATAGAAGGTGTGCATGGGCATGAAAGACAGTGTGATACAGTAGGTATGTGAGTGAGTGTGTGTGTGTGTGTGGGAGAGAGAGAAAGATAGAGAGAGAGTGAAATAGAGAGAACGGGGAGAGTGATATAAAGAGAGAGCAAGAAAGAGAAATGGGAGAATAAAAGAGAGCTAGGGGAGAAAAAGATATAGGAGATAAAGAGAGAGAGAGAGAGAAAGAGAGGGGTGGGGCTATGTTTGGACATGATTTCATTCCATTAGGTTCTTGAGTGGATTTTTAAACAAAATCACACTTATTTGCAGGTTTAGAGTAACAACAACAACATTTAGTCTAGAATTCTGGGGATGAAACCGGGGATGGAATATGAAGAACTACAACTAAATGAAATCTGCCGAATGAGTATGGTAGACAGAAAACAAAAGCAGAGATTTGGGGGCAAAAGGTCATTAGGGCATAAATTCTAATTTGCACGATTTAGGAGAGTTTCTGTTTGCTTTATGATTTGCTCTATCTGACGAGAAACCCATTCTGAGGAGTTTGGCATGTAGCCAGAAAAAACAGACAATTGAATACATATCTCGTGTCCAGTGAGATGGACAAAGCATTATTTATTTTGCAAATCATACATTTAGCATAACAGGGGTAACCGAGTGTCTTTCAAAGAGGGGGGAGGCACCAATAAAATGGGGCATTTTCTGGAAAATAAGGATAACCTATAAAGAATAATCTCGAAGCGCAAAAATATAAATTTTAGATATGGAATATTTTTACTTACATCGTCAGGAATGATCTTCAAGATTTTCAATTCATTTTATTTGCACATTTGATAAAAATCACAATAACAAATATACACAATACAAAGTCAATTCCAGCAAATAACACAACAGAACAGAAGTATCAAGATGTGGGGAACAAACAAAGGCCAAAAGCCTATCAAAGGCTTGTCCCTAAACTATATGAGTAATTAAATATAAATTAAGTGGTACAACAGGAAAGAGAGAAACAAGGCAAACGTACTGCTTTACAGACTCAGAGAGTGTATGATGTAATAAGATTATCTTTTTTTCTTTTTTTCAACTAGATAAGAAAGGGCGATTCTTTATTTCAGATCCAAGACTATTCCACATTTGTGGACCACTATATTTTATTGTGGTACGGGAAAATTCATACTTAAATTTTGGAATTCGAATGTGGTTGGACTGTCTAGTGGAGTATGGTACAAAAGAACAATTTTCGGGAAAACAATCATTTAAAAACATTGGCAGCAGATCGTGCAAGTACGAAACATAAAACTGGCTAATTGCAACTTGTGTATATCTAGTTTCAACTTTCACAAATAGAGGATCCGTGCTAAGGGTGCTGAACCAGTAATAATTCGTATTGCTCTTTTTTGTTAATTATAATTCTATTAAGATGTGTTGAAGCACAACTACCCAAATAATGTTACAGTATGTCAAATAAGATATAATCATAGACTGATAAATAGCAATTCGAATAAGGTGAGGTAAAACTTTCTTTAATCGATTTACCGCCCCAATGACTTTTGATATTTTGCATGCTGTCTCAGAAATATGATTTTTCCTACTTAATTTATCATCCAAATCAACCCCTAAGAAATTAATAAAATGTACCAAAGGAATTTGGCAATTGTCAATTAATACATTTATATCAGTTTACATGGTCTAAGACATTGCTTCGGCACCATACTTTGCTGTTGTGTGCGACGGTCTGGCACATGGCTCTCAATCATCTAAATTGGGGAACCTGAAGGTGATAGCAATATCTTGTCATAGCACGTTTGGTAATTATGTCTTTTTTTATTTTTTTTACTTGAAAGACATTTTGAAATGTAAAAAAGGTTGCCATGAGTGTGAAAACTCCTACATTCTCGAAATCTTTATATTCTTGAACAAAGGGTGATTGATTACCTTGGTATTCTATAAAGTTCAAACGGGCATGGGTTTAAAGGATGATAGGTTGGAAGATACCTCTTTTAGCAGTTGAATAGAATATTGATATATATGTGAGTGGGGGAGACAAACCTCCTGTAGCTATGCGCCACTGTGAGAGGCTATGTACCACTCACTATGTACCAGTGCAGGACAGACATGGGAACTGTGATATAAAGTGTACGCATGTACGTGCTCAAGAAGTATTGCGTAAGTCTGAAGTATGTAGTTATCGGACCAGAATGTAATACACATGCACGTTCACCAGTGTGTGTCACCGAGTATTGTGGAAGATGAGGGCATTAATTCAGTAAATAATGTGCGATAATTAGATACTCACCCGAATTCCTAGACATGTTTCTTTTTCACTTGCTCACTAATTCACACACTCAAACACTATTGACTTCACTCCACCCTGGACAGCTACCAACTAAGCTTTTGGGGTGCAACACTGTCAAGTTTCAAGATTCTCAATATTACGCCACAATGCTTGATCTTCAGAATAGCGTGTGGGACACTTATGAGAGTTTTGATCAACTGTAAAACTTCGATCGTTTGGTCCTGGGGTCCTGTCCCTCTAAAACATGTGGTGGCAGTGTCCCATAATCGAGAGAGGGATGTTTGTTTTTGCCAGGCAGCCAGTATTTCTACCAGTATTATCATTTAGTGAAAGAGAGTGTGAGATTTCCCTCCATGTGGGTAGAAGTGCATATCTCCCCCCCCCCCTCTTCCTCTCATTCCCATCTTCTCCATTTCACGACATCCCCTCCCCCTTCCCTATGTAGTCATGTCTCAATATTATCTTAACCTAATTCCGTGCTTTATCGAATTGTGATAATAGCACCAAATTTGACACAAAGGGTATATGAATGCTTGATTATGACAACTGGATATTGATCCATTTCAATTTTAGCCCTAGCCTGCTGGACCCATGCAGTTTTTCAATATACTTGCCACATGGTACCTCGTCCTGTATAATTCATTCTATACAAATCTAAAACTCTAAATTGTTAAAGGTATTTCATTTGCCCATTTTTCCGTACAAGGTAATTTTGTTAACAAACGTATCATAAATGCATCGAATTTTTAGAATGTGGGTAAAGTGATTCGAATAGTGATCAGGGAAATGCTACTCCTTTAAAATTAACATCATTTCTTACATGGGTACCCGTTATAGAAGAAAAAAGGTCCAAGAATGGTAATTGCAAAATGGCGTGCAATTTTTTTTTTGCACGGGTTTATAGTTCTATAGTTTTTATATGCATACATAGTGTCTAGATATTGCCGACGGCATCTGGTGTAATATACTTGTTTGCGACAATCCAACACTCGAGCAAGGCCCCAGATACATGGTCACAAGCGTATCTTGGAGAGACTGTTTTATCACCTTCAATATAAAAAAAATACCATGACAGGAACTATCGAATTTAACTCTCGTCTTATTTGGACGGGGTACCGACGTCAGATAATTCATATAGATAATTTGCTTTCCTTTCCATGTATACTGTGCGTTATTCGTGTTCTACCCATACTGAAATTAATTTGTAACCTAACCTTGTCTCACTCCTTGGTCACTCCTTGGTCACTTCTTGGTCACTCCAACTAACCGACACTATATTTGTTAAACTCCGGCTATAATGACACCTCATTATTGCAGTATTATTTGGATGAGTTACCAAATTTCCATGCTTTACTCATGTCTCATGGTGTAATCTTTAGGGAAAAACAATGTTAGCAACATTTTAAAAGGTGATCCTTAATATGACAACAAGATGAGAGAAGAAAGATGATTTGTTGATTTGTTTATAACGGAGGATTCGTCTTTCGGTTGACACAATGGAACAATAACCAATAAAACTTGGTATTACTTGGTATCAACGTGAAAATAATTGGGGAGAACGTTTACATGAACAAATGTTGTCTGTTATCCTTATCAATTCTTCATGACAAGAAACTCGTTTATGATATTTTCTTTAACCGTATTTACTTGCCTAACAGTGAAATCTAGGATGAGTCGATATAACATGAAACACACGATGTAATGATAATAAAAAATACTCTGTATTCATAGCGGTTGATACATCTGCATGCGCTATTGATCAGTTGCTATTATTGTTCCCGACTATTGCCTTGCAAAATAGGCAGACAAAGTATGAGAACTTTGATCACATGACTGTGAAAATTTGGTCTACTACTAGGGTGTATCCACATCATTATTAATACTGCCCTTTATGTGGGCACTGCAATTGTTATCACTCCATCGTTGCTCTTTACACCTTGGTCAAGAGGGAACACGTAGGCGAGACACCTTTCTAAAGGATGTAAGCAGTAGCACTGAAAAGAAACGAACCTTTTGTATAACAGTCAAGATTACCAACCAATATACCACAGTGCTCTTTACTCTTATTTGGAAATTCAGAAACTGATAAATAACTTTCGAACATCGTTTTCAACATAACATTATCATCATTCTATTCAACCTTCATAATGAAGGGAATTATTATTTAAATGTTCCCAACTTGTGTTCAGAGGATTTGGCAGAGAAGGCGAGAGAAGTGAATATTCTCACGATTAACGATCAAGGTTTTTACCGTCCAAAAAAAAACTCTTTTCCAATCAATTTCATACTTTTTTCATTCACTTTTTTCTCGGAATTTCCTAATCTTGCACATCTCATAGTCACTTTCGTTCCTGGTCAATCATTTTGTTTTAAACTTTCTTTAATAAATTGTATCATTTCGCATCCAATTTCGTCAAAGTCAAATCAAGTTTGTCATCTTCGGCAGCCATGATCACAATCATGTTTGTCTTATTCATTCTATTTAAAGGCAATATCATTTGTTTCGATCATAATTTTATATAGCTTTATGTCCCGAATTAAATTATAGCAATGATTGTTGCTGAATTTTACCAACAATTATCACCATTGCTGCTCTTTAATACGACCATGACATGAAGTAGCAATTTAATCTTTCATAACTCATGATAATTCGCGTTACAGTTGATTCCTCTGTTCGCAGGAGTTAGCAGAGAGAGATAGAAGTGACCATTCTCACGATTAACTACGATGTAGTATTATTATTTTTATTTGATCATCGTCCCTACAATACTATTCGAATAAACAACATTCTTTAATGTTAGGCTTCCTGCCTAGCGTCATATGGCGATCACATGGCAGATACATTCATTAGTACCAGGTTTGTTTTTATTAAAACAAAACTGAATTTGATCCTCTCTCTCTCGCAATACGATTATAAAGAAAATACATGTGCCCTTTTGCCTCTCTCCGCCGATCGAGCTACTTCACTGACTTAGAACATCATCTATTTGTTCCAGACAGTAGGTCTTACAAGTAAAAAAGACTTTGGAAACCAGGACGATGAAGTAAATACTTGTTATGGCTACTGTTTCCCAGGTTTGCAATTGGATGATCTCCGGAGGTTCATGATTTACCATATCGATTATGAAAATGGGAATGGATATTAATTCCTATCATTCATGTACATAATGAGGAAGAAACAACGTTCCGTTTTAACACGGTAGCCTGTACAGTGTTAACACAGTTTACTTCTTGAGAGGCCTACAATCGTATTATTACACCAGGAATTGGCTCACTGTACTACAAATTATCGGGTCATCGCGTCAGGAAGGGTGGTCGCGTTACCCGACCTTTTGTGATAAAATGCCCCTTAATTCACGAAATGTCGGGGGTACTGTGAAATTTCGGGGGTACTGTTTGTGAAAGAAACCCCTAGCTCACATTTATCAATGGTCTGGTCCAATTTACCCATCATTTTGCGAAAAATCTACGGCAAATCACATTCATCTTCACATTATATTCCGCTTTGAACACTTCACGAAAGGTCGTGAAACGCGACCACCCGACCGGACGCGATGACTCAATGAATCGAAGTGACCCCCAGGTTTTGGCGTTTTGATAATTCGTCAATGGCTTGACAATATGCCATAAATCATTGTCTTCTTTTTATACCTTTATTTCCCGAGTATTGCTTGGTTATTTTGTCCTGAAGGATAATCATGAATCAAATTGTTTACGTGATCACATTTATATGTTATTCATTCTATTTCTCATGTTTTCTCAATGTGTTAAAGACACTTTCATTTTTGTCAATCTTAGTTTCATCTAGCTATATGTCTCATTGTAATTGTAGGGGGAATTTTTGTTAGCAAGTAACGATCGCTGCTGAATTTGAGCAACAATCGTTTACCATTGCTGCTCTCGTTCTTTTAGGATCGAATCATGATGATTAATTTTACAGTTGATTCCACTTGGTTGATTCCACTGTTCGTTTGATATAGCAGAGAGGGATAGAAATGAATATTCTCACGGGTATTAAACAACGATGTACTATTCGTACGTCCCTCCAAAGCTATCGGAATATTTTGATGATAATAAACGACACCGTGGCACAATATTGATTATACGTCACATGGCATCCACACGGCATATAAATGATCATCAGTATGGGGTTGAACAAAAACAGAAGAAAATTGAATTTGAAACCTGGGCAATACTCTCTCTCTCTCTCTTTGTCCTTGCCTTCCTTTTCCCTCTCGTACGTCCTTCTTACCACGAAGTATATAGTGGCAGCAAATGAGAAGGCTGTTCAGTTTACAAGAGCCTGGCAGAATATTTGAGCTCAGATTATGGACACGAAAGAATAATAAAGAAAATATTCGCTAATATCGCTGAAATGATTCTTTATAGTAGTAGTAGTAGAAGTACTGGGAGTAAGTATAATCCTTTTTTGTAATTATTATTATTTTTACAGTGTGAATGCAAACTTCGTTGAGATACTGATTTTTTTACGCTCATGTGACTCTCCTCGCTTCCGGGCTAACGCATGCGCAGAGCACCGACGAGTGGCGCATACGCACTACTCACCAACAAATCGGTATGCGCCAACTTTGACAATTTTTTTTGTATGGGTTTTTCCAGTAATGTACACTGTTGCTCATAAAGTTGGAATATTTTTTTTACCCCAATTTATGGAATTATTTTGACAATGATATATTCCTAATAGATCTAGATAATAGTATACATTCTCAGATTTTATTGGATAATAATTTGCGAGTGTTTGTTTTGCGTGACTGCTAAAGCATGTGTATGCTACTATGCTTATCAACTAGGGGACCTGCGCCCTTAAGTCATAAGTGACAGTAATGAGGATTAATGCCTCACAAAAGGGCACTAATATAGCACATCGACACGGTTTTGATCCTGGGGCCTCACAGTTACGAGGCCATTGCTTTGCCACTGAATCATGACTGTACGCAGCGGGGGCAAGGGTACTGGGCAGCCCCCACAAATAAAAAAACAAAGAAAATGCAATAAATTATCAATAATTCATTGAATTTCCCCCGGTCCCCAACAGAAAAAATCCTCTGTGTGGCCATGCCTTGAGCCATGATGTATGGCCGTACCGAGGAATTTTGTTATGTTGGGGACCGGGGTAAAATGCAATGAATTATTGATACAGAAATTTATTGCATTTTCTTTGTTATTCCTTATTATTGTTACTGTTATTATTATTATCATTATTGTTATTATTGATATTATTATACTTTACTCAGTCTAATTCTATGACTTCTGGATACAAATAAAAAAAGATTTCCGCCAAAATATGAAAATGTAAAAACTATACTCACGTCATAAGTGTAATATAGGCCTTTAAGTTCAGGTCAATGACGTCATTAACCGCCTTTAGTTAGGTGCACGACGAGTTGTTTCGATGCATAGTGCTTGGGGAATAATTAATTTTAAACTGCTGTTTAACAAGTCTACCGGTAAAGTCCTTAAAGGCAGTCCGTGTGGTAAAATCCCCACTTAAGTAAAACGGTGCACGCTGCTCAAATTGGTGTAAACTGCGAGAATGACGAGACTTTAAACGTGAATCCTTTGAATAACAATTCTGAATCTTTACTGCCCGGCTCTGCTTGCATTGAAATCACCTCATTTGCCAAATCCTAGCTGAAACTTGCTCGAGTTGAGAAAATGGGAAAGTTCTCAAAAGTTCCCAACAGGCCGAAATGAAGAGCCTACGAGGAAGTAATAACACACAGCATCAGGAGTTCCAGTTGAACGCGATCAAATTATGAAGAAAAGAAAAAAATGTAACAATGATTCGCATGGTGGCACGCATGGTTGACAACAAGCCTTTTTGGTATCAAGTAGCAAAACCTGACGTCTAACTTCAATTGCAGTTATTGTTTTTCAAAATAGAGATTGCTGTATATTCCGCCTCAAATAATCACCTTATGTTATCTTTTCATTAGGTAGCTGTGAATAGTGTTTACTTCATCATCATTTTTAATGGTGGGGGTGAAGAGGACACGTACATTTCTCTGATCGAACTGAGCGAGAGAGAGAGAGGGGGAAGGGGTATAGCCGGGGGTTCAAATTCAGTTTTCTTTCATATTATTAAGCCTGGTACTGATGAATTTATCTTACATGTGACTGCCATGTGACGGCTCCTTACAAATAGTACTGTAATTGTTTATTGTCTTCAAAATATTTAAATAGCATTGTATAGACGATGAACAAATAAGAAAAATAACACATTTTCGTACACTTCTATATCTCTCTGCTGAATCCTCCGAACAGTGGAATCAACCAAGCGGAATCGACTGTAAAACGAATTAATATGAGTCATACCCGAAGTACTAAATTGCCACGTCATGATTGCTGTTTAAATTCAGCCAGAGAGATAAAGCTAGATGAAACTATTATCGACAACAAATATGTTATCTTGAAATCATTGAGAAAACAATGGAAATATAATGTATAAGAGATAAATATGATCATGCAAACATGATTGTTTGTTCATGTTAATCGTCCATCACCAACTAATCAAGCATAACTCGGGAAAATGCAAATAAGGGTATACTTGAAGACAATAATATATAACATATTGCCTTTTTTTAGACGTTTAATTTTTTGTTTTTAATCGAAAAGCTAAACCCGGAAGATAATATTAGGATTGCAGGGCCCTCAAGGAGGGAACAATTTTAACACTGTCAACGCTATCATGTGTAAACCAAACATTATTTCATCAGGATTATGTACCAAAATGAGGCAAACATTCATATTGAAAATATCAGTTTTTGGCCCATGGAATACTACTGCTAATATGTGTGATAATTGCCATATACAGAAACATGTACAGTGTTTCCCACTAAAAATGCGTATCCTGTAAAACAAAGTCAATTCGTTTCGGATAACATAAAATTATGTACCAATCACATTATCTAACAATGTCCTCTGTGCTTGGCTTGATAACATGTATCATATGTCTTATCAAGAAAATGCGTTTGACAATGGACATATTTATGGTGAGATATACGTAGTTTTTATAACCTCCATATATAGAGTCAATCACACTTTTCTGTTTCATTGCGCCATACACATATATGTTATATCCAACCTTAAAATGTATGTTGGACAGGTTTATAAATTCAAACACATAAGAAAATTAATACCAACTGAAAGGTCTTTAACAGAAACTAGATATTTGGTCAAAAATAAAGAAATCGTGATTTGTTACATTACATCAAATTTTTAGCACGAAAGTAACACTTTTAGTCAATTTTTTAGTCTTAGTATTTCCCAAGAGTTTAATTCGTTTCATTCTTCTCAACTTTAAAGGAGGGCAGGTGTCAGAGACATATCCATGTGCAGATAAACAAAAGGTGTCCCCCCCCCCTTGCGCTTACTTAACACACAAACGGAGGGTGTGGGCGCGGGCGTATGTGCGTGTCAATGTGTATGTGAGGGATGCATTGATCATCTCCGCTGCAACTTCAACAATTTTCTTTGAGGGGTGAGGAAGGGGCTGGGGCGGTGAAAGCGTACGCCAGCGCCATACACGATATTCTGGATGGGGGCGAATGAAGAGAGTGATTAACTGAGTGTGTTCTTCAATGTAAGATAGAGAGAGAGAGAGAGAGAGAGACAAAATAGGGAGTGAGTTTGTTGAATTAGTTGATGTGAATAAAAGAAATATATCAATTTAGGGAAAGAGAGAGAACAAATTTGAATGAACGAGTGGGAGAGCGATATTAAAAGAAATAAATGAGTGCGTGTAGGTGTGTGTGTGTGTGTGAAAATGTGAGTGAGAGAGAGGGGGAGAAATGGAGTAATTCTGTATGCCAAAAGCGAAATAAATTAGAATATGATGTCTCGAATAGTTTTGAAAACGAGTGTCAATATTAATATTTCATCACTAAATTCACTATCCCACTACACTACACAAGGAATCAATTATGCGTGAACTATTTCAAGAGATATTCTTTTCAGGGGACAATGCTGCTTTCATATTCTTCCACACTAAGGCCAAGTAAAAATTATTGCGAGTTTCTCGTCCCCGTAAGCACTCCTTTTGCGCCCTCCTTTTTTTTGGGGGGGGTGTTATTTTATATTTTTAGTTAAGATAACAAAATAATTCTGTAATATTTAAGATGTCGATCTAAAATAAATGTAAGATAAAAAATTTATACTGATAACTTTGAAAGGAGGCACGATAGCTCAGTTGGTAGAGCAGGGGTCTCGTAATCCGGCGACCCGAGTTCGAAACCAAGTCGATGCACACAATAATCAACTATTGAAAAGTTTCTAAGAACAAGTGGGTCTTCAACAAAGCATTGAAGACGGCAACGGATAAGGTTTTCTTATGTCTAGTTCTAGGTTGTATGAAAACTTTGGAGCAGCACAACTGAAAGCGCAATCTCCAAGAGTTACTTTAATATGAGGTATAGATGTATACCTTACTTGGTAAGGTATGTGAGTATGGATGTGATCGAAAGATAATAATTCAAACAAATAATTTGCCGCTAGACCATTCAAAGGTTACTAAATAAGCAAAAGTATCTTAAATGCAACTCTATGCCTTATTAACTACCAATATAACGTAATATAACGTAATGAAAGCGAGTCTCATAATTATGGGAAAATTATGAGGAACTGGACACAAGTCTTGCAGAGGCTTTCTGCAAACTGAGAATTTCAATCGAAATAATTAACAGATTACTTTTTCATATTTTGGGGGTATACTACATTTGATATTTCGTTATGAATTTATCATAACATATTTTTGGTCAGAGAGCTTATAATTTCTTTCAAATTCAAGATGAAATTATGAATTTGGGGTAGTTCTGCGTTTTCAAGTCGTTTTATATTTTGTTAGGGTATAGAAACTACATGAAACTACTATTTTCAAACGACCTCAATGGTAACAATAACAACAACAAACATGTATATATAAATATCAACATGAAGAGACTTTTTCTAAACTTTGTTCTGAGTTGTTATGCTTTGATTTTCTAAAATTCATTAAAACGCAACCGTCTCCTAAAACCACAGGTACAAACCCACACTCACACCCGAGACCAACACCCATCCACAGCCTAGCATACATTAAAAAACAAGGCCTTTATAAATATATCTTTATATCAAACAATATACATGTACAGTACGACTAATGAGTTTGATTTATATATTGCAGCTACTCATATATAACAAAACTCTAATGCGGTGTTGTTATTATGAATTTTTCACTTTTTTGGTTATATTTTTAAAACTATTTACCAACTACTCGACTAGTTGTATTGTAATAAAAAAAATTATAACAAATTATAGTTTTAGACCTATAGATTTTATTAATTCCAGATTTTATTATTTAATTTAATGAACTTCGATTTTTCTTATTTACAATTTTGTTACCCCTAATATTTTGATGCAGACCCCTAAAATCAAATGTGGGGGTCTAGATGTACTCCCACAAGAACACAAGTTAACAGGAACCCCTGCCTAATAACATTTGTATGTTCGGCGACCATCTTAGCAAAATATCAACATGGAAACGACTCCTCCTGATTTACGAAGAATCTGGACGAGAAACTAGGAATCGTTTCCACATAGCCTAATATCAATAGACCAGATTCTGATGGTTGTTAATATTTTACCTTTGATTGAGTGCGTTCAAGCGCGCTCACTTCACTTCATGATTCGCTTGTACACGTAGCTGTTATTACACTGTACTACTATTGCTACTACACGTCAATAATTATTATGCTATGACTCCTGAGTACATATGATGTTTTTTCCAAAAATATAAAACAATATGAACTACTCACGTTTTGTGTATAATCAATCAGTAGGCCTTTAAGTGCAGGTCAATTACGTCATTTAAAGCCGTTATTTAAGGTGCACGATGAGTTGTTTCGATGTAATGAAAATTGAGTAATAAATGAACTATAAACAACTGGTTAAGGATGTTATCCGTAATAATATTCTGCTCAAAATAAAACCCTGCTCACCGAGTACGACGTTCTATAAACGGCACAAACTGGTGTAAATGAAGAAACTTAAACATGAGTCTTTCAAATCACTATTCCAGCCAACTCTCGAGTGTCCGATTTTGCTCGTAGTGAAATCTCAGCATTCACCAAATGCGACGTAGCTTGCTTGAGTTGAGAAAGTATGAAAGTTCTCAAGGTCGACTCCCTGTTCCAAAGAGACCGACATGCAGCAGCCTATACAAGGAAGTATTAACGTACATCGTCAAGAAGTCTAGTTGAACGCGATCACGTTGAGGAAAATACAAAGAAATTTGACAATGCCTCGCTCGCATGGACGGGTTTGTCTGTCTGGCTGTCTTTGTTCAAAACACTATTTTATTCCTCACCCAGCAACTTGGCGCAAGTGAGATCTGGCAGTCTTGTAAAGATTGTCTGATGTTCAGTCATGCATGCAGAGATTCAAATGAAAATGGTACCTAAATGTACTGGGAGGATAACTCTATCAATACATATCATGAAACCCGTGATTAGATATTCATACTTCAAACAATACAACTTTTAAAAAGTGGGACATTTTTTCTGACTCACTCTGTATAACGTACCAGGCGAACTTGTACATGTTTCATGCATCAAAGCTTTAACTGCAAGACTTGTTAATTCAATACAAAAAGCTTTACTTTTAAATGAGGGAAAATCATAGCTGAGAAGGTAAAAATCATATTAGGTAAAAAAACAAACAGGGGAACAATTGCTACTAATTTATTCAAAACACTAAATTATAGCACTAGAAAAATATATTTCATTTATGCAAAAGCTTCACTCCAGAAGAGCATCAACTTATTTATGCATTATGTGTCCTTTCAAATACAACATAATATATTAAAAATAATTAAAGGCATACGAATTTTGTCACTCGAAACGCTACTACTACTACTACTACTACTACTACCACAGATGGATTCGGGCAAGTACTACTACTACAATTAATACTACTACTACGATGATGATGATCATGCATATATTTGTTTACCAAGGGAAGCCTCATCACGTTGCTGTTTTTCCTGATGGCCCTGCAATTATTATTACCCAAGCAAGTTACAGGTGCCACATCTGAGTGGAGATACGAGTGGAAAATGTGAATTATGTCAAATTAAAGGACATTGTGCTGGGCTGGGATTCGAAACATCATCATCATCATACAAAAGGATCGAGAGCACAATGGAAGGCCAGAAAGGAAATCCCTTTACTCTGATTCTTCTTCTTAAAGAGAAAGACCAGTTCTGGTCATGCGATTGCATTGTGAAAGAAACGTTGTGGAATCGATCAGAAAAGGTTGATCATCTAGCATATAAGTATTGGTATGTACTGCAAGGTTCTGGAATCATCAAAATGATAAGAAATTTGGCCCAGGCTTGGTAAAGTTACAAGCACTGTACACAGAAAGATGTATATGGGACTACGCGACCACGTGCGCGATATCTATTTGGTCCCAATAGATATAATAATTTACCAAATATATCAATAGTAGGCGGTTTCCCGGCAAAATTTGTATCATCACGTATTAGTCAAAACATATTCTTTCATATAATTGGTAATGAGAGCTTCCATTTCATTTTTTGAGAGAGGGGCGTTTCCAAAACTGGTCTTTACCTTTAACATGACATAAAAAAATTAACAAATTTAATGTTAAGTTGTACAGATTAGATCTCAAACAATATAACTACCTGCACCCTTACGCCTTAACATTTAATCCTAAGAAGAAATATGAAAACCCGAGACAATCAAAGTCTTAAAATCAACTGTTAATCAATAGGGCAGCTAAAATCCTGTTCCTCATTTGAATACAACTGTGTAACCATGTACTTGTGTATATATAGCCATGTTACGCCATGAAATGTTCATTTCATATGACACGATTAAATCGAAAGCACAGGTGAAGTTCAATCCATGCCTCTTGTGTATTCCATCTAGCCTTGTAAATTGATATAATTATTATCTACTGTGTATATATATATATACGGCAAGTGATTTCTTACTGATAATTCGTAAAGAAAAGACAAATATCACAAAGAGAGGAAAGTATTCACGTAAAAATTATATTGAGGTGAGGGTGAAAAGTAGGATAAATCTCATGTGCAATGTTGTTTGTCGTGTCTCAAGATTAGTGTATCTCTCCATCCTTTGACCATAAGATGTAACAAGATTTACATTTACGAATAAAAATAAGATGTGCAAATATTGATCTTTGAGAGTTAGAACATGTTATACGACATAGCCTAAATACCATCACTTCGGTGTTGCCTGTGGTACAGTGTACATAATTACATATTTTTTTGATCGCTGTATTCTATTACCTTACGTACAACAAAAATAACAAAATAAAATATAAACCCGTAATTGCCATCGATCTACTAACACTACAGCTAGATTTAATTTATAATAAGTACACACTTTTCAAATATCCAATGACCTACTTTGATTTGCACTTAAATTGGCAACTCCGTAGGTGGCGTAAAATAAATTGACTCAAATGTTAGGCTGCTAATTCAAAAGTCAGTTTACCCACCTTATATCCTATAGCACAACACGAAAAGGGCGTTAACTAGTTTTGAGAACGTGAGGTTTTGCATCAGTTTTCGAAGGAAAACAACTCAATATGTCAGGTGGAGGCAGCGACATGACTCTTAAAAATACTGTGGATCAGGAGAGAAGCAAACATTGAAAGATGTTAACTTTCACAGGTTGCTGCTGAGTAAGTACGCTGAATTGTTGTTATTATTTATTATTTATTTTTTCATTTTTGATTATTACAGTGTGTTATTATGTCTTGAAAATAAACAGAGCCAAATATCAAGCAAGCATGTTTAGTACAAAACAACAACAACAACAACAACAAAGAGAAAGAAAAAAGAAGAAAGGGCGGATTATCCATCTTTAAATTAAAAGAGGAATATAAACACATTTGGATCAAGTCACAGACACCATGCAAACTTACTGAACCCCTCAATCTACGGGCCTAGTGACAAATTGTTGATTCACCTCTTGCGATTAGACGTTTTCACGTTAACCCTTTTGCGACAATCATTCCACATTTTGTGGTTTGGCTCAATATCTTTTGATTCATAGCCCTAAAAATATGCCAGATGCATTAGTAGAAAGGGCATGACTTTCTGCACACAATCATTCATTCATTCATTCATTCAAAATAGGCCTTCAAATCCTTAAATTGGCAACACGTTGAGAGATTCGAAATCATTGATTTTCGATTAAAAAATTAAAAATTTGTAATCATTCGATTGCATTCTTGCCCATGTTTATTGTTTTCAGAGACATTTTAACAATATAGCAATGGAAGGAAAATAATTTCATTGCCTAATTTGAAGAACATTATATGCTCAATTTAGCTCTAAACATACCTCCTGTCCTGAAAGGGTTAAAATCCAGCTGAAATATGAGGGGACATTTCGATTGCGTAATAGATACCCGCCCCAATCGATGGACCGTGCGAGGGCAATTGGTCCATATGCCAATGAGGCAACAAAATCTTTACACTGTTTATTTTGCAACAACTCTTTGCATGATAATCTGTTATCAAATTGAAATATAAATCAGAGTAAAAATAAATCTTATAGCTACCAAACATGGTAAAATAGGGCAACATTTTCGAAAGTTTGTACATAATTTATATTTGCCATTATGTTCATCAACCTGTACTTTGTATATCAATAACAATTGTAAATAGGTTTTTGAGTACCTGGTGCAGTTCCATTTCAGGCATGTGATGCCTCAACGGGCATAGAAGAGTGTTAACAGTCTACTTACTGGTTATTATCCCGGGCAGTCCTACGGTAATGTGTGTAGAGTCAGTAATAATTAAGATTAATAACATGCATACACATATTATATATACATGTACTTCTGGAAACCGGTCTCAATAACTAGATATCTCTTTAGTCATGCAATGTCCATCACCAGCTATCAGCCTTTCGGATGATGTAAAGTCTACTCGAGATAAAACAGAATAAATATAAATATACTATTTCCATCGCATGCTAATAGTTTCCCTGATTACGTCATGATTATACAAGGTGACAGCATAGCTACATGTACTTGGGATAATACAGAATAGGGAAAAGACTATCTTATAGAATATACATCTTTTGTAATACAATGGATGCTATTTCCATCGCAAGCTATTAGCTTCCCCGATGATGTCATGATCACCTGGGATGATGCAAGGTGGGTCCGTCTTTCATTTATCCCACTCAGTCTTTTTGATAGGCATATAGATGCAACCGTTCTCTTCTTTGACCCACACTTCGTTATCACGCGTTCAATCACACACGTCTTGTACTCGTTACCCGTTGTCACGACGTAGAGGGCGTCTGTCAGTGGATCGATGCAGGCATTCCTAATGATATTTCTGAAGGGAATTTCACTGTAACCCCTTTCTTTGTTGATCTTCAAAACTTTGCAATTGTCTGATAAAGGCTGAGCCAAGATGAGACCTGATGAAACAACACCACGCACAGCGGCATTTTCTCTAGACGCGATAGTGCGCAGAGTGTTACCATCATTTGGGTTGATGACGTATATGTTACTCTGACCCCACTCGGCGGCGATGATCATTCCTTCCGGGTCAGCAGCAGCATACACCCAAGTGTCGTCTTGCGTGTTGTATCTTGGTATTGTAACGTCAATTACCACCTTCCACTCTCTGTCATACACGGTAATGCATCCAGTTAAACGCTGTCCCAAAGCGACAGCCCCACATCCCGTCCTTCTTTTCCCGCACACTATTTTCCCATCCTCGAGCGATGCACAGGAGATAACACAAGATTTATCAGTACCGCTGATTACTTTTTTAGTGTTTTTAGTGTTTATATCCAAAAGATATGTATGCATGTTACCTACATCCCAATCGGTGATAAGCACGCTCGATGAATCAATACACCCCACAATTGTTGGGAATTTGATTCTTTCCATGACGTTGATTTCATCCACGAGCCTCCACACCCCATCGTACCCATCGATCCTCCCATTGTACCTCTCCTCCCAACACCTTCAACAAACCTCAAACATGACAGTGTGCGATTAATACGCTTGACCGCAGCAATGTCTAAAGGCATGGCCAGTGCATCCGTCACAGATCTGTCCAAGCCAAACGGATCTTCCACTTCGTTTCCAAGGTTCATCATCAGAGCATCAAGTTTTCGTTTGACGTCCTGCAAAGACTTTTCCAACTCAGCAATCTGGGGTTCAATCACGTCGTGAATGTTTTCAATGTCCTCTAGGAGGCCGCATCGTTTGTGTTTTACCGGCGCAAGTCTGCGTTCCGAATCTTGTATGTTGCTCTCAAGTCTCATCTCTCTCTCCTCATTATTCTTTCGAATTTCTTCATCATTCTTCCCAATCTCCTCATTCTTCTTCCGAATCACCTCACTGATCTTTCGATTCTCCTCGAAAATCTTCTCATTCCTCAAGTCAAACTCGCGGTTGATTTTCTCAGCCTCCCTTTCCTCCCTGTCCTTCTCCTGCTTCACCTTCTCATCGATTGCCGAATTGACCTCGGCTTTGAGAGCATTGAAACGTGCAGGGACAGCGACTCTGCATTGACGGATTTGATCTTGGTGGAATTTATACAGCTTTCTTTTTGCGATGACTCTTTCGTTCAATCTATGCGCCATGGTTTCCCCGACGATGACCTGCAAAACAAAAAATATTTTGAGTGCTTAGTTTGCACTGTTTAATTGTTTGCTGTGGTTTATAAAATTAAATACTAAATTATTCATACCACATGTAAATTTGACGTTTTGTATTTGTCGTTACGCAAAAATGAAAGGTGGAATGATTGAATTATGGCCTTTGTTGAATACTTTTAGATGTAAGCGTTAGTATGTCGCATTCTAAAAGTAATATAAAGCGGGAAATTAATTTTTTTACTCACTTAAAAATGGCAAATAGGGTATGAATAATTTAGTTATTAACTTTACTAATCGAATTCCTCTTATCATTTGTGCTTTCTTATTTTTTTGCTATCAAATGTAAATGCATGTAAATTCATGATAGACTGCTCTATGTACTCAAAACAGATAATTATACAGTTCATTCAGTAAATCTTACTTTCTCGTGTATATCTTTAAAATTGCACCCTAGAATTATATTTCTTATGTTATTTGTTTACATCAAACAATCAATTGTCTTTCCAAAGTAATACGGTTCTATCTCATAATATGTTCATACTGATAACATTATATGCCCTTTATAAATCTCATCAGTTCCATAAATTATTATTCTTTATGTCATCTTCAGCTTGTACTTTTCTACTTTTTTTCTTCATCATTTTCATCGTAAATTTTGAACAATCCACCATTGTTTTGCGACGCATCATGTTTTAAAATAAATACATTTTTTATTGAATAAAAGGAATATCAAAATCGAAGATTGCACTAGCAAGAATATACAGAAAGCCTAATCCTAAAGCAACGTGTAGAGGTGGCGTACGTGGTCTAGTGGATACATCGCCGGACTGTGGATCACATGGTTCGCGGTTCGAGCCCCGGACGTGGCAAGACATTAAAATCGACATTTGCCATTCTCCAACCAGGTTATGTAAATGTCTACCCTGGTAGAAACAAAATAATCCTCGCAAGCCAGAGCACCTTATCAAGGTAACTCGGCTACCATTTCGAATCGGCACTTGTGCACAAACACAAATAAAAAATATGACGCGGGAAACTACCACCGAAAATCCGACTCGCTTTTATTAGTATGTAAAATGAATGGCAACTGCATGCAAAGGGCTTGCGCGCATTTACGACACGGAGCTCTGGGATGAGATTCAGAAATGTAAAGGGTATGACACTTTAAGTCATCATTTAAAAAAACCTGTCGATATGCCACGTTATATCTGCACGAGCCTTTAATTCATTCGACAGTCGTCAACGTGGTGCGTGCAGAAGGCGGAAAAGAACAAACAAGTATGAGATATACGATTCAAACAAACATTGCCTGTGGATTCAACGAAGCGAGTAACCTTTGATACGGTGTATTCGTAGGACGGCGACCATGGCACCATGCACCGATACAAGTCACACAAACTTTGAAACGGTGAACCAAATTCAACATGGGGTTGGTATAAAGAGAATCACCCGTTAGTCCATTTCATGAAGTTGTTTAACTCTTAGTACTTCCTATCAACGTTGAATTTACGCTCATATTCTCACCTTAAAGTGACTTCGGAAATCGTTAAACTCCAGAGTTTGATTAATCTCACTGCGGCTTTCAACTCTATATGGCGCACCTTGTAAATGGACTTCCCCTCATTGTGACGTCGTATTCGTATAGTTGTGAAATCCCGAAAAAGCGTAACCCATTAGGGGGTGTACACATTGGTCTTTACTTTTGACACGTCCCTCGTCTTGTGATATAACATGATTAGGTCTATAGGAGGGTTTCTAAATGTTGACCGAATCCGTCAGCTGAATATGTGAAACTGTGAGTCGTAAAATATTTAGTTTTTCCATTATTTTCTTTACAATATAGAAATAGAATCAGGGTCTTCTTTCGATTGGACATGAGTTATGGTATCCCTTTTCTCCAAATTTCCATTGGCTCGTCCCAAAGGAAGCTCGATATTCATCATTGTTTATAGATTCTTAGATGTAATTAACAACACATGTTTTCGTGCAAATTCGATGTTTGTATAACTTGTGCTACCACTCTCATAGCTTTTTACTTTTTCAAACAGTTTAAATAAATTAATTAAGCCTCATAATCTCTTTTAATAATTCACGATAAAATCTGATGGATCGTGACAAAGACTTTATTATTTAAGCCGATAGTATCGAAATCATGAATTGGTCGCTGATCATGGTTTTGTAAAACGGTTTATCCACCTCCTGACATCTCCGTTGGTCGCCGACAAAGATATGACTGTCATGGAGTTGGTTTCATGAAACGACCCCCTGATTCGATCGTACGGGACAGATATGGAGGCCAGCACAATGGATTTAATAAAGCGGGTAAGTGGGTAACCTTTGATATAGTGTATTCGTCTGACGGAGACCATGGCATCATGCACCAATACAACTCACACAGACAATGAATCGGTGGACCCAATTCATAAAACAACAAATACACGTGGGGTTGGTATAAACGGAATCACCCGTTGGTGCATTTCATGACGTTGTTAAACTATTAGTGCTTCCTATCAACGTTGAATAATGTACGCCCTACTCACCTTATCATGCCTTCGAGAATCGTTAAACTCCAGAGTTTGATTAATCTCACTGCGGCTTCAACTCTATATGGCGCTCCTTGCAAAGGGATTTCCCCTCATTGTGACGTCACATAGTTGTGAAATCGCGAATAAACGTAAACCCCATTGCGGGGGTGGGAGGGGGTATACATTGGTATTAACTTCTGGCACGTCCCTCGTCTTGTGATTTACCATGATTGGGGTGTCTGAAGATTGGCTAAATCTGTCAGCTGAGTATTCAGCAAAAATAAATATTGAAAGTTTTTATAACGCACAAGAATTTTTCAACTAAGAAAATGTGATCCTGTAAGGAAGTTGAGATTAATTTGGTATCATACAATTTTAATAGGAAATTATAAGGCCTATTTTTTATGCTAAGGAGAAATTTCATGTTAGCACGTGTCAAAGTACAAAGGGTTATTATCAGAGGTGAAAATGGGGCACCCCTAACACCTGAAAAGAGGCACTCACCAGGGATGAAAAAGGGCACTTATGAGAAGGCGAAATGGGAATTTGTCGACGGAAAAGGGGCACCCATCAGATTTTGATAGGGGCATTTAAAAGAAGTGAAAAGGGGTATTTATGAAAAGGGTACAGGTCCTTTATTAGAAAGGAAATAGGGCACGTATCCTTGTTAAAAAGGAAATTATCAGAGATTAAAAGGGGCAGTTATGAGAATGAAAAGGGGGACACTTATAATAAAGGAAAATGTGCATTCGTTGAAAGAAAAGGGGCACCGATCAGATTTTAATAGGGACATTAGTCGGAGGTGAAAGGGGGCTTTCATGAGAAGGGGAAGTGGCTCTTATTAAAAGAAAACGAGACACATATTAAAATAAACGTGGCACTTATCAGAGATGAAAAGGGGTAATTATGAAAAGGGGAAGGGGCACTTATATGAATGGAAAAAAAGCATTTATTAGAAAGGATAAGGGGCACGCGTCAAAATAAAAGGGGCAGTTATTAGAGGTGAAAAGGGGCACTCATCAGAGATGAAAAGAGCACTTATCAGGAGGGAAAGGGGCACTTGTCAAAGTAAAATGAGCATTTCTCATATTTGAATAGGGGCAATTATCGGAGGAAAAGGGGGCACTTATCTGAAGTGAAAAGGAGTAACTTCTCGTACCTGAAAAGGGTCATTTACCAGAGAAAAAAGGGGCTCTTATGAAAATAAAAAAGGACACTTTTCATAATTAAAAAGGGAGCATTTATGAGAAGGGGAAGGAGCTCTTTTTTTAACGGGGGCTCTTATAAGGAAAAGGGACACTAATTAGAAAGGAAAAGGGGCACATGTGAAATACTATGATGCAGTGGTTTCTCTCCTAGAAGATGAAAACAATTAATTGTGATATAGATGTAGGCCAAAATAATGAAAAAATTACAGGTATATCTACAAAATACTATTGTTATATTACCTGGGTTTTAGAGGGATAAGAGAATAATGCACTTAAAAATTATATGGTTATTTCAAGAGTAACATTTTAATTCACCCTTAAAAAGTTTATGTCATTACTATCGCTATCGATTATCCATTGTCATAAAAATTTTGAGTAGACCGGAGAGAGGAAATAAGTACATTTTTTCAAACTTTATCAGGGGAACGTCGCCAATAACAATTCATTATTCATGTTGATGATGAATGGTATCACCTTATCTCCTCTCCCCCGTTCTCTCTCTATCTCTCTCTCTCTCTCTCTCTCTTACTCACTCACTCTCTTCCTTTCTCTCTCTCTCTCCTTCTCTCCTCTTCACCTTCTTTCTCTCTCCTCTCCGTCTCTCCTCTCCTTCTCTCTTCTCCCTTTTCTTTCTCTCTCTCTCTCTCTCCTCTTTCTTTCTCTCTTTCTCTCTCCTGTCCTTTTTCTTTCTCTCTCTCTCTCCTCTCATTCTCTCCTCCCCATTTTCTTTCTCTCTCTCTCTCTCTCCCTCTCCTGCCCTTCTCTCTTCTCCCTTCTCTCTCTCTCTCTCTCTCCTTCTCTCCTCTTCCCCTTTCTTTCTCCCTCTCTTTCTCTCTCCTCTCCCTTTTTCTCTCTCTCTTTCTCTCCTCTCCTTCTCTCCTCTCCCCTTCTCTCTCTCTCTCTCTCTCTCTCTCTCTCTCTCTTTTCTCTCCTTCTCTCCTCTTTGGGGAAGGGGGAATAGAAAAAGCGAACATGTAAATGATTACATTGTATCTGATGTTTATTATCAAAGACATACAAAAACATAACAATTGACAAATTAAAAGGAAAAATGCTGAATGTTTGGCGTGTTTGAGATAGGTTACCTCACCTAAATACAATATTTCGTACGTTCGGTTGATTTACACATCGAAATAAACGAAGCCGTGAATAAAAACATATTTCTGTTGTTGTAATATATACTATGTGTAAGGTTTGACGTGGTTATCTAGCTCTCCATATATATATATTATATATCAATCACAATTATTTGTAACGAATGGCAATACGAGACCTTACCTAAACTCTGGAATATCGCCGTGTATTTAGGAGCGACGTGATTAGATTGCGAGATGCTATATAATTCAAAGGTTTGTAATTCATCAGCAATTCTGAGTTCGTCATTGTTTTTACATAATTATACAGCCGTGCGAATAAACGACTTTGTAAAAAGGTCTTACGTTTTTTACTACTAAAAGTATTATGTTTCAGGTATTATTTCCATAAAACACATTTTAAGATAATACCATTGATTAAGACTTTATATCTGTTTTTTTTTTTTGTTCAAATGCACATTTGATGAATTCCAATTCCAAACTGTGGCCCAATTTTATGAAAATGTGATATCTCCTGAATTTTAATGGAAACATGAACATTATACTTTTTAAGATAAGAAAAAACGTACATACTGTTTTTCTTTTACTTGCATGGCATCATTCCAGCATAATATTTATAACAAAATGTATAAATGTTTTCTGTTACTGTGAAGCATCTGATCGTTGAGAGATTAAAGAAAAATGGAAGTTCAATATATATATATATATTGAATACTGCGTTTCCGAATCTATATCAATTTTCTTCGCAAAGCTTTTCAACGACATAATATGTCTCGTTTCGAAAGACGGTGGTAGATCGGCTTATTAACTTTATCTTGCTTCTTGTTTCTTTGTACAAACGAGGAAATAAAGGAATATGAAGGAAGTGGCAAGTGACATGCAATAGAACAACGAAAATCATACTTCAATCAGAATTAATTAATACCAACCTATAGGTCATAGACATGCGAATTCACAAAACATTAGGTTGAATATTTAAATTTCTATATGAGACAAACACGCGATAAATATTACAATATTCATGCTATTATCGTATTGAAGTTAGTCTTTCACACATATAATGTTAAACATGAAAATATAATTATCCAAGCAATTAATAATGTAGTCAACATCTTGTCACACCTACATAACTGTTATCACAATAAAATAATTATCAGCTTTTAACAAGAATTTTAATCTCTTTCGAACTCATTCATCATGACTTACTTTTAAAGATATCCGAGAAGTCATAATAATGATCTGCATGTGACAATCTTTGTGACGTTCTGAAAATTCCTTTCTTAGAATATTGATGTGATTTGACTCGTAACTGAGTATTAATGATTATTATGATGCAATCTGATAAATATGACCAGCATTTAACTAGTCACCCCAAGCATGCCAAGTGACTATTTGTTTGTGAAAAAACCCCTCTTATCCGTTACAAAAAGCAGTTATGACACACCATAAAGTTGGAATAATTGTCTTGTACCTCTTTACTTGAAGTTATTGTGAGTATTACGGTTCATTCTTGATAGATACAGTTTTATTATTATCTTGTCAGAACTTTAGTCATCAATCTAAAGAGTCAAAATAACGACCAATAAAGTCCTGAGAAGATATCAACTTTATCTGTCAAGAATAAACAACTTTGTCACAATCATTTCTTTGAATAAAGGCAAGATTTTTGTTTTACTCCAACTTTAGGGGCAACAGTGTATATAATATTTCCTCTTAAGATTGCATTTTTAATTCAAAACATAATCTATCAAATTAAGTCAAATTCTTTATTAAAAAATCTACAATGATATGAAGCAAAATATTGGTGCTTGTATTGTAACAGTTCAGCAAAGTGTACGAATACATTTTGAATATCTGATAATCAAAGAAAAATTATCATTGTTCACGAGGTAAAAAATATGGAAATCTGCAGCGATGCAGCATGACCTTATCTACGGACCTTCATTAAGTTCTTTTAACTACGTTGATGATCATCAAGACAAAATTAGTGATTTTGTTTATACCTTATGACATGGTAGGTGTCACAATCCTTATCAATTTATATTTTGTAATATTTACCCACCCCCTCCCCCCTTCCCTTCAATGAATGCGAGTTGAATGTGTTTCTGGTTTGCAGCTAGAATTATATATTCAAACTTCCCTGCAGTTATGTTACAAAACCATACATAACTATTTTAAATGGCAACTTTATTATTGGCTCCAATAATGGTATATTGAAATACCTCATTTCAATATTCTAATTGGGTTAGGAATACAAAAAGTTATGTTTAAAAAGACCTTTGATCACATATTTGTGTATCTTTCATGCCACATGCATGTAGTATACCAATGTAATTTACACTGAAGGTAAAGACTTCTTGGTAAATAGGGTTTTCATTGGGTAAGCACCAAACTTACATGAGTGAATTATTTTCAGCATTGACTTATTTTTCTTCAGACATTTTAGCTAGAAAATGGTATATAGTCAGATTATGTCTCAGCATATCAACTTTAATCTATTGTTTATTACACTTCTGTTTTTATCAGAGGTTACTGTGAGTCTTCTTCCTCTTCCACTTCGTCCTGGACAGTCTGTAAGGTTTGCCTGACCTTGGGTTTCATTGCCTTCGGAGCAATCAGTTGCTGCAGAACATCCACAGACTGTCTCCTGGGGGTGAGGGTGCTGTTGTTGTTTGTTCCTATTTTCTTGGTTACCAGGATAAGTGTTACATTGCCGTCAGGATCTGTGGTTTGCCACCTCTGTGGACTGATCGGCGAGCAAGAGTTTGGAAGCAATGGCACAAGCTCACCAACCTCGCGCACCTTGAACTGTAGGAACGAAGTGTAAAGCGGTCTTACCGAATAGTCCTCAGGTATCCGCTTAAGCGCGAACTGGATGTCCGAAGAGTCTCTTGAGTGCGTTACAAAGTAACAGAAGTCCTCTCTTTGATATTCCACTTTTCGATTTAGCACTAGAGTATAGAACCTGATCATGTCTTCCCAGTTTTCTTGACTCGCGTAAAGCATAAACCTGAGATGTTCTTTGCCGTAGTGGACTTGTCTCACCGCCCACAGGGGCATGTCCTGCTCTGTGGTATAGAAGTTCTGAAAGTTAGGCTCGCAGAGGTAAAACTTCCCCGGAACCCGCGAGTTGTGGTGGTACTTCCAAGGCTTCCTCGCAAGGAATTCCTGCGCTGTGGATATCCTCCTGTCGTCAACATCCTCATCGATGTGGAGGAACAACATAACAGACAATGCCGGGAAAACGTCTCTGGAGCCACCATTGGCTTTGTTGAATTGTCCGTTAGGTCGGCTGCGTTCTGCGATGTTGAACATCTTGAAGGAATGGTCGAAGTGTTTGACGAGCGGATGGATAAGTTTCCGAAGCTTGATACTCTCTCAGGATCAGTAACGAAGTGGAGTGTGATTCCGTAAGGATCCTTCATCAAGTCTCCATCATTGGATTCATCGCCTGAAAAATTTGAGCGAAAATCAAAAATATTGTTATGGTTTTAATTTTCTATTTAATAATAATAATATTATAATGATTTGTACATAGCGCTATTCGACTGTGAGTGGGTTCTCAAAGCATTTTACAAACAAAAAGGAATATACACATTTTAAACAGAGAAATTGAAATATTACAACTATATGTCTAGCTAGGGAATTATTAGAGGCCTACATAGTGAACTATTTGACTATTGTATATACGTATCAATTTTGGAATAATTGGGAATCCACAGTTTTCTACGTCGAATGTATTATCTATATTTCATCTTTAAAGTGAAAACTTTGCTCTCCACTTTAAAGAGATAATCGTGTGTGATTTGTTAATGTTTCCTTGATTTGTAACAAAAGTGTTTGTAAATCAATTCAAAGATATGTTTTCTCGTACGGTGTAATAATAATATAATAATATGGGATATTTATATAGCACACATATCCAACATGCATGGTGCTCAAGGCGCTGCAACTATTGCCCCGGCTCTGTTAGGCAGCCGATTTCGGCGCTCACAGCATTCAATAAATCCTTCCTACCAGTACCCTTTTAACACCTGGGTGGAGTGTGGCAAATGTAGATTAATATCTTGCCAAAGGACATTAGTGCCGTGGCAGGACTCGAACCGCGGACCCTGTGATCCACAGTCCGACGACTTATCCACTAGACCACACCACCTTATTCAAGTATTCACAGTCGTATCACTTAAATGTTATGCAGAATTGATGTCCAAACTGATCTCATGATGAGGTTATCTCAGAGAAAGCAAACCAATCAATCAAAGTTCAAGTCAAATGATATGGATCTGCTTTGAAATTATAAGTATACATGTAATGTTTTATTCCTCGTACTGGGTAGTCCAGAATCTGGCCGGTTCTTTATATTCCCTACACACTTGATTCAAGCCGCCGAAGATGGCGTTATCAACAAACTCATAATTATGCTCACCAGCCCAGCCTGAGGACTATTTTTCGCCGGGCGTCCTTATTTAATGAAAACGCCATCTTCGGCTGGTAGCAAATAAGTAGGGAAAGGTAGCGTTGGGGTGGTGGAGATTTAAAAAAAAATTAAATAGGCCAGATTCTGGACTACGTACTGGGCGGTATTAGAAATTCACTGTTTGGTGCGGGGATCATAATTGTCCACATTGTTTGAACATTTTGAAATTTGCAAACGAAGATTTTTTTATTCTCCCCTCCCCTCTTAAATCGCAACCGTATAAGGGACAAAATTTACACTCTCTCGATACTTACTGGACACACTGGATCCTGATGGGGATGACATGCCGAACTGGGGTGACGCCGGATCTATCGGCATCCTGCAAGACAGAAGGGAAAACAAGAAAAGAAAAGAAATAAACATTTTGATATCAAATAATAGTATCATTTATTTCAAATACATCATTACATCAGATGGTTCTTATCAAATCATGTTAGAACCAGTACAAGGTGTGTTCCAAACGTTACCAAATATTATATTATTTAAATGTAAACATAAACTGTCGAAGAAATTTCATTTTATATAATGTTGGGCCAATGTAAATTCTGGAAGGGAAGTTTGAAACGGTCATCACATTTTACTGAATTATCCTTAATGTGGTTGACAACGTATGGGACAAAATAGCTTGGACTTGAATAATGTCACACCCTTTAGGTAACCTCTTTATCCTGGGGTGGAATGAACATCGGGAGTTTTAGTTTGGCCATGGTTTGGCTAAAGGGTTGAGTGGCTCAAAGTACATTTGGCTGGTCTCCCCTTTCGTCCATCTACGTTTCACCTTCTATACCTGTCTTTTTTCCAAAAAATTCGGGTATGAGTATTCATAGCTCATGATTCTTTGTGCAGTGTGTGGTGGTGATACCTGACCTTTGACATGTTACCAACCTGAGGAGGAATCGTCCATTTTATAATGTTCATATAGAGAGCTCAAATCTTACCGAATCAAGTCATTTTTCAGCGATTCTCGACGGAACATACCTCCTCAGGTTGCTTTGGGCACATTTAGACACTTCATTGTTAATTTTCTTATTTGAAATTTCAGTCTCTCGTCTTAAAAATTAGTATACAGATTTCAAGAGACTGTGAACGACGAAGTAGCTCCCTCGTGTGTATCGCATGTTCCATCCGTCAGTAACATGACATCGTTATCAGAGTTTTACCCAATCATTATTAGGCTGTCCAACACGTTAGATGAAACCATTACGACCACGTCTCAACTAATACAATTCAGTGGTTAGATACGTCACAATCCAGTGTAAATACAGCAAGTGGAAAATAATTATGTATCTGTTTCCGTTAATGAAAGTGGCATCTCAGCATTTTCAGCTTTACAGATTAAAGATTTCAACACGTTCCAAGAAAAAATATATAAAGTTTGATATATATCTTCAGAAAGAGCATTTCAAAAAGCTTGTAACCTTCTACGAGATAAAACTTCAAATGAAAGTGGGGCGAAAAATCGGAGCATTGATCTATACTCCCTCCTTTTATCATTCTCTGTTCACATTTCCCAAAGGACTTCTTCTAAATTATCTCCTGTGAAGTTCAGAAATGTGTGATCTACTATGGTGAGAGTATACGTCGAGCTGTTCATCGATATTGGACTTTAACGACTTAAAAGAAACTTCAGCTTGGCATGAAGCTAACAATTGTATGATTGAACAACCCAATAAAATAAGATTAGACTATTGTTCCTGACTTTCACCAATACAACCTCTGCCCCCTCATGTATCGGAACAGGGGGATTAAAGGATGAGGATTGGGGGTAGAGGATTGGGGGTAAAAATCGTTTTTATTGAAACTAAGATCGATGAGGGGAAGTCAAGTGTGACCACGGTGCCATGTTACACACATCAAGAACCGAGACCAGTTTGCCATGAAATGGTGTATTATGGGGCAAGATAAAGAGGGGGCACCAGCAATAAGGCATGGGGTGCACCGCTCTTACTACGAGGTGAATAAGCTATTTTTAAAATGATTGCATATATAAGTTGTTGGTAGGTAGCACGAACATTATAGCTTGCCCTACCTAACAACTCGTAATGTAGGCAAAATTCCATCCTGACTGTATAGAAGGTAGTGAGTACATTATGAGCTTGTAAAGTGGAATAAGTAAGCTGCCTTGGGCTTTCCCGCAATGTTACGGTAAAGCGACATGAAATCCCTTACATCAAGAGCAAAACATGTTTTGGTAATTGGTACAAAATTTAAAACCAGAAATCAGATTTATAGTCACAACAGAAGTCTATGACCATCTACTCAAAATGGTTCATGTGAACTTTGATATCCAGGAATCTGAATCAAATTCCTATTAAAGCGTTTTCCTATAGTCACGAGTGCGTGAGCGTTCTGTAAGGATTTGAACCAACACCCTTCACGTTTATCACTACTCCATGAAGTCACCGAAGAACCTTCAAACTCTCTACCTACTTAACAAAGATCCATGTTTTATTGATTCCGCACTATTTAACCTCGGCTGTCGCCCTTGGTTCGACCCACACTTCCCATTAATCCCATTAAAACCATACCCCTCCCCATCTATAACGTTTTGCTCCACCAACCATCAATTATCTCCAATCTCATTGTCCCTTCTTTCCTCATTGTTGCTAAATACTTAGAAGACATCCATACCAAGACAAGAGAGACAGTTTTAATGACACCAAACTATGATACCCCTGTAAAATCGATCTTCCTTCCAGTGTAGTCGATGATAATAAGTGATGCGTAAATTAGTAAATAATAGATAGAATATTAGAGCTGTACCCATGGTTCCATGGTGCAGTAACCGAAGGATAGAAAAAAAAACGAGGTCCTCAAAAAATTGATCAATCAGCTATCATTGTAATTTCATTCCACCACTGAACATGTCAAACGAAAGTTGATGTTTGTATTGCTTTTGTAAGGCTTATCACAACTATTAAAAAATACAAATCAACTATATACCGTTAATAATTACGTTATCAGATAGTAAGTTAAAAAATAGTACGAGAAAAATCGTATGACCATGGTTAGACTTAGTGACTTCAGGAAGCAAAAAATGAGTGACTTGATATTTATTACTTTAGGAGGGGGAAATAAACAAAATATAGAAATAGGGAAAGCTAAAGAATGAGAACTGTGACGTTATTTTTGCATGTAGTGCTAATGCGATAAATAGCCACTTCATGCATCAACAGAAAATCATTTGACAGCTGGATAGAGATGAAGAAGTAGAAGAGAAATAAAAAAAAGTATGAGAATGATTATTAAGTTGCATACCTTTGTGTTTTGGAAGGCGTTTGTGGTGGCATATCCAGCGAGTATACCCTTGCAATGAAACTTGACTGGTTTCTCGGTAAAGATGTGATGATTAACAATAAAATCACTCAAGAAAAGGCAACTCGTGAACGCTCAAAGTAACCTCCTAACATTGAAAGAATATGTTAATATCACACCGACCTGAGTAGTGGGAAACAGAATAAAACCTTGGAAGTAATGGAACGCGGGACGCACAATCTCAACAGCCCTCTGCAAGAAGACTCGACGTAACAAACAAAATGAAGAGTGATTATACACGACAACATCGCTCAGAAATATATGCAACTTAAATAAATTTTCGAATTTGCTTTTTAACATTGGAAGTAATTTACTTCAGTAAGCAGAGTGGTCAAAATATGGAGCAAAGCTTTGAGAGTGGCGAATGTCGACCAGACAACTCAGCAACTATCTGATCTAGAATCCAAGACGAGACTAAGTAAACATCACAAAACTCTTTCTATTATACCACACACCTTCCATTCCAATTGATTTGTGTCGCGTTTTAGCACACATTAACACGATTAAAGTACGCTACGTTTCATAGAAACTTGACATTATATCTAATTGCTCGGTCGATTACTGAATAATACCAATCAATGAAACTCTCTTAAATTGATGTCGTCATTATGTCCTTTGGCTTTCCTCTTGGCATGGTTGGAGTGCTTCTGAGAAATGATAAATGAAGGTGTAATACGAGGACCTGATTGGTCAGAGCATGATGGTGATGATGATGACGGTGATGATGATGATGATGATTTTAATGATGATGAGGATGTGTCGTGCACATTGGTATAATGGTTCATTTAAATAAAAACAAATTAAGGGAACAGGATCAAGGAGAAGAAAAGCAGCTGCTGAGAATGAAAAGGTGATCAACATGACCAAAGAGAGTTTCCCGCAAATCATCATGGAATCAAAAGTTGTTTTTTAATCCATTTTTGTTGTATGGAAGAGATTATGATAAAGAATAAAAGGTTACTTGTCGGTTGAATAAAAGTAGGTCTTGAACCTTCCCTCGGCCTCACATGGTAGTTGGAAGATGATTATTCCCTCTCTCTCTCTCTCTCTCTCGAGGGGGGGGGGTGTCACCATGGACCACATCAATCAAGGGAAGGGGCCGTTGGGTACAATTCTTTGTCAATTCACCCATGATACCTCCTGGTATACAACCCAATTAATCAATTATGCTAATATTGATCTGCCAAAGACCCTGTAAGCTTGGTTGGTTTCTGAGTAATTTCTCCAGAACGCTATAAATCATGAGGATTAACAATTCTTCGTGACACGGCGTTTTATCTTGACAAATATTCGAATGTCTTAGTTCTTGTGACCCGTCATTTCTTGTCTTGTATCATTCTTTATTTCCTTCCATCCGTTCCTTCCTTCGTATAACTTATTTTCTACTGGTCTTCCTTACTCAGTTCTTTCCTCCTTCCTTTCCTTCCTTTTTTCTACTCGGCTGTAACTAGTAACTATTTATCACCCGGGGCCTAACCACAAATATAGCTGCTTTACCCCTCAATTGCATAAAAAAATACTTTGTTTCATGTGAAGTACCTCTAAAACTCAGTTTAGTAGAGGTGTTGTGGTTTACCGTTTAAGCAGTTGGACTGTGAACCACAAGGTACAGGGTATGAATCTGCAAGTGAGTACCTGGTAGGATTTATTCCTTGAATGAACTGGGCGATATGGCTGCAGTGGAGCTAAAGTCGGGGTAACAATATCCAAAGTCCTTTGGAAGCGTATAGAGACGTCATAACTATGCATAGAGGAGAACTGCATATTATAATTAGTATTAAATCAAATGCGATTCAGTAGCCTGAATTACTTCTTTGGTACAATCATGGCCACTGTGAGATAGATGACAGAGATGAATAAGCTTTCCAAACTGTGAATGTAAATACACTGCCGTAGATGGCGCCGCATATCTCTCAACTTTTTATTTCAGATGTCAGTAACAATGGGGACAATAGTATTATCTTTCTGACAGATGGTCCTATGTAAATGTAAGTTGATCGATAGACTAACGGCAGACTTGCGTACATATACGAGTATGTATTACGTTAGTATAGCAAAGACGTACAATACGTATAGTAAAGTAGTAAAATAACGTGTACAGTAGTATTATGACGATCTTGTCAAGCACGGTTTGATGATGATGTTCGATGATTGTGTTACCTGGCTGCTAAGAAAGCATGTAAGCAACCAAGGGATCGACGGCTTTAAGTCTTCTCCGAGGGACTTCATAGTGAGGATTAATGCCTTGCAAAAGGGCACGAGCACGTTGATTTGGTTTCGAACACGGGACCTCCGGTTTCGGGACCACAGCTCTACCACTGAGCCAAAGTAATGGATAAGAACTTGCCTTACGAGGCATAAAATCCAAATAACAATGAATTATATAAAATTATGTGTATGTTTTAGGAATTACATAATTGAAACATGCATTATGACTAACTTGAATAAGACTATGAATAAGGTTATGAGGAGCATAATATTGAATATTTTCATGTGGAGGTGTCGTCACTCTCGTGGTGCTGTGGTTCATTCACTCTCAATTCAAGGGTTGAAGGTTATAAGCCCAGCACTCACGTCCTTAATAATAATAATAATAATAATAATACAAATAAAAACGGTGCTTATAAAGCGCTTTCCACCGAAGGCTCTAAGCGATATGGTTGTATACTAATCCAAATTTGCTACCCTTCACCCAGGTGTAAATGGGTAAATTGCAAGAGTAATAATAGTTGCAGGGCCATCAGGAAGAACAGCATTGATGCTGAGGTGGCTTCCCTGTTTAAACAAAATTATTCATTATCAATTACTATACCTGGATAAATTGATTATTCAAAATAATGACGTTGGTTAACCTGGCGTCATGTCACGCTATGAGGCGACAGTGATTATTCTCGACAACTATGTCATCCAGAAAACAGGGCCAACACTCCATGTTTTGCAGTCTAAATCATCATAGTCACCGTGTTATGTAGCAATCCATAACTAAATCGGGGTAAGAATCTTTATTAACGATGACAATCATGATAATGCTAAACTAATGCTAAAATAATGCCTTTGTAGAGGTGTTGTGATCCAGTGGATAAGTCTTCAGACTGTAAACCACGAGGTATGGGGTTCGAATCCCTGCTGCAGCACTAATGTCCTCTGGCAAGACAATAATATACATTTGCCACATTCCACGCAGGTGAGGTACATGGGTACTTGGCAGCCATGCTAAAGCCGGGGTAATAATTGCGGGCGCGAGGAGAGTCAAGTTTGACAAACATGACCGATATACAAGAACCCATTGTTATTAGTATGATGATGATTATGAAACGGGGTTGACTTTCGCTTTCCACTTTAAAATCCTCGACATGACAGCAACATGCACGTTTGTTGTTATCGAAGTTCCTGCATGAATTCCAAGCTTCAAAAGTATCGACGAACACTCAGGAAATATGGACAATTATGCCCTTCAATTATTCAATTCTTGAAAAATCAAACCTCCATTTCTACGGTGAACGATAGTAACATGTTTAGACAGGGAACAAAATCACCTGCTAACAGTATCTCAGAAATCAATACAATGTCCAGGAATTCAGGTTTGAGAAACTTGAACCGTAGGGCATTACTCTACACCTTTCGACGAAATGGAAAGAATCGTCAGTTTGCAAATGACCTAAATCTCCTACAGCTCTTAGACAGTCTTTACTTAGAACCCCACTGTTTATATTTTGTAAACATCTTATTATTGCACAGCTACGCTTTTCAATATCATCAGCCGCTCAATCGGATTTAGGGGGCTTGACTTTGACAATGAAAGTATTGAAAGAAACTACTTCAAAGGTAACGGTGTGTAATTATGAAAAGCCAGCACCCTTGACCATGCGTTCTTTCAACATGTTCAAAAGGTCTTTCATGGGCAGCCACCAGGAAGATGGACGGTGGTCAAAAATCCTCTTTTCTAGGTTAATCTTTCATGTAAGGTTCTGACCAAGTTTGACCTAGTGGAAAGAGGATAAAGATAATCTCACAATAGAGCTTGCAAACTTGGAGATAATTTGGTTCTTACGATTGTTCTTGTTAATCCTCTAACCCCTTAATTGATCCAGAGACTCAGAGAGGATCCTACCGGCAAGGTCTTCCGACCCCAAACAATATCATGACACAACCCAACATCACCTGTTAGACCAGCAAGAACAAGGTTGATCTAAGTCTGGATCATTGTTTTAAGAAATACGTTGAGACATGGAAAGGTTCCGCTGATAATCATATCTCAATATTGGTCGATACATGTCTCCCTCTAATACTCCAATCAGTAGAATGCAATCTTGAAGAATGACTTGGACACATTCAATTTTGAACTCAAACTTCCTTTTTCTCAACTATATTTCCTTAGGCTAAGAATTAACTATAAAACCAATCGCTTGGATATATTTATGAGCAATTTGCTTTTTTGTGGCCTTGACCATAATACTTGCTTTGTATTTTGTATGTTTTATGTATTCTATTTTTCTTCTGTATATTTTGCTTTTATATGGTTTAATGAATTTAATTAATTTTTTTTTAATTTCAACCATTCTTAGTCATCTTATTATCCGTCTTACATGTGAATGTCGCATTGTTGATCACTCTCAACACCGAGTCCAACTGATCATCTTGAAATGTCCCACCCCATTTTGAAAACAAAACTTCATCAAGGAATGCTGCCAACTAATAATGTCATGACTTTCACGGACACATCCATTATTAAAAATCGCCGTCTTCTATGAAATTTTGAAAAGAGACCGTGTCTTCCAACATGCCTAATCCCAAGAATGAACTACACCCCAGTCACTCTAGTCAGAAATTACACCCTCATTCATACTCACAACTTGTGGGACATGAGAACACATCCCACATTTAAACTTTTTTTATTCGCTCGAAGTTGAGGAAATAAATAATAATAATAATAATAATAATATTGGATATTTATATATATAGCGCACATATCCACCATGCATGGTGCTCAAGGCTTTCCAACAATACTTGCTCGAGAACCGACGAAAAAAAAATGATAATAATTCTATGCATATACATGTATCATGAAATCATTATCACAAAAGAAGATAATATACCTTAATTCTTATACGCATCAAAAATCTAATTTCTTGACCGTATGTATATCAAATACTACCTGGACTAACCACAAATCTTTTATCAAACTAATTTTTACTACAATTTAAATTGTATGGACATAGATAGATGGAGAAGATAATTCGTAACAAACCCTCCGATAAGTTTTATAAAAGATAAATTTCCATTAAAAAGACTTTTTTATTGTTGATAAAGCTACATTGGTCTAGTAGAGTAGACGTCTTTCCTGAGAATACTATAAAGCACTTTTTATGTCTGAAAATAAGATTTGCTCAATGCATATATGACTATAATGCATAAACACAATAAAATTGAATTTGTTGAAATATGACTTCTGTTGAATATAATAATTCAATATCTTACTTGGATTGTAGATAAATACATCCACATCGTTGTGGGTAGCAGGGGGCGCAGATTATAGGGGCAAGGGGCAACTGCCACGCCCCTTCCCCTAAAATGACATATATATCACAGGGAGTGTTTTAATTAATTAATATATTTGCTTCTGAAAAACCGACGACCCTAATCTGCAGCAGTCTCAATGAACCAAGTAAAAGTGCAGAAGCCGGGTAGACGACTTTATGCACAGACAGGGTAAGACGCTGAATTATGTAACACGTGAATCTAAATAGCGTCTAAATATTAAACATGACAAAATACATGCAAGGCATTTTTTGAAGGAAACCTGAGGAAAGAAATATAAGAATACAAAAAATTTCAAGACGAAAATGGAAATATTATGAAAGTAATGGCAATTTCTTTTATAATTCACAGATATCCATCCCACGCGATGCTAAAGGCGCTAAACAACATAGTTATATCATATACATAGTCTAGAAAGTTACATATTAAAACAAGGTAAACATGGTATACACAGAAGGTATTAGATTGCATGGCTAAACAAATCAACTCAAGAACTCAAGATAGGTTTTAAAGTGAGAAAATGGAGATTGATGATTTCAAAATCAATGGATACATACTGGTTAAGATCTTGGGCATGTTGTATAGAGTAGAATCCAGTCCTACAGCAGGATAGATACTCATAGAGGAGTCGCTTCCTCTTCTCCTCCTCAAGTCGTCTTGATCGAGATGGCATCTTTAAGTTTGATCTGATGATCCCATGAACCAACTCAACCCATATAATCTGGATTCTTTGATGGTTCTTGAATCCTAGTATTGGTCAGAGACACTCTTATAACACGCAAAAGAGTCTGACAGTTAACTCGCTTCTCAGACCTATAAACAATGAACTTTAAACCATGCCATGCAGTGCTATATTCCTGTGTGCACGTTGAACTCTTTGACGGTTCTTTCTTAGTTCTTAGGAGAATGTATCGCTCGGAGAAGCCCTTACAACACGGGATGGGATCCGACAGTTGGTCCGACCTACAAGAGGCCTATAACATACGATTTAATGTCCTAGAAATTGGGAGAGAATCACCAAGAAGAAAGCTTGTCCAATCAGTCCCGCTAATAAGACCGACTGCGTTCGAATCCATTATTGGCATTCCGTTTGATCCGATGAGTCCATGTCTTGTTGAAATATCTTGTCCCTTTACATCCAGCGGATACATACCGTCATGTATCTTATAGTTAGACACTGTTCTAGTAATGTTTCAGCTGCTACATACAAACATACATGAATGCTGTATGGCGGCTTCAGACTAGTAATCAATACACGGATACCTTATCCCATTAGGCGGTTGACCGAATTTAAAGTATCCTTTTCACCCAACGGTTCCACAAACTCGACCAATGCCTCACAGGACAGCGACTCCTAACCGTGCTACTTCCACTACTGATCAACTAATGTTGCTGTCTGCTAACATCAAAATGGGCCTCACCCAAATATTGCCCTTCTCCAGCTGAAGAGGAATGTTCGTGACGGGTTTTATGAGACCACCGTTGAGTCATTGGTAATATTGAGTTCAATTGGTGATGATGATAATAATAGCCCACGGCTATAGGTGGACTACTCATCAATCGATCCGTGGAGTGTAGAATCACAAAAGGGGTACACGAATGCACCCATTGATTTATGACGTATCATTGATCATTGAGAATGAACAGGAAGTCTGCTTCATATTCCTCTACTCCTGATGATATTCATTCTCGGGTCAAAACAAGACAACAATCCTTTTACTAGTATACAATCAGTTCATACTAAAATGAAGACAGTAACTGTTTGTAAAAAGTCGCTCTATAAACCACACCGATGTCCATGGTATTCATAAATGGTTTTAGGAAAGTTGAGCTCCTTCGACGATTAGCAGAATCATTAAAAAATCCTCAGATCCTCAGATCTCGTGATAACTGATAAGCATACGTAACACTTCAAGTAATGCAAACTGTGTTATATTTTCTCACGAGTGGGATGGTGTTCTAGTAATTTGTTGCACTATCAATCAGAGTTCAGGTTCATTCTGTATGAAAATATTCAAATAGTACGTCCATACCATAACCAAGGAGCTTCAGCCTCACAACTCGATCTTGTTATTACCATGGGACCTAGGTATATCAATGCTAATACCTATCAACAGGAAGCTGTTCTCACTCTGTAGTCAAGAAGAGCTCTCAGTTTATACTGTCGTGTCTTTGAAGTATACGGTATTCACCTACACTGAACAATTATTGGAGAATTTCCCTGGACTACAACAAGAAATTTAGGTAAATGTCTGTCTTGTCTTGTTTCTATACCACTGTGTTTTCATAAGACTAGGTGGTCGAGGTATTCAAAGTCGAAACAAAATCTCATAAATAAAGATTTCTATTTCACGGTTTTAACCAGAATGGGTGTTGTTTTCCTTCACGCGATAGCCGGAACCCAAACAAAGTATCATTTTGTCTCAAACAAAATGGATTGTTTCCATTTCACTCGGCCGTTAGAAATAAATTCCACAGGAAAAAGGACACCATCATAGTATCTGACCACGCGTGTGTATGTATTCGATGTCTGTAAAATATAGAGGCGATTTCTAATCGAAAGTAGTTACATCTTACATGGTTGTATTATTCCATGTCTTTATTCCTATAATAATTATGTTTTTATCTCTTCTTTCACCTCAACACGACAAAGAATACGTCAGATATTTGCAAATCCATGGACCTCCGTGACCAATATTGTCCATTACTCCATAATCTATATAACAGGTATTACGTACCCTTTTCGTCAAAGCTGTATCAGCAATGCTTCTTTTTATGGAGGAAGTCAACTATACGAGATGCTAAACCACTTTCACTGTGATGTTCTTTATGTTTTGTAGAGATTCATCCCAAACATAACCATGACAACGTATTCCAAAATGTCCACCTGTAGACAACACACGTGGTAGACAGAAAGAAAAGCACTGCTAACTGCGAATCATGAACCATCAGAGGCAGAGACGTATCAATGGCAACAGCATTGTGCTCCCAGCGTAATAAGAAAAACTGAAGCAAAATGAAAACACTGCCGATTTCACTTTTTCATCAACGCACAATAACGATGACTTCTCGCTAGATCAATCTATTGTCCTTGGTTTCCTTGGAGAAAAATCATACAGTCTTGACAAAACATGTCCAATATGACAATGATTATCATGACAATCATACATCTCCACTCTGTCGCAATTAATGATCTAGTGCAATTTGTATAATGACCACGACAGATACTTTGCTACAATCTAAACCCGTCTCATCATCGTCTGATTATTCTCTTGTCTGTCCGCTTGAACCATGGTTTTAAGAATGTCTGTATGCTTCCAGCCCCATTAGTGTTTCATATTTGCTTTAATAACGCCGATCGATTTTCATCACAAGGTACACACACCCTCACGCACGCACACCGAGGTGGGACGATGAATGGATCACTTATTATATTCCATAGCAGCCACACACAAACGGCGTTCCTGAACAAGTTCGTCGGGAAATTATTGCTCATCTACCAGAAGCAATTTAAATGTGTCTCTCTTCTAATTGATGCATGACCAATTTCCAATGCAAACTTTCAATCCAGTAGAAGGGCGTTGTTTCAAAGGTGAATCGTGCCCGTCGGTTAGCGTTACTTTGAGAAGAGTTATCCAGATCGTATAACGTTGAAGAATTGTATTTTAATCATGACGAGTGTTTTCAGTAATCATACTCAGCATTTCTCGACATGCGGCTAAACAGGTTAGCTAATTAATCGATAGCATTGCAAACAAAGGCGAAGCTAATTAATATTCCACATGACATGAATGAAATGCTTTATGTGAAACTGTGAGCTACCGGCTGTGTATGTTTCACTTCTATAATACTTCTCAGCTTATTTGGTATCGAGATGACGAGAGACAGCTTTAACAATTCTACCATTTTTACCGATAAAGGAAACTCGCTTCGAAACCTAAAATGTTCACAGGTTTCTGAGTAATCAATACATTGATACATGTATTTTACTTTGCCATGAAATGTTAATTCCTTTGAAATACCATGCTCCTAGCATCTAAAATTATGAATCACAATCACGGCTTTAGTATTCAACAACAGTCTTGGTCTTCACCATCAGCAGGTGTCAGTAGTTTTGATGCGGAAACACCTGTTGTAAGAGTTGAGAACATCGAACAATACAAACATCACTTCATCCACAAATATTTATTGAAATCCAAGACACGAATCCGAATAATTCTTTAAAGAAGATTATGAAGACTGTATAATTTTCTTGCAGGGAAAGCATCCTCGAACAGCCTCGCGATTTAGCATCTCATCAACAGCTACATCCACAGGATTCATACCATACCCCATCCATAATCACCAACTAGATGAAACGACATGGAGGAGAAACGAATCGGATGCGGATGATGATGTTAGATGCGATGACGTGGCAAGCTTACTTGACCCACATGTTACCCGTGATGACGAGATGCACAAAGAACCCATGCACAATCTCCATCCACGCACGGGGTTTCAGGAGCAAACACCCCTTTATTAACATATTCAGGCCCAGGGGGCAGGGACTGTGCATTACAATAGCATCATCCATGCAGCACCCACTCAACATCCATTCTTCATCCACGCGGTTCCGTCGCTAAGGATGTGCTTTAAGCCTCCCTCCCCTTCCTATATGCGAGAGGAGGTCGTTGACTTATTTGTTATTTTCTGCTATTTCATGTAGTAATGCTACAATAAGCGCTTGAGCGAAATAGCATCCATTTCCTGCATAGAAAAACCTCTTTATCATTATTTTATCGACGATTTTCATATCATTTCGCAAGACTATTCTCAATTTTAATGATTTAATTTTAAAATATGCATAGTTGTGCTGAATTCATCAAAATAAACATTTCCGACTTGTTTTCTAGTCATTCTCATGCTTTCTTGAAACAATAAAAAGCATAGCGAAAATAACTGTTAATGCGTAAAGGTAAGCATTGTATATTCGTATCAATGTAAGAATATCCCTAAAAGTCAGCTACCAAATTTCTAACATGTTCAAAAGTATTTCATACAAGTATGGCTACTCACGTAAGCTTCACATTATCACTGAATAAATGAACCTGTGGAATAGATATGACAATACCTAATAGTGCCTTCATTGGGAGAAGTGAAAGATGCCGTGCTTGCATTTTACTTAAAGAAGGCTGTTTCTGAGGATGAAACGCAAGAGAACATGAACTCTACGTATCGTGAATGTTCAAACATTATACTCACAAAAGAAAATATCCATGTGCCCTTCGTCTTGACTCTTTCACCTCTCAAATCATTTTTAACAATGAAAACTAATCATATATAGCATAAATCATCATTTCTTTGTCATCTGTCAGACAAGTTTGCACAAATCGAACTCCCGAATTGTTAAGTGAAACGCTTCTTGAACAGGAAATAAATTGATCCCAACCGCATACAAGGTGGGCTCTGAGAATAACATGAATGAAAGAAGCTATAGCTATGTTTAAACGGGACCGTCGTAGTTGTCAACTTTAATTTTTAAACATCGAAGTTATAAACAACGGTCCACTAACAACGACCCGGATTAATACGGGACCGAAACACAGGTACTAAAAGTTTTAAACTACAATCCGGGCAAGCAGTCACTGTAACTATAAGCTGGCGTAACCTCGGGAGGACCCCGCTGCTCGTAGTTATAGTGCTAACCTTAAGATTACTCGTGGTTCATAACTTCGAATAAACTTAAAGTTTCATAACCACGAGTGCGTCCCCATGGTCCCTAAATACAAGATAACTCTGAAGCTCAAAACCGTGTCCTAAACTTAAAGTTTAAGGACTGTCGTGTGAACCTCACTAATGATTCCCCGCGTTTACGTATTTAAACATAATTACCATGACCTTCCCCAAACCACAGGCAATAACAAACGTAAGCCAATCGTGTATTTGCCAATCAATTCAAGCAATTTTCAAAACGATACATGTCACGATTCAAGGTATGTGAAACATAAGTCACGAAAAGAGTTTTGATTAACTTGACCAATGAGATTGAAACTCGGACGGATACTAATTGCAATCCAAAGCAATATCTTGTCATTTTCTTTTACCGCTGACCGTTAACAATAATATCGATCGTCAGACTACTCTGCTCTTCCAAGGCGATGCGCCCATAAAAATGTTTCCCTCTTGCTGATGATTGTAGTCAGACACCACGGAAAAAACAGCTTCATAAAAACAACTCAATGAAAAGGAACCTCAATGGCATAATTGGGAAAATGAAAAAATTTGGAAATCCCCAGGAAAAGTTTAAATCTCAATATACGATGAGTATATAATATCATCGTTTGTCCTTAAGCATCGCTTTTAAATAAATCACATTAATTCTTGCTATCTAGCAAAACTCTGGAAATTTAGGTCTCCACGTCCTCATTAATTAAACGAGAAAATAGCGTTTGTTAATGTCTTAATCTGCTTATGACTCGAAACGGAGAAGAAACAAACAATCAACTCCTTGATCAGGAAACAGATCTCATAAAATTACCGAAGTATAAATTTCTAATAATGTTAAAATACTGCAAACGTATACCTTCAAAAAAAGAGGATCAAAAGTAATCATTAATTTAAAAAACTTGACTTAATCAGTGATTACAGAAAGTGCCCACTTGTAAAATTCTGCAGAACAGCCTCCTCTTTCTTCTTCTTCTTCTTCTTCATCTTCTTCTTCTTCTTCTCCTTCTTCTTCTCCTTCTTCTTCTTCTTCTTCTCCTTCTTCTTCTTCTCCTTCTCTTTCTTCTTCTTCTTCTTCTTCTCTTTCTTCTTCTTCTTCTTCTTCTTCTTCTTCTTCTTCTTCTCCTTCTTCTTCTTCTTCTTCTTCTTCTCCTTCTTCTTCTTCTCCTTCTCTTTCTTCTTCTTCTTCTTCTTCTCCTTCTCCTTCTTCTTCTTGTTCTTCTTCTTCTCCTTCTTTTTCTTCTTCTTCTTCTTCTCCTTCTCCTTCTTCTTCTTCTTCTTCTAATTTTATATTTGGGTACTTTTATACCAACCAAGGACCTAAGAGAGATCACTATAGCGGAGAGCTTTAAGTTCTAATCAGTAACCAGCAAAGCATTCGCATCCTACTACAAATGTATCATGACTAAGCCAACCTAAGCTAGCATATAGAATGATTGACGAGGGTTGCTAGAAAGATCAATGGATTGATTTTATGGTTTCGGTAGCTAAATATAGGTCTAACATGAATGTAATTCCATGACCTCCCAAACACATAATAAGAGCCTTTGTTCATTTCGTTTAACCATCTGAAGGGAATACGAGGCAAAAGTGGGCAGAGTGTCTGCAGCCCCCAGCCCCCCAGCCCTCTCCCGACGAGAATCTTAAAACTGAAAATATTTGGACAAGCGTTCACTTATAATCTGGCAGAAAGCTGGTGTACCCTTATATCAATAAAGTTTTTTCTACCTATGACGAAACAACATTTTTTTTTTTAATATAATTTTGCTTACTCTCTTCGCTTGCTCGCAAAATTGTACAGAGAGGAAAGTTTATTTTCGGGAAACAGACGGCAGCCCCTTGGCAAAGTTTTGCATGTATGCATATGTGTGAAAACATGATTTACTAGCTAGTATATCCACCATGGTAAGAACCATTATAACTTCTAAACTTTCGCTCTTGGCAATTTATACGAGTTCCCCGATTATGAGGATAGAGGGCGTGGACATAATAATATTAGACAATTATTCAAAGAAGAATTCAAATCGATTATTGATTGTAAAGCATTATATTTTAATTCAACGTTTAAAACCCTTAATTAAATGTTAACAGAACTACGCAATTAGCTGAGATTGGTTACTATTTTGATACATTTTGCTCAGTAAAGACACATGTCAGACGACACAACTCAGACGATATCAGATATTGAGTAGAACTACACGGTTTGTAAACATACAATAATAGTCGTTAACCATTCATTATCGTATAATGGGTGCCTACTACTCAAATGAAAACAGATATCAATTTATATTACAATTCCTACCTTGAATCAGATAAATTCTTCTTTAGCTAATGGGTATATAATCCTCTTTACCTCACACTCTGAATGTTAATAAGATTATTTACAAGTAAGTGGCAGAGGTTTAATCGATTTTCATTTAATTATTTTCATTTCATAATTTTCTCTTTATTCCATCACCGGGATAATTTAGGAGATAAAGATCAGACTATTTTCTAACAATGGTTGTAAGCATTGAATCGGAATGTTATTACTCGCTGGGCGGTGGATCTTTTGTAAGACTCAATAATAATTATTGTAAACCTTGGATCCCGGCCTTAACATGATCTTCACCCGTACACCTGTATGCAGTAATCAAACGTTTACTTTCAAAAGGCAATATCTCCGTGCATCGTAGCACAAACATACATTGTGTAGATCAATGTTTACTTGCGTTTGTATACGATATTTTCATGATCATCCTGAGTGTTTCATGTGGAATTACTTTAAAAGGTACGAATCTGGATTTGAAATGCTTTGAAATGCAGATAGTATTCAGGGAATATATTTAGGTAAAATAATCCTGGTGGTCTGAGATTATACATGTAATTAGAATCTCAAACTAATATCAAATCTTATTATGACATGAAAACAACCAAGGAGTATATATCCTACAACTGACATATATCACACATGTTTGTACAAATTCAGAACAAATATTATATCTTCGACAGAGTAGATTGAAGAGCATGAAGATCAAACTTGAATTCCAATGAAGTATTTCTATTCACACTAGTATACAGTACTTCGAAATAGAGAAGAAAAAAAGATTAAACCTTACACAGATTTGCAAGAAATGTCTATAGTGGTTAATTGTATCCTTACTTTACCAAACTTAAACACATTATGCATTGGTATGGAATTCATCATTGTTTTCATATGTCAGATGTATACACTTGAAAATGGAAACATGGAGTTAGGCCCTTTTAGCATAAAATTATCCCAATTTATCACATATTACACAAAAACATCCAACTCACAGTACAGGTGGGTGAAAAAGGAAACGAGTAGATAAGCCATTGTAGGATGAAAGTATGCCCTATTTAACACCTGACCCACAGCTGGATCAAAATGTAAAGGGGCTATTGTATTTCATAGAATTCGGTTCTCTTTAGGGTGAATAACTAACGTGCGTTCGTGCACGTCCCAACAACGAGATATAGTTCAACTATGAAATTAAATAGTACATGTGTTGTATTATTCTAATCAGGTGCAACTTTCTAGAGGTGATGTCACACGCAGAGATAGTGAACTATATGATAATCACAGATGTATTTTCGTCAGTGTTGCAGACATTGCATGAAACAGGCATTTGATAGATGTGTAATATATGTTTACAGATTCTGAATTGACCGATATTCAACCATGTTAAAACATGCATACAAAGTATAGGATACTGGGTCGGGTTAAAGCATGAATAAATTGCTCACGGCTTCCAGCAAAATCAGTTGAAGGTGTTCGCCAATAAGAGTCGAGTGGATACATGAGCTATCAACTTTTATAACTTTAATATGTTATAGGAAGAAGAATGATCCTTGTAAATTGCATAACCAAATAGACCTTTCAATGACCGCAATGACATTGCTTTGACGATTTGCATGTATACAAATGACGCATTTTATGGTAAATTTCACTTGCATTTACATATTATATTACGGCGTTAAATATAAACTGTACTTACTTGTAACACTTCATTCATCGTCAACCAAGATATGTCATCTGCTATACCACAGCGAGAGCGTTCTACCAACCAATGTGTCCACCAACATGCACAAGCACTGAATTCTTGTACTATACGACGTTTACTGCACAGATCTACTCTCATCTACTCGAGATAGCACAAGACAGTGATCTAGCGGCGACCTAAAACTGTACAGGCCGCGCCAAAATGAACATCGTTGCGTTTTGCTCGAAGCAGACGACAACCTAGGCACGGGTTTAATCCCTACACCTATGTTTATGGTAGAAACTAAATGTGATGCAATTCTAGCTGTATTAAAGCATCGGAAGGCCTCAACAAGACAGATAAGTTCTGGTAAACGTAGCTCCTTACATCACCTCCCAAGTCTACAAAACAAACGACTAGATTCACCTCAAAATAAATATGTGTTCTCTTGACTATATTGTTCTTTTATTGACTTCTGAGTGAAAGTACAAATGGATAGGTCTACTAAAGATGTTTGTAAGATGGAAGGGAAAGGAGGAGAGGTGCGACATGTTTAGTGGTATGTTTGATGATGTGCTCATATGATTTGCTTACGGACATGAGCTCCTCGTGACCCCATATTTAAGGAATAAATGAGATTTAGAGAGAGAAAGGGAGCGAGGCATACATCGACATAAGAAAAGTAAGTGAGAGTACGATATCAACCGGTGTGTGTGTGAATAAAGAAACAGATATAGAGACAAACAAACTGTCAGAAAGACCTAGGCCTTGAGACCAATGAAAGACAGATAAAGAGATAAATACGCATAAGGACTCTGATATATATATATATATAGGAAGAGGTCGAGAGAGGAAGAATGGTAAAATGAAACTGAAGTATTTCAAAAAGACGGGCTGGTAAAGTATGATCGAATTGACTGGGCTCAGAAATTGAATATTGAATAAAATGATGTACAAACTTTATCTCAGTGATAAAAATATGCACAAAAAAGTATTCACATTCTTTCCCGGTGTTCTAATTACAAAGCTAAAGGGGGGGCAAAATTAACCCTTTATCGAATTCCCAATTCCCAGATTCGTCGCCAAACAGACAGAAGACCCACTTCATTATATCTCGCTTGTTGATGATCTTGAGTTGAAGCCGAAAAGCTGCTTGCCCTTTGTCTCCAATATTTGTCCTCCTCTCTTCCATCACTACAAGCTAACAAGTGGAATCCATTTAAATATCCCCCTCTCACCCAGTTAACCCCATCATCAATGACAAACTCACTTGAGAGACCGAGAGAAGAAAGAGGAGTGCCCTTACATGCTAAACAAGTGCTTTTGTAAATTTCACACGACGGTGTTATCTGGTTTGGGGGTAGTTTACAAAAAGTTTCTCCGAGCTACCGAGAGAAAATTCTGCAGAAAAAGCATTGTTACTGACGTCTCAAAATGAATCAATTAACATCTTGGTGGAATCTTATTTACTATTGATTGTCCGCGTCACGGGATTCCATAAACAAGTTGTGGGCTGAGATGATTTATTCAAACTACAATTATTATGCATTCCAAGTTTTGTTGATAGGTAATCACTTGACTTCGAGAAAGGGAAAATAGCTTCTCTTTCATTTTGTGGTCAGAACGGGGTACGGATGGTGAATATTGGATGTACAACCCAACATTTGTTAATCAATCGGTCAATATAGTTATATATTCAAACAAATAGTTAGTTAATAAGATGGGGGGAAATGGGGCGACAATAAAATAAATAAATATTATATCTGGTTTGGGTAGCTTACCTAAAGTTCTGGGAGAAAATCTAAAGAAAAATGATTGTCATTGATGTGTCAAAATGAATCAATTATCCTCATGGTGGAATCGAATGTACTGTTGACCGTGTTGACTATCCATGCTATCTGCGAAAACTTCTGAAAACGGATAAAACCCAAATCCTGAAGCTGTCGGTCAAGAGAGTTTACACAAACTACAATTACTATGCATTCCAAGTAGTGTTGTCAATTAATAACTTGAATTCAAAAGAGGAAAATTAGCTCATTTTTATTTGAAGTTCGGGGAGGGGATAGCAAGAACGTTTAAAGGCCGAAAACGTCCATAATAATTAACTAAAAGAATGTTGTCAGGTGTTCCATATACCTGTGTATTTACAGCCCTGAGCAAATATTTGACCAAACTTATTTTGTAGGAGTGTAACATTAGCATTACGAATGTAACTAACGAATTAAAAATCGTTATACTTTTTTGAATGAATTACTTTATGAAACCAAATGTTCCTGGTTATCATAGTATATTATTTGCTTCTTACTACAAAAATAACATTATCAGTAACTTTTCTTGGTCTTTGTTTTTTTTCTTCCATGTCTGTAGATAAACATACCAATGTGATGAACACAAATAGAGCTACACTAAATTGATTATCAATGCAATACTTACAAATAAGATTCATCCATCTTAGTGACAAAGGATTCCATTCTTAATCACAGTAAGCAGTTAAAACATAGTAAAATGCAAGAAAATTAAGCAATATCTATGATGGCATCCATGTCTTCGTATCAAGGCGTGGTCCTTTTCCGCAGTATGCTAACAGAAATATGGCGTTAAACATAATGGAGCAAGTCAGCAGCAGCAGCAACTAAACACTTCAAGGGTGTTTCTGTAAAAACTCTCAAAGCTTAAACCTCAGTCACACTTTCAAACCAACTTGAGAACGACTCTTACCCGACCGATTCTTTGCCGTAAGGGTAATGTAGTTGTTACATTGTCGGTCTGGTATCGAACTTGTCGGTGTGTCTGGAGCATTGGAAGCTTTCCATTCCTAACTTTTGCAACAAAGAACAGAAGCGGGACCCTTTGATGTGCGCTAAGACTGGATAAATAGACCTAGTAAATCGAAGCATAGTATACAGGTTATAGGATCTTAAATCAATTTCAGCTGTAACCGATCTCCAACACTTGATCCGATAATGAGACCCGATGTCAATGACTACAAGGTCAGAATTGCCTTAATACTTGAAAATGAAGAAAAGAGTTAATGTATTTTTAATGTTTCAATTCATGGTATTCTGTATGGTAAATGGCATGAATAATTAAACACCTCTTTCACTTAATGTGCAATAGAACATTAGTCAAAATCGCTCTGACAGTTCTGCTTGAAAAGGTGTAGGCCTACATTTTTTTGAAAAGCGTGTCTTAAGGTCGGATAACCCGTTTGTTGACTTTCATACACCTGTCATTTCGATGGACTATCTATATAAATGTTCCCCCCCCCTTCTCCTTCTCCCTCCATCTCCCTCTCCCTCTCTCTCTCTCTCTCTGACCTCAAGATGAGGCCACTCTCACGGGCTAAACAATTTATTTATTTTTATCTCATTCTTAATTTGATGTTTTATGATAGTACATGACTTGTGACCTCTACATTTTCTTCTTAGCATTGTCTATGACTCTGTTACCAGTGGCGTATCCAAATAATGATGGGGCCAAATCTTCCGCACACCGCAGGTGTAGGGTGTATTGGATCTGGGCTACCCTGTGTGCTGTCGACCCATTGCTTTCTTTCGAGGGCAGCGCCTTCAAAAGTGGAAAGGCGTACGCCGGTATAATCCTATGTTGGATACGCCAATTCATGAAATATGCGGGGAAATACACTGCTACTTCACAAAGTACATGAACCCTCAACCTGCTATTAGTACTTCTCAAAAACACTAACAAGCCATTCTAAATTTACCCTTGCAAGTATTGATTATCTAGCCGTTATTCGTCTTTCATGCCTTATTCAAAACCCACCGATTACGAGATGATCGATACTCGAGGTACCGAGATCGTGAAATCAATTTTGCACAAAAGATGGCATCTTTCTATAGCGTCTATGAGCGAACAAACACGACAAAGAGAGTACGTCTTTAAACTTATTTAATTGGTCTCCAATAACGAAGGGCTGGGCATCATATATTGTGACATATAGTCTAGTGTCTATTCTCACAATTACAAACACTTCTTAGGGATTGGTGTATAGTATTCATATCAAATAACAGTGAGGATAAAAGAACATGTCAGTAGAATGACAATGTCTTGGCTGGAATCAATGCGGGATATTGGTACACTAAACAAACATCCGTTTTGTTAACTCCGTGATTATCGGCCATCAGAGAACACCATTTTAGAGGCAATGACATTCGAGATCACGATAATACGCTGATAGAAATTAATAAATATGACTATTATAATGTGTGATTTTGTCCTTGCAACTAATGCGCATTTTGACTGTCTTAATGAGGAAGTATGACACAGATGCGTATATAGTTTATATCGCTTGAACTACTTCTTATTCCGTAATGTGTGACAAAGTCAGTAATGTAATGATGAAAAAATGGTATGGGCATGTTATTTCTATGAATGCTGTGATATACACGTTTGTAGCGCATAATAATGATAATAACGATAATAATAATGATAATAATGCTAATATCAATAATAATAATAATAATAATAATAATAATAATAATAACATAATGACCGGAGAGAATGGAAGAATACATTAATATGGTCCTTACTTGTCTGTTTATGACTCTATAAATCTTTATAATTCAAGTGTTACATGGTTATACTTGTACTAGAAATTGACAATGCCCCTATAGGTGTACCCCATTCCAGACCATAACCCCTTCCTCGGTCGCTTCACTCGCTCGCTACCAGTTTTGTCGTCAAAAAGAACACGCGAGTCCTCATTCCTGTACCACCATTGAGCCACCTCCCATCACCCACCCCACCCCACCCCACCCCATCCTCCTGGGTGACTCAATTGATAGAAGCAATCTATTAAAAACATTTGTCCCAATCACATTACAACATAACACCTTCTAATTACTCTCTTTATGCAGAGGAGTGAAAATCAACCTTTCCCATGTTTCAGGAGTAATATCCAGGATCATATCCTTTGGAGTTGAATCCACTTCCAAATTATACAAACTCCAAAAATGGTGGAATCCACTACTGGGATCCCACTCTATCCTTACTACGCCTTGCGTAATAGTGGAGTCCGACTCCTGTACTTTTCGAGGGTATGATGTACGTGTATGAAGCAAGAATGGTGTAAAGATTTCTGAAATGTAACAAAACAATTTGGGGACATAACAGAATAGAATAGTCCTACGAAAGTTTGCATAATTATGTGTCTATCTTCAACGTGTTTTGATATATAGATATGAAAATCAATTTACCATTGAATAAAGTGATCGAAATCTTTTGTATTGAAATAATGCTCTGATCATGTTGGCTTTGAAGGTCAAACATATCATAACAAGATTGCCACAATGATGCCATGTAGGTGAGTAAAAGTATACTCCGTCTATATTGAGAGCCAAAAGGACGTTAACATTGAGTTACTGGCATCTTTCTTGCTCTCTTAACTTTAGATGCTTTTATAAAGATTTTGGTTTACTACTTTTTCTTACCTAAAGAAAAGGTTGAGTTCTGGGGAGAGGTGAAAAATAATTTGTGAGCGTTGTCATTGTTATTATGCAAGTGTGGAAGAACATCAGAGCAAAAATGTTCCCTGAAAAGCATGGCTCTTCATATGCCTTCATATTCTAAATATAACATGTAACAGCTTAAAAATGAGGACCTCATTTTTATTCTACATGTTTGTGTAGTCCCATATACATCTTTCTGCGCACAGTGCTTGTTACTTTTATTAAGAATGGGCCAAATTTCTTATTATTTTTGATGATTCCAGAACCTTGCAGTACACACCAATACTTATATGCTACATAATCAAATTTTTTCTGATCGATTCCACACCGTTTCTTTCACAATGCAATCGCATGACCAGAACTCAACGTTATCTTTAAATGATAAAATAAAGATGAACTTTTAAAGAGCAAAATAGACTTGGAAGTCTCCCTATTCAAAATACTTAGCTATAGAAATAATCTCGTGTCTTGTAGTATTCAGATATATTTGAGAAGGCGCGTGATTCTTCTCATCATGATAAACTTTTCTGTTTTGGTTGTATGACACAAGCTCTGGCGACAAAAGCTTTGCAGAGTACCTCTTAACACTAACCCAATCCCAACTGCACCCCTTCCACAAAACTGTACCTAACCCTAAACCTAAAACCCAATAGCAAACCCGAACCCCTATTATTTTGACGTAATAAACACCTATACAAATATTAGATCTCTATTATTGTTAGTACAGAAATAGTGAGGTATGCTTTTTTTTTAAATCTTGTTTCCGTCACAGAAAATAAATTTCTAAAATATTCACAAACCTTAAAAATTGGGCCAAAAAATACAGCAATTCGGAATTGATAGTATACGCCTTACTTACCAATCAATCCTAGGCATTTCTATTTTAGGTGGAGCTAAAAACGCCATGACTCTGCTGACTGAAATATCTCTCAAATTGATATAAAAACTCAGTTCTTATCGGCTATTTCCCGGAGAAATTAGGCATCTTCTGTATATGTCTGTATCAGCAGTGGAGTTTAAATCCGATTGACATTTCTCCAATATAGTTAAGTGTCGATGTAATCGGTCCACTTCTCGAAGAAACTCTGGAATATCAATTCACGTATTTAAGCAGAATCAGACAAATGAAATCCTTCTGCAGTGTCTATGAAAGCATCGGTGTAAGGAGTGCAATCTGATTCACCTTGCCTGCATGGTATCAAGATTGTCTGATAATCTTCGTTTATATGACGCAACAATTAGGAACTGAAACTTCCTGCTGTGTTTTCACGGTCGCAGAAAGTTCGCGAGTTTGAATCACGATGATCAGATGAAATGTAAGTGCTAAGAACAAAGCTTGCCTGTCCATACATCAGGAGCTGAGTGATATTTTAACACATTAAATCATGTGTGATGGTTTCTCCTATTAAGATGTAGATCTTCTAAGATGGTATCATCCGTCACAGATAATATAAAACAGTAATCATCCATCTATAGAAAGTAATCCGAATGATGACGTCACGAAAGATAATATCAGACGATACGCTTCATAAGTGCAACAAACTGAGCTTAGAATACACTCAGACGCGTATATTGCATATTATGCATGCATGTATATAGAAATAGCTCTGTATTGAATATTTTACAGAGATGAGTAGCTCATCCGATGATAATAGGCGGAACAGTGGCGACGAGAACGCACCCCCTATACCGAACGAGACCAGTCTTGCATGGGCGGTGGTGCAATTCTTACCCCCTGTTCTCCCACCCCAGCTCTATTCATTACCCCCTGATCGTTTTAATCCGTTCGATAGATGGGAGTCAATCATTCGCTCCCTATGCATTCATATTGAAGGTGGAGCCCCCTCAAGGCTAAATGGACTCATAACGTGTGAAACACTTAGACGATGTGTTGAGGCAGTTTGTAGATTGTTTGTAATGATAAACAGTATATAGAAAGCACACCAGGTAACGAAGGTCAGACGAAATCGAAAATAAACTAAAAAGCAATTTGCTTAGTAAATTGCTTTACATACAGCATGGATAAAGAAGCTGTTCCCAATTTTGGACATCAATAGAACATGTTGATTACATCATAGACCTACAGGCCCTTCCAGGAGCGGATCCAGCCGGCGGCAAGGGAGGGGGCCTAAAAAGGGGCCCACTTCGTGCGAAAATTTGAAAATCGTGCCGGTCGATTTTTCGCTCAGTGGGATGGGGCGGTAGTGAGCAAAAAAAAAAAAAATCCAACAAAACTTTCACTGAATATTCAAGATTACAAATAAATAAGAAATGCCATTTTGGTAGAAAATGTATAGGGGCTGAGTAATAAGCATATAAAGATAAAGGAAATCAAGGTAAGTAGGCCCAACACCATGTGCTTAACAAAGGTCACTATGTGCAAATGCGAGTTGTGATTTTTATTGAAGATGATTTCCATCAAGTTTTTGTGAGTTTGCTTTTATTTTAATGGTTCAAACAATCGATCTATACTGCAGGATAAACAATCCAGAATGAATTATAGCCATGTTCTCTCGACATAGTTACGATGCCCATACCAAAGCTCAAGATTAGCTTTAAGTGCTGACATGTTTCTGATCACGTTGAAAATAATGGATGCTGGAAGAAAAGATGATATATAATGATATTAGGAGGTATGTTTGTGGCGTCTCCATCCGATCCGGGGTACACCCCAACCCAAACCCTGCCAGGAAAAAATGCTACTTCCATTGGGTCCGTGGAGCACATGAGTTTGATTATCTATAGTCTACAGGGTGAAGAAAGAGGATAACGATATCGTGAAAGTTGAACATGTCGAAGAAGCAGATAACAGTGAAAGGTATTATGAATTACATTGAGAGCTATAGGAGCGATTCGTACACAGACCGTGGAATATTAAAGCAGAGACATCTGTGCTAACTAATTACTGCTAACAATTCTTTAAAGACATATCATCGTTTATACTCTTCACACTTAGTAGTGTTTGGTTTGACACTATGATACGCTCATAAACACATCATTGCATACAACACTGCGCCGATAAGCATTCATAAGATTATCACGTTTTTGTTGGCATAATACTTTTCACTTAAGCCATCCTAGCTGAATACAGCAATCCAAATAATAGTCCTTCAGAGTGGATTGGTTCTCGTTTTAATCTGCTATGTTCAGCAAACCAAAACTAATACTTTTGATACTAAAAAAAGGTCTTTTATTGACAGCGCGACAATATTCTTTACGATCTTTCACCGATCATTGCGTTAATAAGATTGCAGCACAAAGAGACTGTAAAAGAAACGAAGGCATAAAGTTAGGACTGAAAGTATTTATCCAATAAAAACTTTAACACACTTCCTGCTGATCATAGAAATAGATTTAATGATTTGTATTCACACATAAGTTTTACTGAGTATTTGGCAATCTAACTGCAAAGAGAAGATAATTATTTTCTCACGAGAGATGGGGCTGAGAAAGAAGTTAGTGTGGACATCGCTTTTTTTGTGTGTGTGGGGGGGGGGCAATATCTTCTCATTCCAATGACCTGTAAACAAAAATTCCCTTCTTTGAATGTTAATCAAAGCATTCTCTTGTCAACTCTACGATCGTACCATGTTGTTTTTCTTCTTCTTCTATTTTTCTGTTTTTACAGGACGGAACAATGACACATGTTCTACGGGATGCATTCAAATATTTCGAGACACAACTTATCACACGTTATCATTTGGCGAGGGAGAAGGAATTAGAGTTAGAGTGGAAAGGCACCCCAAAATTGCAAGGGCAAATTTGGAAATTGGAAAGTTAATATTCGGGAAAGAAACGCAAATGCCCCCACCCCTCCGTTGACAATACTTTGCCTCTATGTGCCATTGTAAACATATCATTTTATGCCGTGGCAATAGCCCTTGTAAAGTAATCGGATATTTAAAGAATTGTAGACTATAACTACAGTTGCTTTTGGTGTTTCACCGACGAGGTTTATACCTCATAGTAAAGTTATCCTGGAGTGTGCATTGTGAAATGAGAAATTATCAGAGTGTTGTGCCGACGACTTACTCAAGAGGGAGACAGACCTTTTCTTCGCCAACTCTCTGATGCTTCAAGCTGTGGTCGGAAAATAACATGAAAAGCAGAGGGAGTTCCATGCAGGATTTTTTGTTGTTGAAAGGGGCACAAAACATTTTCTTTTCACCATGTACATGTAGATTTTACCTTCCCCCTCCTTAACTCAACAGTGATGAAAGGGCTTTTTTCCACTCCTCGTTACCTATTGCTAATACGATGACGACAGGATATAGGCCTATATATTCAGATATTATAATCAGTTACCTTATAATTTTCTTTATTTATTAACAATTAAAAAATATATGTATTCCCTACACCTCAGCCTTCCCACCTTTCCCAACCTACATTCGTACAAAATAGACAATATTAAACAAAAATGTGCGTGTTTGGTCAATGGCATTCCAATGTATCATACTGTACATTGGAATGCAATATGTATGTACAGTGAAACCTGTCTATAAAGACCACTCAAGGGAGACAAGAAAAGTGGTCTTTATAGGCAGGTGGTCTTTATGTACAGGTTCTTTTAGTACATGTTTCAATGAGAAACCATTTTCAAGGGAAACGAAAAATGTGGTCTTTGTAGACAGGTGATCACTAAAGCAGGTTTGACTGTATCATACCATGGACCTATTACGGATGGACATTCGTCGTTTTCTTAACGAATTCATTGTGACTGTCTCCGTCAATGTCGTTTCAATAACATTCCGTACATGTTTCTTCACTTTGATCTCATGAGGTCCACCGCCAAAAAGCCGGGACAGAATCAAGATAGTGATTTTACACATGTTAATCTACATGCGCAGAAGATAATAACTCGCTTAAATCATGGAAAATCGATGTGCAGTTCTGGTTTATAATCGGAAATTGTTGTTCCGTGTACTGTATTTTATTTTGAAAAACACGTTTATATTTCCAGATAGAGGTTATATTGGGATTGGTTGTGATTTAAAATCCCGTTTCCAATTTCCTCATAATATTCCAAAGTTACAATGCACAGGGCTTATAAAGATCATGGCCTTCTAATTGTTTTATAAGGTCATGGGTGTGTGCGAAAGTGTGCGAATCAGTAATAATACATTTCATATCACCAAAATCGTCTGCTTTTCCACTTTGCTGCTCCCCATTGGGGATGCTTTTTTTAGAAGACACACTCTTACAGAGCACACCATCCAAACAAAACCCAAAAGAGGGAAACTGCTCCCTTGTCAATGACCGAAAATGCTTGAGCAGTCGTTATTGTTAGAACAGCTGAATGTTCTCATTAAGATGCACATAATCAGAAGGCGGTGACTCTCATTGGATCAAAGAAAGAATCACGTCGAATGTCCATCCGTAATAGGTCCATGATCATACTTTGCAAGAAACAAGTTTATACAGAACAAATCATAGACTTCTGAACATGTCGTCAAGATCAACATTTCTGTGACGTAATGTTGTTAAGGAGGCCTTTAAAATTATGACAAATTGTACAACGAATAACTCACAATAGCGATCACGTATCTCCGTATAATAACGTTGACAATATCTCTTCTGTTGAGCTAATCCAGAAAAGAAAATTAGATGTGATAATAAAAAAAAATGAGATAAGATCTGTTTTGGGCTCTACTAAGTTTGATTGATTTTATTGATGTTTTTATTCAATACCCCTCACCTTTCTATCACCTTCATTGCAAGCATCAGTGATTGTTAGTGATTTAATCATCTACACTTGGTCGGTCATAGGGCCGCCATTAAAGTGCGGGTTCAAAGAAAATTGCAAATATGGCAAATAACATATTACTAGAAACCGGTAAGCTAACAGATTACCATCGTACAAGTTTTAGGTCAACTACATATCGGGTGATTTATAAAAATACAAATAAAACCACCTCCATAGCATCTGGGATATACGAGAGATTCGCCAGAAAAATAACGATGTTTTAATGCCGTCACAATATGAACGAATCCTGCGCAAGCAGACGACATCCCATAAAGAATGAACATAATTGCAATGCTATTATTTCTCAAATTATAATGAGTTTAGTGTATATAAATGTGATGGAATTTTACACCATTCAAACAGGGATATGAAACCGATTCTGATAACTAAATTCTTTTTGTTTGTAAATACACAGAATATGGGCTAATGAACAATCAAAGAAACCACACTTTCAAATTCAAAACCCCCTGGAATGATAGCATGGACGCATTTGTTCCTCTTGAAACGCCGAACATACCGCGGTGTATGCAGCTGAAAATACAATGGCGTCTTATTTTGTTTACAAGCGACGGATTCCTTTATTTTTTTATCGCTGCATTTTTCATCAAAATAATACCATGCGCGGGGTTTAGAGTGAGGCAATAGATTAAACATTTAGCCTGACGGTAGTGAAGTAAGAGAAATAACTGAAGAAAAGATGACGAAACAGGCACTGAAAATGTGTGAGATGTCATGGGACATCGTCTGCTTGTGCAAATCATGTTCAACATGTGACGTCACACATCTCAGCAGCGATCGGAGAGCATTTCAGGTGCTATGCCGGGGCTGTTTTAAGCGTTTTGTAATTCATAATAATCATTACTTCGAATGTTTCCGAGCATTGAATTTTGATAACCTTGTCAAATCAAAGTGTCACCTTTGCAATAATGACAATAAAGATAGTTTTGAAAATCAATGAACCTTATCTTTAATTTAACACAATACCTATACATTACCACATGGTGAAAATTGTTTACGTATCCTTGTCGAACTTGTTTTTAATATTTGTATTTAATGAGGCTTACTACGAATCAACGGATCATCGCGTCCGGTCGGGTGGTCGCGTTACACGACCTTTCGTGAAACAAAAGCGGAAGATCATGTAAAGACGCGACCTTTCGCAGATTTGAGTAAGTTTTTTTCACAAATCGTAAATACATAGTTTACTGCGTCAAATTCATTTTTAGAAATAAAATTACGTCTGATTACAAAAAAATTGACATTCTTCCTTCAATTTTTGCGAAGCTTCACAGTTGTTGTCGTTTCTAGAATCTTCATCTCTATCAAGACGGAGCTATAATTGGGCGAAGTTACAACGCATATTGGCGATGTAGGCATCTAGATGAGAGAAACTCAATGGACCTTTTATTCTCAATCGAGTGTAATTAGAGATCTATTAACACCTTCTTGCTGAAGTGTCCTTCGTAGAAATACAAAACGTTAGCAATCTTAACTCATACGCCCCTCTCACCCACCCCCTCTCCCTCTCTTTCTGATGTAGATGGATAAACCCAAAGTAACTCGGTGAACCTTCTTCGAGTGTAATTATATTGCTATTAACACCATCGTGTTGAAGTGCCCATCAGTGAAAACCAGAATCAAAATCTTATTTCACACGCCCCCCCCCCCTCCTCCCCTCCCCCTCTTCTGACGTAGATGTATACACCCAAAGTTCTTTGTCTGTCATTCAGATGCCTAGATGTAACTGATGGGTGCAAACAGTGGTATTGTGAGAGGTGTTTATGAGGTACAAGAGTGCCCCCTTCACGGAGAAAGAGGGGAAGATTTTAGCATTTGTTTGTAACAATGGAATCAAACAATACGCCCAACTGTCATTCGAGGGGTTTCGGTAAATAGAGTTTTTGGTTTGGTTTGGTTTCGAGTGCTAACACAGGTGCAACACGGCGCATACTGATTTGATAAATAGATATTAGTGAGGAAGGCTTGCATGGGAAGGGGTATTCTTGTTAGTGGGAGGCCCTATATACGGTGTGGTGTTTTGTAATTTACTAAAGTAAACCATTTTTTAGGGGTAAAGCTATACAAATCTTTACAAAGTATTATCCTACATGGATTCTACCTTTGTGTTTTTGTTTTTTCTGTTCTAATTGTCTCTTTTTAATTATCGCAAATTATCTAGAAATTACAACCCCCTCTCTCTCTCTCTCTCTCTAAGAAATATTTATTTTTGCAAAGAATTTACTGTTGCTAACACAAAGTTACTCCGAAGTAATTGTCTATTTTCAGTTTCTTTCACCATATATATTTTTATTTTACAAGGTCATGCTTTGCCCTAATCAAATCCAGCAACTAGCGGTCATTCCCACATACCCATTATTTTTGGAATAATTTTTTTTTACCAAAGATTTACTAAAGTAAAATAGAGGTAAGATTGAGATGGCCGAACACACTGATGTGTATTCAGTGTATGTTATCCTTCATAGCGGTTTGCTTTCCGTATTTCTATATCATTTTCCTGATATTTCCTGAAGAATAACACGTTACAACTTTTATTTCCTCACTGTGGACAATGATTAACGAACTGAAAGGTTAGCACACATTCTTAAAATAAAGGTGACTGTTCATCGATTTGTTTGGTGCTCTGTTATCACTCCTTTGATGTTGATAAAATATTTTAAACGAAATAGCAATCTATGCACTAAATACGTTATGGAATCTATATTTTAATTAAATCAACGCAGTGGACTGATGAGAAAGGTGTTATATTCATCATGGTTTGACTCCTGTACAATCAGCGATTCGTTCCGTTATAATCAGAGTGATTGCCAAGGTAGTTAAGAAACAACCGAAGTCTTCTAACAGAGACGGAGTGAAAATTACAAGAGTAAATCAACGGATATTGATATTACGTAATGGGTATTGATTTATAATGAGGACCACTTTCATTAATATAACAGTGCGTAATTATAACGTTTTGAACCTCAGTCACACAGCCAAACCGACTCCATTCCGAGTGATTATTGCCCATTCGGTGTAATGTAATTTTTTGTTGGGTCTGTTGTCGGACTCGTTATAGTGTGGCTGAGGTATTAGTCCGCCACTAGATGGGTTTTGAGCATATATTATGCCTATATCGTCTTGAGGTGGGCTTTTCACTTCGTCTAAAGAGCAATGTTTTATTCTCAATTATTTATTAAGCGAATCCTGATTGTTTGAGATTGACGATAGCAGAATATTGATTTTCTGACCGGGAAGGAGATGGAGGAGGAGTAACAGGAGGTCACGTGTATTAAAAGCTACTGATAAGCAAACATCGGGGTATTACATTTATTCATAAGCATGAAATCTCTGAAGAGCATAAAAGGGGGTGGTTTGCTAAGCGTGTGCGGGCTTGGGCACCCCTCCCCGTACCCAATGATTTTGCTAAACTGATTGTATATATATATATATATATATATACATTTTTTTTGGAAGATTTAGCAACGTTGGCTACGTTATATTCTGTAACTTCTGATTTCTCTGTGATTCGACGAATGAATCGACCAGGTCTCTCTATCTTCGTTCACAGATAGCCGCCATTTTATGACAGGAATCCATAGATAAATATCAATCAAATCACCTAGCCTTTTTCAAAACTGAAGAAAGAAGAACCCAGTAATCGATGCTCCGGCCTACCGGAACAATGACTATAGCAGATGGCCTAAAGCAGTGCATCTGTAAGGGACAAAGGAAGATTCGATAACAACAAAAGAAGATTCAAGAATGACAAAAAAAGATTGGAGAATGACATAAAAGATTTAAATCTTATCACTGAAACCCGTGTGGCAGATAGTTTTTTTTTCTGAAGCATGACAAAGAAGATGTATAAAAATCAATGACGATTGTGGTTCAAGAAACAAGAAAATAAATCGAACTGCAAAGAAAAATATGTCTAGACGCATGGGTGAAAAGTTGAAGCCAAAGTTTTTAGTAGGGCATTAATAAAAGGATATTCATAAAAGAAACATTGTATATTTTCAGATAATATTATTTTATCTAATGAAGTTTCAAAACATGACCCGTGAAAATGACATTCTGTATAATTTTTTTTATATAGTTTAAGGGTTTCATCATTATTTGATTCTCTTAACATGTGAAAGTAAATTACTTTATGCAAGAAACTGTCTAGAAGTTATTTTGAATGGTTTATTATGTTGTTAATAGGAGCACCTATGGTTAGAGGTTTAGGAACATTTTCACAAAATGAATATTTCTTGCTGAAAATCACAAAAATTGAAAACACGGCACAACAGATATTAGTCTATATGGGCCATAAGAGCATCATAATACGGTACAAATACATTGATGATTATGTCACGTCATATTGAGAGAACTTCAAGAGTATTGGGGTGTTGCTATCCTTCCATATGGGAATAAACAGAATGAGACAGCTCATAAATTATTTCAAGTTAGTCAGAGATTTCCACTATCTCTTTAACAACCATCCTGCTACGTCACAATGATATATTAAATAATAACATTCCTTAGCAGCCAGTGGCGAGTCCAGAAGTTTTGTAACAGAGGGGGTGGGGTGCTTCGGCAGCCAAATTATATACGTGCGTGCTTATGAGAGTTGGCCACTGAGTTAGTGGAATATTAGAGGGGGCTCCTAAAGGGGCTTTTATGCGGGACTGCTATGAGACTTGATGTACGAATAGGGGCTATACACCCCCACCCCCCTTTCACTACGCCAATGGATTCGCCCTTCGCCAATGGATTCGCCAGTGGGATAATGAATTATAAGGAAGGGAATAACAAGGTCACTGTATTAATGATGCTGTTGACTTCTGTAATTCAGTTTAGATCGAAGCCATTGATCGATATTCTCATTGAACTTTTATTCAAAGTTTCAAATAATGGCTTTAAAGCATTGTGGTTTCAAATTCCTTGTCATAAAGAATGTTCTTTTTTTTAAGATTACATCATATTGCATGATATTGATTTTAACTAATGCTAAAAATTTCAGTCATGGTAGTAAACGCGTTACGACTTTTTTGTCACGAAGAATTCGTTTTATGAAATTCTTGGCGGTTATGCATGGTATCTTGATTATGCAGAATGCTTAAATTTCCTGTTTCGACGTAGTCATGGTAATCACAACAATAAACTTATTGATTAGCAGACATAGTATTTAAACAAATAGAAGATCTGATTATAGAAAATGTTAATCACGGTACCTTAAAGTGCGGTACATTATTGTTGTTTTCACTTTTTCTAACTCTGCTTCTAACTAAAGTTACCCCAATCGGTTTAGCTATTCAATCTATTTTAGCCCGAAAATCAATTTGTCAGATGCCGGATTTATCTGATAAATCAGAGCGAACATTCTTTCTATAATAAAGTCAGTATGGGGTGATTTCTCAACCAAATAACAATCGAAAATGATTTATTCCTGATTGCAAGATAAATTATATTCATTATTTACTTGTAACTCCCGTCAAAGTTTTACGTATTGGATAGTAAGAGATTCTTGGACAAGGCTTGGATCAAAACGACAAATATGATTATTCTGCATTTCGCTTGGCGGTTGTACATGGGGGAATATTCGGTCTTTCCCATTGAAACCAAAGTGGACACAGTCATTTCGTTCGATTAGATTTGATTTGTTTTGATTCGTCAGTATGAATACATTTAGAGCACGAAAATATACATATTTTGACAGGATAATCAATGAAAACTGACAAATAGCTTATTCATTGGCAGATTGGGGTCCTAAGAATATATTTGAAAAGCATAATTATTTAATTCTCGGTCCCCCCTCCCCATCCCCATCAAACGATGCTGAACTCATCTCAGATTTCACGCTATTGTACCTGATATTACCAGCCTTAAAACATGGATAATAATCAGCTTCGATATGAATCAGTCAATCAGGAGGCTGTTACTTCATCGAGACTTATCGATTTCTTCTGAAAATGTTGTTTCTCACGAACATATAATATATTGATTTGATACGTTTTGCTTGACTCGCTCGAGACAATGCCACATATTTTTAGAAATTAAATCGATTGCCAACGTAGAGTGAAGAACAATGTAGTGATTTAGTAGGGAAGGTTACTGATCATTGATAAGTTCTAAAAATAAAGTTGATAGTTGTTATACTCTCTTGAAAAATGTTATGAATGTGTTATTGATTTATTAGGAAAGGTAACTGATTCAATAATTGGGACGGTCTATTGTAAAACGTTATGAAATCTGTTCATCTCATCTACCAAGCATGGAATGGGTAAAAACTATGGGTCTAAGGTTGGTTATAAGATTGAATCTTAATTCATCTAATTATTAAATCAAATCAAATTTGGCTGAAGACTGGTTTCAATTATTATCACTGCCCAAGTTCATCAAACTGTCGTCCCTTATTAGCAGTGTAGGTTTTCCTTAGTTCATTAGAAGTGATTTAGTGGGAGTTTTCTTATTAATTTAAAAAAGCTTGCAGATAACTAAACGTTAGCTCTGGCAAAAAAGATTTCCTTTCAAATACATACATGAATACTGTTCCTTGTTGCATAGTTCACTCTATTACATGGCTCTAGTTGTAGAATTGTGACAAAGTTTGGCATCAAGATCTTAATACACTATCACGTTCGATTATAACAAAAAGATTTGATTGATTAATATAATGAAAATTTGTATAAGGACTCACGAGGTCTCAAGGTTTTGCTTATCTAGGAACTCCTTTTTCTGATTTCATTCGTGTATTTTGTTTGTATTTTCTTTATATTTTAGATAGATAGATAGATAGATAGATGCTCCTAAAGAGAAATAAAATGCAGAAACATACTTACTATGCAAATGGTAGAAATTTGAATCTCTCTTAAGGAAAAAACCCTTCCAATTCTGCTTGTGTGAATCAGTTTAAATTCCTTTAGCAGCGGGGGTTGTCTTCTATCGATTATTGTTGAAAATCTGAACCATTATCACCGACTCCAGATTAGTTTGCATTCAAATATAGAAAGACAATGTATAGATGCGACCCTGCAATATATCCATGGTTCCAGTCATTTCATTTTGCTCTTCTTTGAAATTTGACGAAACTCTTTTACTTCATAGGATGCCACAGAAAGTTTCGGTCTATCCTCTTGCATAAGGGTGTCGATGTATAAGCGAAATGTAGCCCATGCAGAATTGACGAGATTTTGTAGCAGTACTGATGTGTTTATATATGATTTATGTACAATATTCCAACAGAATTTGTTTTCGACGTGGTGAACTATCAACAGCTTGGTTCAGCTTTAGAATTGCGTCGTCCTCCAGGGAGTAATATTCTCGCGAAGATACAGAATTGAATGGGATTTTAGCAAGATCACTGAAGATATAGGCCTACTCCTTGAAAACCCAATCTAACACAAGTATCATTTATTTCACAAAGACTTCGTGATCCTCTTAACCTGCTAAGGCTTAATCGGTGAAACACTTGACAAAGGAACTCAAGAACAGTAGTCCTATGTCATTTTCCAATCTCTGTAAGAATGATACGCCGGACTCAACTTGAAGATTAACGGAGACTGTCTTGAGTACACAGTGACAATCACAAAATGCAAAAGAGGGTGGGAAATTGATCGATATAATTTATGGTAAGATCACTAGTTCGCTGCAAGACAGTAGAATGAATATGCATTCCAAGAAATATTTCAGAAGGTCTTTGAAGGGAAAATGAACCAGAGCCTCAAGCATACAGTAATGACAATTTGTCTGAAGGCAATTGGTGATACACAGAATTGTTCAAAAATACGCCAGGGAGTAATCCTGGTAGTTAAAAAATAGTGATTCCTTAGGCAGCGATCTGAGCTCTATGAGACGCAGTCTTCGAAGTGCTTCGATGATGAGATGATGTTTGTCAAGATTATAGAAGAAATCTTCGAGAAGAACTCATCTTTCACTTCGATCTTGATGAATGATAAGATTTTAATGACATCAATCACTTCAGCAACAGTTATAATCCCTTCCTATGCACTCCAATCTCCTTTTCAGAACAGCACCAGCTTGTTATTTCTTTATTTCACCCAGTTGTAGAAACGGTTGCAATAATCCTCCCGAATCCAACGCGAGCAAGCTCATCGAATGCCAAGGCACCACTCATTACACTCATCACAAATTGATACCAAACGTCAGCAGTGTGTGATGGGTTAAGAGACAATGATGACATAGAAATGGAACGAGTTGCTGGCAAGCCAGGATTAAGGTTCTAAAACGGGAAGTATTCAGAAGGGTGGCTTCAGTAAGACCCCATACATCGCGTATTGATATGACTTCTTTCTCGCTTTCATATCTGATGGGTTAATAATTGTTGGCGCCATGCTTGGCTGGTGAAACTGTATAACAGATACATCCCAATGCACGCTACTCATCGCAGAGGGTGATCTATTATGCGTCGGATTTCTTCGCTAACCTTATTTTTCTCTTCTCGATGACACTCATTTATCTTCATTATCATTCGACATTAGGCTAATTGAGCTCCTTCGTGTAAATTGACATTCAGACATTGTGTTCCTCGTGTTTTGAAACGTAACACATTCGTTATATAATCAATTGAATATATTCAGTCAGCTCGTTTCCTTTATGGTAGACGAACAACAACTATACATTGCATTTAATTTGCCGCTAAGTTCATTCAAATGCAATAATGATTCTTATTTGTTACCTTGAGTATGAGGAGGCACGTGGCGGATTTCAAGGTCGTTTGTATAAATGTCACAGTAACCATGGTGACAAAGAAATACAATGTGATCTTGTTCATGATTTTGACATTGTAATAATGAACTTCAATGAAATTTGACGAATATCTTGGGTTTATTGATACCTAATTATTTGTTTTTAACTTCTCCTTTTTTGCTTCTTGATAGAGGTCGAATGGTCTAAACTCTTTCCTTCTCTAGACACTACGCTCTGCAAATGCTTTCTCTCTCTCTCTCTCTCTCATCTCTTTCTCTCTCCCCCCTCTCTCTCTCTCCCCCTTTTCCCTCATAAGTTCCCTGTTTGTCTTCCTCATTATAACTCTTTGATTGAGTTGCTTTCATTCTCTTGGTTTCTTTAGAACATTCCATGTGGCTTCCTATTGTTGTGGTGTGTTTTGTATGGAAAGACACCTCCAGGCATCGGATTAAAGGCGACCCGTTATATTTATACCGAATATAACGGGAGCCTGGCAGCATTATAAGCTACGCATTAAAAACAGTGACGGGACAGTTAAATTCAGTATTTATAAACTTTGAAACCAGAGAGATACCAGAGCAAGGGAAAGTGGTAAAATGGTTGAATGACTATATTCAGAGAGAGAGAATTTAGGAGGAAGGAATACGAACACTACAAAAACAAAAATATAGTCACATGATTTGAGACTATTGTTATATGCACACCGTCAAATTCCACTGAGGTAAACAATTTTATATAGAAGGCACACATTTCGGGCGTATAAAGTGTGAAGAAATAGTATTTTCTTTAGAATAAGACATCTTCAAATATACCAGTTCCTCTAGTTCTGGATAATACCAGTGGCGTATCCGTGCTTAGACACCAGGAGGGGCAACACATCTCACCTTACGGGGATAAATGTACACTGTTGCCCCAAAGTTTGGGATATTTTTCAAACCTCTGTTCATGAAATGATTGTGACAATATGGTTTATTCTTGATAGAAACGTTCATATCTTCTCATAAATTTCTTGATAAATCCCAAGAGCCATAGAGAATGGTCTGTATGATTCTGAGAGGTCAACACTTTATATGTTAATAATAAACCATATTCACACAATCATTTCATCAAAAGAGGTAAACAAAAATATATTCCAGCTTTATGGGCAACAATGTGGTTGAGAAAAGAAACCACTCTTTGAGGGCCCTATACCCTTGCATAAGGGATAGGGTATGAGCTTGATATACATGTTCAAAGAGCAGGCTGCCTTCTTTTTACCTTGGTCGGAAGTATGTCAGGAGGATCAAATTGCCTCACCCCCCCCCCCTCACCCCCTCCTTCAAACATGCTACTGCATTGTACCATTTTCTTTAGTGTGTAGATCTTCATCAGCGAAGAAATAGTCATCTACATGCTTACCTTGATATGCGACAAGAAAATCTAATCGATTGTTAACACCTTCAGAAAAGAAAGCTTTTAAGGATCAATAAAAGTGACGCTTCCGTACAAGACATCTTTATATTGCATGCTACGATACATCGACCCACTACACAGACGTTAGAAATCATATCTGACACGTCTGAAGTAAATGAAAGTGTATTGTAATTTGGGAAAGATATGATATGTTTTAAATGCAAGCTGCGTTATGATAATTCAGTTGTGTATTTAAAGATGGGCCAGTATTAAACGTGATTAGTCTGAGCTCTGTAATCGCAAAAGCAGTAGGCTATGTTCAAATTTAAGTAAAACAACTGCAAATAATTAATACAATTTCCCTATATACGAAAACAAAGCTCTCGTAAATGTAAGAAAACAAAAATAATGTATCAGGCTGTAAAATATATCGTCTGTTAAGAGACAGATGGGCATTGACCCATTTAGTTTAACATAGGACTAATGCCCTTCTTGCTCTGCTAAGGCGATATAAACGTATACCTGTACAATTTTGAGACTATTCAGGCTCAATATGTGAGAATATAACACCAATCTGCCAGAAAGCAAATGTACTTACTTGATTTCATTGATGAAGACTTGATAATGGTTGTCGTCCCATAAACTCGACGATCTCAGAATATCTTTCTCTCCTGCGGTGAGCGAAATCCAGTATCCCAGTAAGGTTTTTAAACAATGTCTTTCATGTCAGTCCATGAATGACTTGTTATCCACAGAAATGATGGCTAACTGATCTCAATCATTACCCAATCTTCAGGTTCTTACGTTGGCGTTGATAAGTACCGGTGATGAACAATAATAAAATGCTAAATTTCCAAGCCGTAGTGCGCAGGCTGGTAGTCGTTGTTGATCACGGGAACAGTGTCGTTTGGTTGCTTTATAAACCAATCGTAGTTTCTCATACTTTGTCTTTCAAAGAATGACAGAGATGAGAAATATTGTCATTATCCACTCTATTGAACACTATTTTAGTACAAAATTGATGTATTCATTCCGTGTAATATCAGCGGCGTTTAATTTCTGGCGAGAGAGTGAGAGCCAGAGAGAGCCGATGTTCCACAAACTAGTTATGCAATAATTACAGCTTCCTATTCCAAACAGAAGAAAGACGAATAAAATTACTCACAAATCATCAAGGTTCCTATGTTGGCGTAGGCCTTTACATACATCTCCGTTTGTAACATTAACACGATTAATTAAGACGCACCTTTCTTCCAACGGCACCAACATAACATAACAATGTGACTTGATGCTCAGCTAGCCCTGTAGTTTGGAAAGGAAGCCATCACAAACACATAGTATACTTTTACGGGCACACGTTAAGTGAAACGAGTTTTGTGTTACCTCTCTTTATTTTTCGTCCTTTGTCAATATTGTCCATTCTTGAACTGTGTCTGTTCAATAGTCATTGAATAATTTTAGCCACTTGTATCAATTTGCAGAGGCTGGTCTCAACAATAGGGAGGGCAGACCCTAGATAAATGCTTTATTAGCTACATTTTGTGTACAAGCCCGGGACTACAAACCTACTAGAGTAGGTGCTGTGACACACAAAACACACAAGGTAAAGGGATAGAAAGTACCCTCATTTTGAAAATCACATTGCCGCCCTTGCGATTATGATTTCTTCTGAAGTTGCTTTTGTTTGTTGTTTGTCTGTTTGATTGTTTGTTTGTTTGTTTGTTTTGTTTTTGTTTTTTGTTTGCCGGCCGCTCTTATTCTTGGCAGGCCCTAACGCGTAATGCATTTTGGTGTGGTATTCTAAATGATAACATCGTATTATTGCCAGAGGAATGATTTCCTAGCATAAAAACAATAACGCGATTAGAAGTCAATTGGACAATTCCATAATGTGGAAAAGATTGATATCTTTCCCTTAAACGACCCGAAATGGTACATAACTGCCCATTGCTCCTTGGTAATTCAACAAATCTTGACTTTCTTTTTCTTTTTCACTTTTCATCTTTTTAATCTAATGTTTGTCCTTCTAACTTCAAGCATATATCTGTATAAAAGAAAAGAATTCATGAAATCTTTCCTGTTTCTCTCAACTCCAATCTTTCTTCTTTTTGGTTCTTTAAAGTTACGTCCTCAATTTTGTGCCCTCCTTACATCATGTTTAAAGCGTCATATCTTCATTTTATTTGTAAATACTTCTTTCATCCCTCCTTTAATTATTCCTATTTCTTTCTTCCTCTGCCTCTCTCATACTCACTCACTCTCTCTCTCTCTCTCTCTCTTCCCTCTTCTCCCTCTTTATATTCCCATCTCGTCCATATCTCCCTCTCTGTTTTGCCTATCTTTTCCCCCTCTCTCTCTCTCCTCTCTCTCTCTGTCTCTGTCTCTTAGTCCCCGTCATATTGATGAGACTGACATCACACCACACACATAAATTAAATAAACCACAGACAACTTTGTCATTTTTCAGTCACTCACATGTTATTTAATACATAATTATGAAGCAAAACACGCCAAAACGGCAATGTTGTAGTATCATTTTCAGATATAATATGAATAACATTTACAATTACATTATGTGATAGGAAAGTTAAATGCTTTTTCATGTACAATTTCATTTGACTCTTTCTTCCTTTATCTCCTACTCATTAATATACCTTAGAGTAGTGCACTGTCTTTCTCTAGAAACAAGTTCATTTCTTATATTACTTGGCAATCTAAAAAAAAGGGTGCAAAACAACAGAGAAATCGTCAAACTAATTTTTAGTGCAATTTGTGGCTTGATTACATAACAATTTTACAATATTTGTAGGTACATACATCCATGTATGAAGCATAAATTACACGCATAGCTCATTGAAAAGAATTCTCACACTTTCGTTTCCCCTCCTCACAGAAGTTGAATTTCTAATCTTACACTGTTTTAGACCTGAACAGGTTTGTTGTAAATTATGTGGTTTTACATCAAAACACAAAAAATGAAATATGCCTATCAAAATTTGAAAGCTTAGTACATGTAGTTGAATGAAACCAGCACAAAAGCTGATAATGCCAATATGAACAAAACTCAGCATCACATACTTTTGCAGAGCTTTTTTCTTCTTCAAAATTTAGCAAGCACACACTGTCATCAAGCGAAAAAACCAATGAGATCAAATTCATACGATTTTGTTAAAACCAAACTTTCAGACTTTTAGGCAATTTGTCAAGATTTTTGTCAATTTGGCAAGCTGTGACTGTCAGCTCCCAATGAACATGTCATAATATTCCTGACTTGTGTTCCTTGATAACAATTGTAAATGAATAAAAATATTCAATGTCATTTTCATGACACATTACCAAGAAATCAACCAATGGCTTTCAATGTTTCTAAGTAATTTAAAATTGCAAATTTACAACAGTAATTTACAATAGTAAATTACAACATGTAATTGTTATTCACAAAAGTAAGTTACAAATTACACTGTTAGTCTAAACATGAAATATAACTAGTTAAATTACACCTGGCAGTTGATATGATGATTAATGTTTCTTCATGAAGCTCATGAACCATTACTCTCATATTTCATAAAACTGTGTTTCTTCCGATCTGTATTTTTTTCATTCTAAGTGAAAATATTTTGCATCTAATTTTATTGCATTGTGCAAACAGAGCATCATGTGGTATGAAAGACTAGACACCGATTTCAAGTCGTATTTCATTCAAAAAAATCATATATGGAGGAAAAAATGAAGAAAAATGTAAAACTACAGACTTTATTAGATTACAATGAGGGAAACATAAAGATGATATGAAATCATCAGTAGAAGCTAAACATGAATTTACATTACAACAAAACATCCAGTTATGATTTATCAGTGGAACAATATTTGGTAGGTGGAAATTATACAAGGACTCATAATAGCGAGGATGAAGAATTGAGCAGTAGTGAATAAGAAATGATACCTTAGTCATACCGACAGGACCCACACTAGACCCACAACTGACCAAACGAAACTATAACATTACGTCTATGGCCAATAATCGGTCAGTTTGGAGTCAGTTTGGCGGTGTGACTGGGTATAAAACCTTAGTCATACCGACAGGACCCACACTTGACCCACAACAGACCAAACGAAACCATAACATTACGTCTATGGCCAAGAATCAGTCGGTTTGGAGTTGGTCTGAAGTCGGTTTGGCGGTGTGACCAAGGTATGAATGACACATAATAGACTGGATGAAGGGCATCACAAGGTCATAGCTATCTATCTACAAGCAAACAGAATCGATGGCAAGGATTTGGTCCTAACACTGTACATCTTCTTGCCTAAAACATGATTATTTTCTCTCATGAAAGCTGTATTCTTATCATTATCTCTCTCTCTTTCTCACAATATTGAACCAAAACAAAATTGTGTTCTTCTTTGTCTCTCACTCTCTCTCTATTTCTGGTAAACATGCACAGTGACACTATCCTCTGATAAACTTTGCAGTTCAGGTAACTTTGAGATAATATTGAAGTCAGTAAGGTAGAATAGAGGGAAAAGAAGTTAAGGATGAAAACATGATGCTAAGAGAGAAAGAAAGAGAGGGGAGAGAAGAAAGTATAACATTTTCCCCCAGTGTATACAACCAATCTCATTTTAATCTTTATTATCAATTTGTGCAACGCAACAATAAACTTTAATCCCATCCTTTCCGAGTCTCCTAACAGATATTTATCATAAGAATAGTGTGCTTTTGATATATCTCGGTCAAACAGAAGAAAGAAAGAAAATCTGATGTGCTCAATTCTGCCATGGCTGAAACAATATAGTGCAACTTGGGATCACTTCAATGTATTGGCCTAAGATTGTACAAATTGAATAAACTCGGTGAATAAAATCAAAACATATACTCTATGGAAAAAAGAAAAATGTAAACTAAACAGGTCACATCTAATTGTAGCTGCAAAATGCATTTAACGGATGATTTGGAAGTCTGAGCTTACGCTATGCTTTCCACCGTTCACTTTGTAATCAAAGCTATGAAGCATCATTCATCATTAGTCAATATATACAAATTTTCTCTCATACAAATTCATTGGCTTAGATACAAAGAAACATAAAGACAAACAAAAAATGTTATATTTACTTTCATTTCCATACAAGATTCACAAAATAATTATATCATAATGCTGAAGAAAAAATATCTGAAACACTTTAAATAGATATACAAAGTGTCTCATGGTATTAGAAGAAACTATGCAGATTAGAAAGATATATGTAGCATCAAATGTTCAAGTCTGTGAGATTGTCTTCTTCTCCCTTCAATTCCTCCCACTGAGTTGTGCATTGAAGAAGATATATAGCTAGCTGCCTTAGAGGGGTCTTTAAGGATAAGGAACAACTCTGCAAAGATTCATGCACCAGCGCTGATATGTCAGGTATAATCGTTCATTCTTTATTCATCATGGATCAAAACCCGTTTTGTGTTTTCATAGCCAGCCTTAATAGACGCCTTCAGACGGATATGACCGTACACATCAAAATTCCCTCCTTACTAATAGCATACTTAAAGTAGTTTCTCCAGAAAGCTCTTTGTATTTCAACAATACTCATCGATTTCATATAAAATAAGATTGCCACAATTAATGACCAATGACAGAACTGATGATCCATATCTCCTGTCCCGTCACTCCTTATTTCATAATGTCCATTTTCTTGTTTGTCTCTTCTTCCACAAATCCACATTTATTACCACATGAGATAACAAATTCAGAAATACTGATATATATCTGGCCTTATGTCAGTTCTTTAACCAGTTTAATACCAAAAGTGAAGCATTGCTTTGAATACTGCATCAATTTCTTTCTGTATTGAAAACGGCACAATGCTTCGCCCTACACCACTGGCTAACACTAAATTAAGGGTGATATTCAACAAAATTCCTTATTTCTACCCGAGAACAGAGCACAAATATTACTGGTAATCTTGATTGTCTGATCAAAATTTCAAAAACTTTCACATGATTGATGTTACAATATTCCTTTCAAAGAATTACAGTCAAGTTTGCAGGTTTCTCATATTGCCTGTATTAATATCTTGTACATGATTAGTTTGTAGAATCTGAAACATATATAATAGCTATTGATGGACCCTCGTTCACTGGGCTCCAATGCTGCATAAGCTATCATCACTCTTGCGATTAACTCTGGAAAAGGGTTGATTAAAGAAACAACAGTCATGGATCAAAAATGGGTGCAATCGGCTAGACTCCACTCCAGTCTTTTCATACTTGATGCAAAGTTTATTCCAGCTCAGAACTAGGTTCTCCCAAACCTAATGCGGTTCATTTCTTTCAAAAGGCTGTTGTTCATCTTTATTGAACCATTTCATTGCGAAGAGAGAAAGAAAGAAATAACAGTGATATATGAAAATGATTACGGTGAAGAATCCAAAATGGCTGCAATCAGGGAGTTTCCTTTTTCAACTTGCTTGATGCTTTACAAAGTTTATTCCAGCTCCTGCGCAGAGCTGGCATTCCTTTCAAAGATGATCCATGATCGCTACAAAGGCTGCCATCTCTAGTATACATATGACCAGTGGTTGTTACACCTTGAATGCGAAGTAAGAAATACCGGTGATATAAACACCATAGAAATACATGTAAATTGAAAACGATCCAAACGGGTCAACTCTCTACCCATGGAAAAACAGGGAACAAAGAGCTATTGACCTCCAATAAACAATGACCTTTGACCTTTGACCTTAGTAGACCCAGCTGACGGGAACCCATTGTGGCGTTGTGCATATTTCTTCCATAGCATTCTCCAGCGTACGTATCGTGTCGTCGATGTCGTTGTTGACGATTGTGAGATCAAAGAAGTGACCGTAGGCCTGGCGGAGGAGCTCAGATTCCTTGGCAAGTCTTTCCAGGCTGCTATCCTGTAATCATAATAATAACAATAACAACAACGATGATAATACTTCTGCACAACATCCACAAGGAACTTCTCCTTGCCTCAGGTGAGCTGATATCATAAGGTACTCAAATGTTCCAGACATTTCTTCAAATAAAGTATTCACTAATTACACATGGGCTGACTGTGTGCTGATGTAGATTATCATATATAATAGGCTGGAATTAAAATCCTCAATCTATATCAAGACAACCCTTAACAAAATAATATAATGTAAACCCTAGGACAATTACAAGACAAAAGACAGCAAGCAGCACTAAACAAAGAGTATTTGACTACTCCCCGTTTGTGGTATATCACATTTTTTGATAAGCACCGGTGTTATAGGAATAATTGTCCATATCAATCACAACCTGCTGCTTTGAAAGTAACATAACACAAAGTTTCTTCCTAAATTTGGAGAAGTTAAGTTGGGGTTTCATATTCAGCAAAGCTGTAGTGTATTGATCTAATAATCTTTGACTGGTAATCAAGGACCAAAGTTACACTCAGGTAACTAACTGTTTGAAGGTTTCTTTATTTCTTGTGGTGATTTTAAGACCACAATACACTTCACTTAGTCACAGTTCCCACCTAAAAGGATAACTCCTCAAGCTAAGCAACAAGACTCCTTGCTACTACTACAGTTTTCACATTAAGAGTTTCATGTACTTACATGAACGTCATTCATTCCAGTGAGTGTTGGTGCAGCAATGAAGACAACGAATGGAGCAAACTCAGCACATCTCAATACCTTCAGAGCCTACATAGAAATAAAGACATCCAATAGATATATTTAATTCATCTGCATATCTTATCAATAATGCCTATTTCCTGGGCCGGTATTCTATTCCATACTTTTTTAAGTTAAACTTTTACTTAGTTTTTGCTAATTAAAGCTAAGTAAAATGTCTTCAGTCATATTCAGATCACATCTAAGCAATTTACTTTCGCAAGCCAACTTTACGGCAAAATACTTACTGATAAGCATTGTAACATCACACGGTCAATCAAAAGTAATTGCATCACAATAAATGCGCGCTGATATAATTGTGCGCAGGTTATGATACTGTGTTAGAAAACCATATGCCTGCCAATCAAGGCTTCCAAATAATTGACTTAAGTCTGGTAGGGAGCTGTGTTAAATTTAGGTTAAAATACTTAGCCACAAGTTTGAACTGAATACCAAAATTATTTTATCTCAGCCGAAAACTAAGTAAAATACTCAAATTTCAAACTTAAGTATTGAATTGAATACTGTCCCTGATGACCTACAATCATAAACAATGTAGGCACCCTGCAATCAGACTTCTCAAATACAATCAATACTCCTACAAAAGTAAACAGGATAACTTATAACTGAAATTCAAGTGGAAAAATCATCCATGAATTTGAATGTGTATATATATCAAAGGGTATGTTATAGCATATGGCCATTAAAATAAGCTCAACAATTCTGTCCCTTATCAAACTCAAAAGGATAGTCTTCAAATTGCCACTTGATGACAAATGAAATTCAACATCTCCCTGCAAAAGTACTGAAGTTACAAAACGAGAGCAGAACACTTATCTTCTTTGGAAAAACACATATTTATGTACTTTGATAGAGAAATAAATTAAATACATTCACATTTCAAATACACCATGTACTGTATGAGCTCGATCTACATGTACAGTCAAACCTGTCTTCAAAGACGACATTTTTTGTTTCCCTTGAAAATGGTTTCTCATTGAAACATGTAATAAAGGAACCTGTCTACAAAGACCACATTTTTTGTTTCCCTTGAAAATGGTTTCTCATTGAAACATGTAATAAAGGAACCTGTCTACAAAGAGCACCTGTCTACAAAGACCACTTTTTGTGTTTCCCTTGGGCGGTTGCTATAGACAGGTTTGACTGGATTAGTCAATGACAAGTACTCAACTAAAATGATCTGAAGTCCCATACCTGAGGTTCCACGTCGAGTATAGCAATCAGACTCCTATTATGAATCTCTCTGATTGTATCTAGCTTAGTCCCGTACATAGCGTCTTCATGTGTGCCATACTCAAGATACTTGTTGTTAGCAATGTCGTTCATCATCTCCTCGTGTGAGACAAAGAAGTAGTTCTTGCCATTCTCCTCATCAGATTTACACCGTCTTGTCGTGTCTAGAGGGAAGAGAAGAGAAAGGGGGAGAGAGACAATAACATAAGATGGACTCGGTTTTGTATTGTAACCTTTTAACAAATATAACAGAAAAGCAGATACAAATGTTGTAGAAATAGGAGAATAAGAAGGAGGATGGATAAGATGAATGAAGATTGAATACAAAAAGTAAAGGATGAAGACATTTTTTGAAAAAGTACATAATTGAAGAATTTTCAATGTTTTTACTGTGAAAATTTTCACTTTCTTTTCTGACAATTTTTTCTTCAAATTTGCTCCAAATACTTAAACATTGATAAGCAAACTGACTGTATTTGTCAACAAATCTCCATCCAGCTTCTATGTGAGTCATCTATACATTGAAACACAATGGACATGTATACATGAGCCATCTATACAGTTTCACCAACTCAGTTGAGTGAGATAACAATATGGTGCATGTTGCTATGTCAGGCAAGAACAAAACAAAACAGTATTCCTCGCTGAACTGAGCAGGCGGACACTATATCTAGTTGGCTGTTAGCAGGGAGTTTGAGGTCTACTTACGTGGGATTGGATATGCATATTTATTAGGATGACTTGTGATGAGTGTATTCTTTATGTGTCTCCTGCCTACACCATGTGCTCCTAAAAGAACTAATGTTTTCCTCATGAACGCAGGCAGTCTGACCACCTCCTCGTATGTGACAAGATCTAGTTGGTCGAATACTGCGTCAAGGAAGGAACAAGAAAGATAAAGAGTTTCATAAAATATCAAGGCAGCATCTCATGAAACAGTCAGAGTACAAGTTTGTTCTATTAACTTCTCAAAGGAATATCAGCAAACTCAAGACTTGCGACAGTTTTGAGTTCTGGTAATGATAGAAAATAAATTCTCACAAAATTCAACAAAACTTACTGGAGATAATTGTCACAATGCATTTTTGTGTCTTTTATCTGTAAAACGTAATGCAAAGGTCCTATCAAGGCTGGACTAAAACTCTAGAATTGTTCAAAGCTGTGGGTAAGACGTTATGTTCTAACCTGCATTGTGCTTGGCTAGGTATTTATCTCTGTATTGCTTCTTTCTTCTTCCAAACCATGTACACGATGCCTGTTGCTCTTTCTTTGCTCTCTCTATTGCCAGACATGCTACTCTCCTGTAACATTAAGAAAAACAAATCAAAACATTAGAAACATTACTTCTTCTATTGTAATACATGTACAGTCAAACCTGTCTATAGCGACCGCCCAAGGGAAACACAAAAAGTGGTCTTTGTAGACAGGTGGTCTTTGTGGACAGGTTCCTTTAGTACATGTTTCAATGAGAAACCATTTTCAAGGGAAACAAAAAATGTGGTCCTTGTAGACAGGTGGTCTTTGTAGACAGGTGGTCACTAAAGCAGGTTTGACTGTATTAGTACCAACAGCTCTTTGTATAATTCTCTTCTCAATCACATCCATGTCAAGATGCTCATTTTCTCCAATTGACTGTAGTGTTATAAAAACCGTTTGGATAAAAGTTTTTGAAATTTCGATTTCCAATCATAAATATCTTGATAATCAGACAGGCAATCGATTTGTAAAAGTTATGGGATTCCAGACTGACTTAAATGTTTATAATTATGATTGCAACATGAGCTAAATCCAGGATTTTGTTTAGAATCTGTGGCAAAGATACCCAATATCATATATTTTTCGACAGCCCCTTTCAAGCCGAACAGGATTAACTGTTGTATTCATAGAATCAGTCCATTGATAAGCATTGTTGTTGAGTTTAATGGCGTTTCCATCGTCATTGGATGATTTTTGCCAGGCAGTGTGAGAGGGCATAGTTACTGGTCCTCTCTTAGTACTTTTGCTCTGTTGGATCGGCGATAGCCTAGTGGCGTTGTGTTTATGAAATTAACAATGTCAGTAAATTGTTAGTATATAGTTATTTTCTGTATTGTTATGCAGCTTGTTATTTTAAAGAATAAATTAGGAAGGAAGGGATGAAGTGGTTGAATATTAGTTGAGATCAGTTCATTACGTTAGGATGTTAGTTTAAAGCCTCTCTCCGTATAATGAAGCAATTTGTACAGTTTATATAATGAAGCAATTTATACCGAGGATAGTACCACTGTCACTAATAGATAATATAGCGAAACATAATTAATACTCTATTTTTATAGCTGAGCATCACAGTTCGTTGTACCTTCCACTGCCTTTTAAAAAAGCTACCACCTTTCCTATATATTCCTCGTTTCCTAGTAAATGACCTAGATTTGGATTTTTGGTCTTTAGTGCTCTGTACATGCTTCTTCTTTGTCTTTCATATTTTGGGCATGATAATAAAAAGTGATCAATTGTTTCTATCGTCTGGCATTCTACACATAGTCCGGTATCGTGTTTTGTAATTAGATATTTATAGTAATTCAGGTTACATTTACCAAGTCTGAATTGGTGAATTAATCTTTCATCCTTTCAGTTCAAACCTTTGATTTTAAAAACATTATTTACATTTTTATTGATGCTATACAAGTGTCTTCCTTTCTCTGCTTTATCCCAGAGGCTTTGCCACATGGATTTGTAGTAAATGTCTGATTCTCTTATGAACTCACTTTTGCTTTGGTTTACTATGATATCTGTGTGTTGTTTTTTCAAAGCTTGTTTTGCCAACAAGTCAGCTCGTTCGTTTCCTGCTAGGCCGCAGTGGGCTTGGTACCCATTCAAGGTTTACATCAATCCCGGAGAAGTTTATAGCCAGTAATTTTTCGTATATCTCAACTATTATGCTGGATTCTTTCATATTTTTGATTGCTTCTAAAGCTGAGACTGAATCTGTTAAAATCACAACTGCAATTGGATGATATTCTTCTATCCATTCAAGTGCCATTAATATAGCTACCAGTTCCGCTCTCATGATGGATATATTAGATGTTTTAAAGCATTTACTTAAGCTTAGTTTTGGGATATAGTAAGCTGCTCCTGTATACCCTTCCTGTTGTTTTGAAGCGTCTGTATAGATTCTTAAACAGTAATTCCATTTTTCTTAATGACCTCTACCGCATAATTTTTTGAATCTATTGATGGAGAAAACTTCTTAGAAACAAAATCCTTTATATCTGTAGATATACATGGCATCTTGTAGTGCCAATAAGGCCAATAATGTTTAATCGCCATGCATTCAGTGAGTTTTTCAATATTCCCTATTTCCTATTATCTCATTGCTTTACAAGGGCTCTTTTATATCTCTCTTGGTAGCTTTCTTTCTTTACTTTTTGATCTTCTTTTAGAGATTTGAAGGCCAAAGCCTCTGTTTATCTCTTCTTTTTAAACTGAGGGTAGTGCTTATTGGACTTGGTGGGAGGGGGGGGGCAAATTGTCCCAAGCCCCTGTGTATTAATTTCCCCCCTTTTTTTTAGGAAAGACCAATGTATGGCAGGCTTCTACATACCACTCTTGGAGCTCTGGTGATGGAATGAGGCCGGCTGTACCATTCAGAGGTTCACCTTCTTTCCTGGCTTGCCACCAATTATGATCATCTTTACTGATGATCTGGAGGATGTCACCGCAACGGAAACTAAGACCTGCTTGTTGGCATGGTATCAAGTCATCTTGACCTGGGTCATAGTCAAACTGGGCTCGAACGTAGATCTGTAGAGGGCAGCAGAGGGGTGAATGAGAGGAGACAGTGAGGCAAAGAGTATTGGGAGAAGCATATGAGAAATTCAAAGAAAAGAAATTAGGAGACAGAAAAGCATTTTGGAATATCATAAATCCTAACATTTTCTTTTTAAAGACACATTTGTTTAATCAAGAATTATTACTACCATTTCTAAAACACCTTAATTCTTTTCCCAAAAATTGTTTTTTATTGTTCAGACAATAATGGGAAATTTTAAGAAATTTCCAAGAGTCATCTGTGTCCTCGTATCTTGTAAGAGAAATAGTTTTTTCCCCCAAACAGATTCATGGCTGACACAAAAGGCTACACCAGTACATTTCTGGCACGCCTGTCTCCCATACAAGTTTCCTCTCAACCCTACAACTTGCAACTGTCATCATTCCCTACCTCAAACTGTTGATCTTCACTCCTACAGTGAATGGGATACCTCATTACCTATTGAATACTAAGCATGAGACGACTTGGGGTAGAACCTCAGTCTACATACATGTACACTGCATGTTGAGTGAATGTTAGATGAAAATTAAATCATCTTCAGTCGTTAGTCAATAAGACCTACCTCACAAGGTTGAGGTGCACTCCTATAGCTCGGTACAATCTTGAACGTGATGCTGCCTTTGAGTTCTCTGAGCAGCTTCTGAAGCTGATCAACGGTCTGGTTAGCCACCGAGGCGTTGTTGATCTCTCTGATCTCATCACCGACATGGAGAGTGGCTTGACGATGGATCATACCACCGTGCATGATGCGAGCTACGATGCAGCGTCTGTCTTCATTCATCTTCAGTGTGATGCCCTGTGTGGTGAGTGAGAATAGAGGAGTCAGTCAGAGCATGGGGTTCAAAACTCTCATTCACATTTCAGACAATAGAATTATGTAACTTCATATCAAATTAACTCAAAGACCACTCAACATGATATCCCTTCACTGGTATGCCCTCTGTAATGATGAGGACAGAGAGGTAGGGCATCATGTCAAATCCCACATTACCAGACTTTTGAAATCATTTCCTTTACTTTAAAGTTACTCAAAGACTGCTCAAATGTTACCCCAGGTGTTTCTTTTGACTCTCGTACAAGTTTAATTCCTAATGATTGAATACTCATTCACTTAATATTATTCACTTGGTTTCAATTCTAAAGCGATTTACATAACCTTGCCTATGGATTTTTAGCCCGGTACTATCATAATCCAAGATTTTCCTGATTTCCTCAAACTCCTACTATCACTTTGATCGTGCTTCTCACACATTTTTCAATCTAATACATGTATGTATCGTCTGTTTGGAGCCAGAAGGGTGTTAACTCATGTACTTCAACACAGGGTTAATGCCCTTCTGGCTCCAAACGGACAAATTATGTACTATCAGCATAACCTGTGTCTTCTTAGCCATGACTATTGATGATAGCACAATGAGATGTTTATGTAGACTATTAGCAATTGGTTTGGGATGGTATTACCCACCAACTGTCTACCCTGCTCTTTCCAAGGCCAGGACAAGAAAGCCCATTCAGAAAGGACACACCCCTTGACATCTTGAATGAGGAAGGAACTTACCAGAGGTTCTTCTGAGTTCTTCTGGAACTGTACGAGTCGTACTCGAGTGACTTGATCTGTCTGGTCCATGTTACCATTGGGTGGTTGCATCAGCTCTGAGTCGCCGTTGAGGTAGGGCATAACAGGGGGTGGAGTCACCCTGATCGCGTGGTCACTGTAAACCTCGTGGGCAACCACGTCATGGGCCTGTAGCAGTGCCTAGGGGTCAAACAAAGGTCACATAACGGTCAACTCGGATTGAATGAGGTTACATAAGGTCAAAATATAGTCATAGTTAAGGTACGATACATTAGGAAAAAAAGGCTCTGATGGCATGATCACTGTACACCTCATGTGTAACCAAGTCATGTGCCTGCACCAGTGCCTAAGGGTCATACAAAGGTCAGACAAAGGTCAAATGAGGTCAAAAACTGTTTAAGTAGGCCCTACCAAGGGTAGAAATGGTCTATAAAATGTAATTTAATTACCACTGACATGTACATGTCCCTTGTGGACAAACATCATATCATGTTTGCACTTGAAACAATGGTGAAGGTCAAACATAGGTCAAATGAGGGTCAAATAAGGTCAAAATAGTGTCATCATTAGGTAGGGCATAGTATAGGTAGAGTCATCATAATGGCATCACCACCATATCCAACACAATACTGAAATAATCATTTAAATTAGTGACATCTTCTCAGGCTTTTCTAGCATATATTTTGTAGTACTTGCATGTATGTCCTTTGAATACACTGTCACATTTCATAATTTCAAACTTGAATTTATAAGACAAAGGACATTGCACTGCTTTGCATTATATGGTAATATCATAGATACATGCATATACTCGCTCTCAATAATGAAAAAGAAACACTAAAGGTTGCTCCTTTCCAGGTAGGTACCCTTTCTTGACCTCAGCACAGTAAAACTCTACACTTGCATTGCCTTGATTTAATGTAAAAGACTGTTATGAGAATATAGCACAGTCTCTCTCTGTATGAATCACACAATAGACATGTGCAATATTTCCCACCATGGCCTGGCCTACATACTTGATTCCACACCATACACCTCATTGAGCCTCCCTACAGCTAACTATGACATTTTGACTTGACTTTTCTCATTAAGATGGATAGTGTTTAAGAGCATGATGACTGACAGTCAATGTGAGTCTCAACTCTCAAGCATGGCTGTCTGTATTAAAGGTAATCTCATACCATGGTATGGACTCTATGGAGATGATGGCAAAAAGACATTTGCAGGGAAAGTCTAACAAATTATAGCCTATATAGGGGAAAATGTAAAACCTACAATAAATGATATCTTCCGTTTTAAACAGGCCTTTAACAGCCAGGTAATAATTCTAGATTATCTTTTACTTTTTTGTCTTAATGTAGTCTTCCTCAACCTCAATACTAAATTACTAATCACATATCCTTTTCACATATTTGTATTGGGCATTTACATGAAGGAATATGTAGTGTTTTTTTTTAATTTGTGCACTTCTGTTATTTCATTATGCTTGTTCAAACAACCCTATGATTCAATATTGATCAATTATCTAGGATTCTGAGTATTTCAAAGTTAGTTTCTCTCTGAATAAAACGTCATTGTTTGAACTCAAAGATTTTTCAATTTATCAGTGCTGGCAGTGATTTAAACCACCCAAAGATTTGATATTGGATCTAATATGTTTGGAAAATAAAGAGCTCATCTTTCTTCTTGAAATTTAATTGTATCTATGAATTTGGAAATAGGAATTTAAAGAATACTGTATATCTTCTCTCAATATTGTATACATTTCTTGATAACTATGAGGCGCTTCTCCATACAAATTTATGAATTTGTACATCAACTAAACAGCTGTAAATATCACCACTACAATCCAGTTTTAATGTTTTATGTAGCATTATTATGCTTTTTTTTTAAATTCCAATTTGCATATTCTAAATCTATTGCACATTTAGGAAAATATGCAGTATACCCCATCACATTCATTTGCTGGCCGCCATGCATATCAAACATGTCATTATGCCATAGATTGTGACCTATAATGATATCTCTGCTCTATTTGCTAGAACTGTTACATATTTACTTAAAAGCCCATTAACATAGTCTGAAACAATAGCAATATGTTTCCTTATCTGTGAGTCAACAGTTCATGGGGGCACTGGGATGACAATCTATTATTCCAATGATTAAATGTCAGACCATTTTTCTATATTGCTCACAACCTCTCTTGACCCCTATCTTTTTAAAAATGAGTTCTGCTTCATCTTTTTTTTCATTTGTCTTTGTGGCAGTATGATTTTTTTTTTAAGGGCAATTTTCTAACTTTAAAAACAGTTTCTGGCACCTATATCAATTCAAAATACATACTGGTAACTCTTCATTAGAAGAATGTACATTTGTATCAATAAAGAAAACTTTCAGTATCATTGTTGTAAAGTTGAAGAAAAGCTGCTTAATGTAATCCTTACAATTCCTGCCCTGAATTGATTAGAAGAATGTACATTTGTATCAATAAAGAAAACTATCAGTATCAGTGTTGTAAAGTTGAAGAAAAGCTGCTTAATGTAATCCTTACAATTCCTGCCCTGAATTGATAACAATCATTAAATTGGCAACATGTTAAAAAGATCAAAATCAACGTTCTATCACACAAAGAGAGCAATTTTCATCATAGTTTATCCATGTCTATCCCTATGATGTAGGTGAATTTTTATTAGAAAATGAATCAATAGAGAAGTGTTGCCAATTTTAAGCCATTATAAAGTCCTTGATGAAGTAGTGATTAGACTTACCCTGAAGTAGGGATCACTGAGGATGGCTTGGAGTTCGTAGGCGTCTTGGCTGTCCTGGTTGTGTTGTCTGAACAACTCCAAGACCTGTTCGGTAGTGACATGCACAGACTGTAGTGGTACGTTCTGCAATGGTAGCATAGGGCAAGACATGTTGCGTTCATATAACCCTCCATCAAGACGTTAAAAGGAATGTTTCTCAAGGCTAAAGGAACGTTTCTCAAGGCAAAGGAATGTTTCAAAGCTAGAGGAACGTTTCCATAAAGCAAAGGAATGTTTCCAGAGGCTACAATAAATGCCACAGAGTCTGAAATATGGCAATTTCTCTCAAACTGCAGCCTCTTTCTACTTTTCATCTAACTAAAAATTAAAAATCAAAGCAAATCTCTTCTAATTTAAACTAAAGGAGCATCACAATTTTGTAGTAATCTACTCCTTTGTGGTAATTGGTTTAAATTCTCTGGTGAGAGGTGGGAGCATTCCATTATTTTTTTAAAGCATGCATTGGTTAAAACTTGGAATGGTTTAAATGGATGTGAGAGTGATGCTGGATTAAATGATGAAGTAAATGGGTAGTATGAGAGAGGGATATTACGCCATGTCATGCCACTATGCTGTATTCAGTAGATGTCAAACCAGAATTCTTTTTGCGTGCATGAAACTTTCGTGAATTTCGCGAGGAGTCCAGATTTGTGAGAGTTAAATGCCATGAAAATTTTGGGTTATATAATGCACCCAATTACAGTACAATACAAACTGTATACTGTGCAAGTAAATCGACTTGTATCGGTGCATTATGGTATGTATAGCGCAACATCCAAATTTAATGAAAATTGTGTTTCGGAGGCCTCAAAATATATATAGTAAATATATGTTTTTTTCATGGTCTGCAATTCGTGAACATTTCATGCCTCGAAAAAGGCCGTCAGCTCCAATTTGCGAAAGTTTCATGTTTGCGAAGGATTCTGGTTTGACAATAACTACACAAGAATAATCTACAATTATAATTTTGAGTGATGTACAAAATACAAGGTATATGGATAATACAGTAAAATACATGTAAATAAGCATATCATGAGTCGTATGAATGAATGCATATATAGCTGCATGTAAAGGGAGCAAGACATCTAATAAAATGGGTCAACCCCTATACAAATTTCAGTACACTTACATGCGAGCTCGTCCGCGTGCTCGCCGACGAGCTCGCTGACCAGCACGCAGACGAGCTCGCCGATGAGCTTGCCAGCGAGCTCGTTCGTTCCAAATATGCAAATTAGCTGCGAGCATGACGCGAGCTCGCCAATTTGGGGAAAACGAGCTTGTGCCGAGCTTTTTTGGCAAGCTCGTTGCTGGCTGAGAAGCTCGCTGGCGAGCTCGGGGGCAAGCTCGCTGGTAAGCTCATTTGTTCCAAATATGCAAATTAGCTGCGAGCATGACGCGAGCTCGACAATTTGTGGAAAAAGAGCTTGTGCCGAGCTTTTCGGCAAGCTCGTTGCTGGCGAGCTCGCGGGCAAGCTCGCTAGTAAGCTCGTTTGCTCCAAATATGCAAGCTCGTCGGCAAGCTTAATGGCGCGCTGAACAGCAGGTTGGCAGTGAGAACAAATTCATGTCATCATATAGAGGTGAACTTGATGATCCTGTTGAGCTATTGGCAAGCATATATATACCTAACTTATATCCTGTTAACATCTGCAGGCTGGCTATGCAGGGACAATTCAGTTGGTAAGCTGGCAAGCTGGTGAAGACTACAGTGATCCTCTTTAGAATTAGGGAAAATTAAAAGCTCATTGCTTCTGGGATATCAATCAGTTAAAATACTAATATATCAAAGAACAGAAAGAAAAGATATAACATAAAATATAACTTAAAACAAGTATCTCTTTATTAGAGTCAATACAAACCCTGTATAATGCATGTTACTTGAAAAATAAGTGTTGGCATACCTCATTTGAATACAGAAGGGGAATGCGTTGTTCAATATCCAAAATCTTTTGTTATACAAACTACATAGCATGGATACAATTGAATGACAATGGAAAAAAAAGAAATATGATTATCCCTTTTGGTTATTAATTATCCATCATTCTAATCACTCATAATATTACAAAGATCCAAACTAATAAAGCGGTATTCATATTACTCCTGATTAATATAGCACCCCCCCCCCTTCTTGTCAGTGTATTCACCAACCCAGGGTTCCCAGTAATGATACCTCCCTAAACAGGGACAACAATGTACATGTACAGGTACATACTAGAACAATCCCTCCCTTATCTCCTCTAGCAAACTGAGAACTAGTCTTCAGTATTCAGAGCAAATTTATGCATTCTTATGCTTTCATATTGCTATATGCCTACACGATAGGGTTGTCAGTCAGATACAGGAATATTTACATGAATATAACCTACATAGATTATATCTAATATTACTTAAATGGAGTGAATATATATATGCTACATAGATAGAGAAACAAACTTCCCTATATGTGAAAAGATATCTCATCAGAAAAGAATAAATACTTTATCTCATTAATCATTATACTCTACAGTACCCTTCTCTTTATAAGTGTATAAGAGGGGTAACTGTTGGCCTAAAGTCTAATTATAAATACAAAAGTAGAACATAAGGTGTGAGAAATTAGTTTTTCTCTTACCTAAAACAAAGGAGCCAATACCAGTCAAAACCCATGTCTGCTCTCCACTATGGCAAGATGGAAAAAAAGACTGATCTACAAATCACCACATTCTTATCAGGAATGCTACCAGTGGTAATTCCACAAGAGAGAGGGGATGAGAAAGTGAGAGAGGGAGAAGAGAGGAATATAGGGATTTGTGTGTAAGCAGGGGGAATTCCACATACATAAGGAGAGAGCAAGATAGAAACAGGGAGATAGGACCTTGAAACAAGCACTGGGGTGTGCTCTTATGTAATACCTGATAGTGACATTTCAGGGTGTTTACAGTCAGAATAAATGGCAACCCCATCAGGTATGCTGCAAATAAATGTTTCAAAGTTTCAAAAGAATTTAATTAAATTTAGATGTAATTAGATTCATGTATTACTATTAGAGGTTACTTCAGCATGAAAAAGCTATTCAATTTCAACGCAAATTTTCTGAATTTTCAATTTAATTGCATATGTTCTTACAAAGAGGCTAAAAAAACGTATTAAAATAAAGTATGCTTTTGTTTTAATACCTTAATTATTTCAGGTAAGAGATATGCTGGTGGAGACAAGAAACAAGGAACACATTTTCCTTGGCCCAACACATTTTAAAAATACATGTACTGTAATAGAATAAATGAAAAAAAATCAGCATCCTGAGAGAAGTTTACAGTGCATACATGTACATGTATATACCCAACTGCCTCCTATAATGCACCATATGGTCAAACAATGATGCGAGCTCCCCAAATTTCCCCACAGCTCGCGGCGAGTTCCCGTTTTCCCCACAGCTCGCGGTGAGCTCCCCCGTTTTCCAGCGAGCTCGCGGCGAGCTCCCCCATTTTCTAGCGAGCTCCCCCGATTTCCAGCGAGCTCGCGGCGAGCTCCCCCATTTTCCAGCGAGCTCGCGGCGAGCTCCCCCAATTTCCAGCGAGCTCGCGGCGAGCTCCCCCCTTTTCCAGCGAGCTCGCCCAAATTCCAGCGAGCTCGCGGCGAGCTCCCCCGTTTTCCCACAAGCTCACCACGAGCTCGCCAACGAGCTTGCCATGATGTCATAAGCTCGCCGCAAGTGTGTTTCAAGCGTGTTGCGAGCTTATAATCTAGAAAACGAGCTTATTAAGCGTGCCACGAGCATAATACGAACTCGCGGCGAGCTTAAATTTGTATAGGGGAAGATCTTGCATATTGTGTAAAATTACAAATTATCATATGTGAATATAAAATATAATCTAGCAACTCATGCAAAAACCTGAATACTTTAATAAATAAAATCGTTTAACACCTTTTAACCAAAGTAATATGAACCTGTAATAACATCGTTTTCTAAAAATTGTAGAAAACGGATGTTTTCTACAATTAGGATTATCAAATAGTAATCACAAATATGAATTCTGGTTATACATCTAAAATATGAAGAATTTGCCAGCTTTCATAGAAAATTCTTCTCTCTTTGGGGACCAATTTTTAGGGTGATTTAACAGAATCAATTGGAATATCTAGATTGATTATGCTATGACCAATGTTTAGCATATTAGCTTGGGGAGGTTGAATTATTTTGATGCAACCATGCAAGTAATTAATTAAGTGCAGTATATTTCTCCATGATCATGTCAAAAAATGAAAGATATTTCCTAGAGTTCATTAGGCCTTTAATCTTGATTCAATTAGCGTGACTCACTTCCAAGTGAGGACATACCCTATGGCTTAACAGGAAGATTCAATCAAACACTACACCACCAGACAGAGTGTGTTCATACCGAATACAATTCATGTTCTAAATCTTATGTAAATACATAATACAATAATTATGACCTGTACTGATAGACACAATCTTAACATAAAATATGAAGAATTCAAAATACTATATGTCACAAAATATCTATCTAATTGTAAAAGAAGTAATTAAACAAACTTTTGGTGAAATTCACCTCAACATCTTATCCTGGGTCTTTATAATTTGAAACAGTTATAGTGTCATTTTTAAACTTTCCCAAGACATAAATATACTACTATCTCCTTGAGAAATCTTAAAGCACTATACCCTGTTACACAATCAACAAAATATTACTGATGAAAGGAACTTCTAAAATAGCATTCTTATGAAAGCTGCATGAGTTAAAAATGAAGGCCCAAATTTTGAATAAAGTATGCTAATTGTTCATCTATTCATACCAATTTCTTACTTCATAAGTTCATGCATGAACCATGTTTCAAGAGAGAAGAAGTATATTCAGAAATAACTATCACAGCCCATGAATCTATTGAATCTTCAATATGAAGAATCACGACCTCGTTGTGAACAACAATCTCTCAAAAATGTGAACGCCTTCATTGTAACCACACAGCACAGTACCTTGTTATTAAAACCTACATTCTCATGAGGCCATACCTTCTATATGAATACCCTCATCAACGGGTACGAAGTGTGTACAGAACAAACCAATTAGTCTGAATTAAGTACCAATTTACACTGTTAGCTTTCCATAAATGCTGTATATCATCAAATTTAATGTATACGTTTGCCATATCTAAGCACTTTACAATTTCAAAGAGCTATTAAATCAATACCATAAGTCATAACTGCTAAGTTTGAAGGAAACTTTGACTTAATTGATGAATCTGTACATCAATAAGCATTAACTTGCAGCTGATATTAGGCCAGCTCTAAATCTCAGGATATCGGTCAAACCAAATTTCTCAGCCCTAAGTGTGACACAGGGTTATAAACTGATGATATATATTTTCTCATAACATAAAAAGCAATATTTGATTGCACTCAACCTGTTATGTCCACTTGTACATTTGGATGTCGTATTTGAATTCTCAATCAAAAACAAGTCTACGCCACATCAGGAATTAGATATTGTAGGCCTAATCTTCTAACCTAATCTCATAACTATTTGTACATTGTTTCATCGTGTCTAATTGACTTCCTGTATTGCTCATCTTACCCTGTGATTTGGAGTCGTGTTCTTTGGAACTTCTTGTATTTTTTTTGGCTAGACTAAAGTTACATTCATGAAAGACATTGCAAGGGTTATTATAATGCAAGTCAGTTTACACCAACGATTAACCTATCTTCCTTTTTCTTATCCCAAATTAGGCAGTTGCATCCAGTTTATATGGTTGTATGGAGTCAGGGCGTTAACTCAATCATTTTGCAGAAATTTGAAAATATCCTCTGTAATTGTAATAGCCTCTGATGCATACAGTTTAGGACAAGTAAAATTGATTTCTAATTTCTTGTCAGGTTCTTTTGAAAATGATGAGGAGGAGGGGATTTCATGTTCTTTGATATTTCTTCTGTACATAGAAATGCTATTGGGTCAATTTCAACACAAATATTGTTTATTCAAACCTCATTTGTACATGGAATGTACAGGCTAAAACAAGGTGAAACTCCATTATGTTCATGAATTTTGTTAAACCCTTTGTCTAGATAACCTCGGATTGTTTTTAAATCTAATTTCAGAACAAAAATATCAAATAAGACAACTGAGGCAGTTGAAATAACGAAAAGGGCCTCCCCTATGAGAAATGTATTATTTTAATTTGGCCTGAAGTTAAGTTAGGTACATGTGCATGTATACAATGCATTCACATGTAGAAAATGCTTTCACATGTAGACAAAGCATTCACATGTAGATAATGCATTCACATGTAGATAATGCATTCACATGTATATAATGCATTAACATGTATATAATGCATTCACATGTAGACAAAGCATTCACATGTAGATAATGCATTCACATGTAGATAATGCATTCACATGTAGAAAATGCTTTCACATGTAGATAATGCATGCACATGTAGATAACGCATTCACATGTAGATAATGCATTCACATGTAGATAATGCATTCACATGTAGACAAAGCATTCACATGTAGATAATGCATTCACATGTAGATAATGCATTCACATGTAGATAATGCATTCACATGTAGATAATGCATTCACATGTAGATAACGCATTCACATGTAGATAATGCATTCACATGTAGACAAAGCATTCACATGTAGATAATGCATTCACATATGTAGATAATGCATTCACATGTAGATAATGCATTCACATGTAGATAATGCATTCACATGTATACAACGTATTCACATGTATCAAACATAGAGAGTCATCTTCATGAATGATTAATGAACATGTGCAAAATCTCCTTTCTACAGATGATCATGATTGCAGCTAAGCTAAGCTGGGTAATCTATTCTCATCCCAAAATACTAGCACCTGCAATTAGGATTGAGCATCTCAAATCTGAGAGTTTGTGTACTTTATGATCACACTTTCTACCTTCTGCCCAAGCTGTATTTTAATAAGCCTTCATGCAATTACCTGCTTTCATAAGTTTTAAGAAACACATTCATTACAAAAATAAAACAATACCATCATATCACTTAAACTTGAGATGTGCCATCCCCTGCCCAGAGCTGCAAACTATTTTTTTCTCACAGGGGACCTTGATTGACATTTTTAGGGTCTACATACAAATATGCAATGTTACCTTGTTTAACTGTTGGGACTTTTTTTTTTTTTTTTGAGGGGGCATGTGCATAGCTCTCACATGAAGATAAGTTTTAAATGATTTTGAAACTGATCTTAGAATGATAAGTCATTGATTCCCAAAAGCACAAAATCTTACATATAAACACTTATTTAGCAAAGCCTTCATTAGAATTAAACAAACATTGACAAACACTTGAAAAGCATTTACATGATTTTGAAATGATTTTGGAATGATCTGAAGGGCAACAAATGTGTGATGTCACAACTGACTAGCAGAAATTCTTTTCTGAAACTTCAAAAATAAATTTGGACTCCTTGAGCTAAGCCTACACCAAGAATTGAATAATAATTGACATGTTTCACCAGTAGGTTCTACAAATGTTTGATTAACATGTGAATGATTTGAAATGACTTTAACATGAACTGAAATAACAAGGCTAATCTTAGAAACAAGATTTTTATAGTTTTAAGCACACATTCTTCTCTTATACTTTAGAAATAAAGTAGACTCATTGAACCAAGCCTACATATAGAATTACATAATATTGAAGTGTTCCCCATGAAGGATCGACAAATGTTTGATAAACATGTAAATGATTTTGAAATGATTTTAACATGAATTGAAATAACAGGACTAAGCTCCACAAGACTTTGAGTCACAAACAAAATTCTTCTCTGAACTTCAGAAATAAACACTACTCCTTGAGCCAAGCCTTCATGTAGACTTGAGTAATATGTCTAGGTGTTTAGCACGGATCTCTGATACCAGAGGTCCCTGGGTGTATCAATCTAAAGGGAGCCATCTATCAGATGCTGACATTAAATGGTAGTCCCAAATGTGAAAGAATTACACTTGATTGATATACATCTGTACATACTTAACGAAGAGCAACACAATAAACAATGGATATACATAGTAGGTACTAGTACAGTAGTTTGAAGGCACAAACCATTTTTCATAGAAGCCTTGAAGAATGCCACATGGAAAAAAATGATTTGTATGTTGCCAAGAAATTATACGTCACAATAGTGCAGGGTCTGTACAACACGACACAAGCGTTACATTAATTTCATGTGATGCTTCATGGAAAAGAAGTTTACATTATGTCAGCTGTGGCTTTATGATATACTTTAGGAGATAAGGGGGTTCAATCAGAGTTTTTGGTGGGGAAAATTTTGTGCTGATTCCAAAATTGTAAATACCAAAGCTATCCCCAAGTGGTCTATAGAGTACCGAAGCTGTGACGTCATAAAAATATATTTTTGGAATTTCTCAATTTTGTCTTCATTTTCCGAAAGAGCACCAAAAATAATGTCCAAATGTCGAAAACCAATTGAATATGTTAAGTATTTGCCGAGATATGACCCATCTCAATAAAAAAATTGCCTATAGGAACTCAGTGTTATATTGCTCTGGTTCATAACATTAGGAGCCAGAGCAATATAACACTGAGTTCCTATAGGCAATCTTTTTATTCAGATGGTCATATCTCAGCAAATACTTAACATATTCAATTGGTTTTCGACATTTGGACATTATTTTTGGTGCTCTTTCGGAAAATGAAGACAAAATTGAGAAATTCCAAAAATAGATTTTTGATGACGTCACACTTCACCACTCTATTGGTTCAGATCAATCACAACATTTTGCTGGAAAAATTAATCAGGATTATAACCACAACTCTATACAAGACATGGCCCTGTATTAACATACATGTACATGACTCTACTCGATGAAAACTAACCAGTCCCAAGACTTAATTTGATTACTGGCTATCTTTACTCCAAACACACCCCTAACTTCCTGCTGTTAGTATCATATCAATCCCATTATACTGGCTTGATTCAATGTGGAAACAGCAGAATTAGTGTTAATTTGCAGCTGACAAACTAAGAAGCAATGCCCAAATCACTCCCCTTTATGAATGCTTATGGGTAACATGCATGTGATGGTCAGTCGACAGTGTGACTCCAATACTCATATAAACTGATTGGATGAGTGAACTTACTAATAATTCTTTAAAACCAAATATGGAATGTATTGCCCTTTAGGAGCCAGAAGGGCGTTGACCTTGTGTTAGATTTTAGTTTTTGAAACCCTCCTGGCTTTGAACAGATGATACATGCATATTCATAAGGTCTAAACTTTTAAAGTTCATAACAGAAGATGACACATTATCAGAAAACATCACTGAACCTTACTACATGATTTAAAATAACAATAGTCAAATTTGTAGAGCACATATACATGTACTACAAAGTGCTTGACATTATTATTACCCGGTCATTGGATTCAATTGCTAATCCGTATATTGTAGTGCACATGCTCTGCTCCCTGGGCAAGGCGCCATTTTACAAGCGCACACAATGCCAATCCAACCACATGAATGCTTGCATCCTACCAGGATACCCATTAAACACCCGAGTGGAAAGTGGCAAATGTAGATTAATGCCTTGCCAAAAATACATTAGTACCACAGCGTGAGTCGAACTGAAAACCATGCTATCCACAGTCCTGTGATGTATCCACTAGATCCCAACACCTCTACTGTTATACTCTATCCAATGCTTTTCAATGCCTATTCCTTAGCAATACTTTCCAAATTTTGATCACTGCTCTTATTAAGAATGGGGCTTAATTTCATTCTTACAATATGTAAGGGGAGCACACTAACTTTGCAATGTAGCTAGTATTAGCACTATATTTTGACCAAAGAGCTTCCCCCATAATGCAGCAGTGGTAAGACATACTATCAGGTATACATCTAATCTATAATTAAATAGACATTAGTTACAAATGTAAATCTTCTGCTAATGTTTCAGTTCAACTCCCAAGCCTTGGGGGCACAGGAATGTGTAATTTCGTTTTAAAATCTGATTATTTGTAGTAAATATGGATCTTAAAGCCCCTCTGCACTAGTTTGGCCAGGAGAAATTAGACCTCCCAGCATGGTCACTGACAGGTGGGTATCTCATCCACTCAGCTCTCAATTAACATAAGTAAAAGAGGATCATGGGGGACCAACAGGCACCGCATAGGCATTGTTTTCTATATAGAGGGAGCAAGTAGCTACAAGTAGTGCAGTGGGGCTTTAAAAGATGGAAGTAAATGAAGATATAAAGATGGAACGTACCTCTCTGGTTCTTAAGACACTGTCAGCAGGCAGGTTTCTCTTGTTAGGAAGCTGTTCACTTGATTTCGTGTTGATCTTGTCATACAACTGCAGATCAAGCAAAAAAGAAAAGAAGAGAAAAACATCCATAATTAATTTATACCACATTCAGTCTTATATGGTCCTACCATATCACTGTATAGATTGATGAGGAAAAAGAAAGAAATATGGTTAATTGAGAAACAGTTAGTGAAATTGCAGAAATTTAATTTTGTTATCAAATTTGTTGTACTACTGAAAAAAAGAGAGAAATATACAATAAATCAATTCAAATTGACTTTAGACTTGATCTTGTTATACAATTCATGAATGACCAGGTAATATGTGGAAAGAATACCGGTAAGCAAAATCCAGTAGTACCCAAACTGGTGTTGGTAATGACATTAAATGTACCGGTAGTATCGACAAAGAAATACAAGATAGCTCATTTCTGCTACAACTGTTTTAATAACTTCCCAAAGGCGCAGGAAACCTGAAATTGCTTATTGTAATTCATACACAGTAATTGGTGGAAATTGACTTCAAATTGGTATCACTTGACACAAAATAACCGGAAACGATGAAATAATGAGAAGTCAAAAAGTAACACAAAATGTTAAAGAAAGAAAAAAATTACCCTTAACATTCAATAACTTTTGCCATTTAGCTTAGAAATATTAACAAAATTAAGAAGTTTCTTTCTTCTCCATGCATTAATAGATACATGTATAGAGCACTGATGTACATATATATGTGGCCTCTGAATGCATGCATCCATATACAAGTAACCCCCAATTAAGTTACATGTATAGATTGTATACATAGTCATATTCATACACCTATTACGTTATATACACCCCTATTGATTAGCACTCATTAACAAACATCAATCCCTCAACACAGAATTGCATATATCATTCACAATGGCATATATATCTTTGCTTTCAAAAGCACTACAAAATGCAATCAAAGACAGAGTTTTAAACTTACCTAGGTAAATATATCAGAGCACCTTGAATGTTTGATATATCTCACATTAACATCCCATTCAGACCAGACATTGTCACGCACTCGATCAAGACCTAGCACACAGAGTAACCTACACGTAAGCTGTGCCCAATTGGGAGGGTATAGACTGAGCGGGCTAATGCTTTAATGTGAGAAGGGGGAAGTGATTAATACGACTGACCGAAAATACTCATACTCAGACTCAGAGGAAGGGAGGGAGAGAGAGAGAGAGAGAGAGAGTGAGTGAGAGAGAGAGAGAGAGAGAGAGAGAGGGAAGGCAGGGAGAGAGAGAGAGAGAGAGAGAGAGAGAGAGAGAGTGAGAGAGAGAGGGAGGGAGAGAGGGTGAGAGAGAGAGAGAGAGGGGGAGGAGGAGAGGGAACGAAAGAGAGACCTAGAGAGAGATCTAGACTGAGAGACACAGCAAAAGATCGTGAGAACGAGAGAGAGAAGGGGAAGGGGGTTAGCGACACGACAGATTTCTTATCTCACTCTCCAACAAATTCGAAATTCCAATGCAAATTCTGTTTCCTTTTCTGATTCAACCATAACTTTCATTTAAAAAACTCCTGGTGCTAAAGACTACACATACATTGCCTCAGCCAACTATTAAGTGTGATAAATCCAACAGATTGAGATCTTTTTTATTTTCAGCTCTTCTTCATATTATGAAAAATCTTTCTCTTTAAAGATAAAGACCAGTTTTGGAAACACCCCTCTCTCAAAAAATGAAATGGAAGCTCTCATTACCAATCATGTGGAAGAATATGTTTTGAATAATATGTGATGATACAAATTTTGCCTGGAAACCGCCTACTAATTGATATATTTGGTAAATTATATATCTATTGGGACCAAATAGATATCGCGCACGTGGTCGCGTAGTCCCATATACATCTTTCTGTGTACAGTGCTTGTAACTTTACCAAGACTGGGCCAAATTTCTTATCATTTTGATGATTCCAGAACCTTGCAGTACACACCAATACTTATATGCTAGATGATCAACCTTTTTTGATCGATTCCACTTCTTTCACAATGCAATCGTATGACCAGAACTGGTCTTTATCTTTAAGAGCATTGAGAAAGGAAAGAGAAAACTTTCTTTAAATACAGAAATTGTTTTACACACTTTGAAAAAGTAAGTTTACACATCAGAATCATGTCCTCTCATCTAAAACAAAAGCAAAGTTATGTCACATTCTATTCTCTATTCCTTGTATCATCTGTTTGGAACCCAATGGGCATTTATAAATCGATCTTTAAATATATGAAGTAATGCCCTTCTGACTCCAAACAGACTCTAGAGAGAGAGAGAGAGAGAGAGAGAGAGAGAGAGATTGCATCTCACAAGTCTTCAGCAGGATACAGACTAAATTGAAAACAAACTCTCACTTCTTCTCTATCATTTTAATACTAGACAGTCCTTCATCTCTCAATTCAAAGACAATTCTATCATTGAATTTCCTGTTTTCTTAAGTATAATAAATCCTGGCTCCCATGTCAAGACTTCTACTCATGATAAAACTTTTCCATCATTATTTATTACTCAATTAAACAAAAAGTGTAATAATGTTTATTATATTTTTGTTCCTAATGAATACCCACAATGTATCATATAGAAATGGATATATGTAAATTATGTAACAGTATTTCATAATATAAATAAATTGTAAAAAATGATCCTTTAATCCTATGTCCTAACTTTCGTACTTTGTCAGTATTGAACACAAGTTCAAGTATCTCTCTGCAGAGCAGGAATTAGAGCCAGGTTGGGGCAAGGCTCATGGTACATTTAGCTTTCTATACTCCTCATGGGGAGAGTATTACGTCAATTACTGACATGCTGGCACTGTATTTATTGCTCCGATCTCCAAGAAGATGTCTCAACCGGACTGTCCCTGTGGTCCTTCTGGTCAAGATAAGAGGTATCTAAGATCGTATCTTGTTCCTATGGTAGTCGTCATAAAACAAAACAACAAAATTCCTATGTATAATAAACTGGGCATGGTTTCACGTAACTATCATAAGTACAAGTTAGTCAACATCCTATTGAAACGTGTGTTAATTTCAGTACATGCATTTCAATGGGATGTCTGCAAACTTGGACTTAAAATGGTTATGTAAAATGCTGCCCTGAATTCTGAGTCTAAGATAGAATAATGTGATATGTGTTTGTTTATATTCTAAACATGTCAAGAACTTTCTGAGGGATAGATGGAAATTGCAATTTGTTTGTAGTTGTTGTGCAGACTAAAGTGAATTCTACATCTAACATAGACGGCCTTTTAAAAATAGTTTAATCTCTTCCTGTAGTTTGCTTCCATGACTTGGGAGAACTGAACTATTTTTATGAGCACTCAATTTAGCAGTAGACCATGCCTAATGCATATGCCTAGCTGCATGACACAAGTATGGGTGCTTTCACAAGAAATTCACTCATTCTAGTAAATTGAATTATTTTTTTCAGATTTCCCATGCTATATTGGGTTTTGCTCAATTAGTACTCCCCCACCCCTGCAAAATAAGAGTAACTGTAATCGCTTCATTCTTTTAATTAATGTTAACTGTTATCGTATAATTGTATGGGGCCATTGAAGGAGCGTTCACGTCACGGTCCCTGTTGGATGAAAATCTGTGAATCCTTCATCCACGCTACTCAAGGTTCTGGACGGGACTTGTGTAGTGACCCGATAAGAAGAAGATATATTGGGTCTACATGCCACAAATCTAATGAATTTCTCTTTCTGGTCTAGAAGATAAATTTAGAAACTGTGCATCCATAGTACTTGAAATAATAGCTCAGGGTATAGGCCAATAATTGGTAACTTTCTTGTCTTGTTTATTCAACATTTATCTGACCATATCATCATCTGCCAATGAATAAACATGTACGGTAGGTACATGTAGTAACATTACTAGATAGCTCTTATAATGACCTTTCACAAGACATACACATCAAGCCAGCTTCCTCCATCCCTTCTTGTATCAATGTTGATATTCAAAACATATCTCCACCGAACATAACAAATGGCTCAAGGATGTGAGTTCATACATACTGCTACGCTGATAGCATTTGACCTCATTCACACAAACAGGTTTGGGTACAGTTCATGGTATACATACCATTGAGCAGATAGCATTTGACCCCATTCACACAAACAGGTTTGGGTACAGTTCATGATATACATGCCATTGAGCTGATAGCATTTGACCCCATTCACACAAACAGGTTTGGGTACAGTTCATGATATCCATACCATTGAGCTGATAGCATTTGACCCCATTCACACAAACAGGTTTGGGTACAGTTCATGATATACATGCCATTGAGCTGATAGCATTTGACCCCATTCACACAAACAGGTTTGGGTACAGTTCATGATATACATGCCATTGAGCTGATAGCATTTGACCCCATTCACACAAACAGGTTTGGGTACAGTTCATGATATCCATACCATTGAGCTGATAGCATTTGACCCCATTCACACAAACAGGTTTGGGTAGAGATCATGATTTACATACCATTGTGTTGATAGCATTTGACCCCATTCACACAAACAGGTTTGGGTAGAGATCATGATTTACATACCATTGAGCTGATAGCATTTGACCCCATTCACACAAACAGGTTTGGGTAGAGGCAATGATTTACATACCATTGAGTTGATAGAATTTGACCCCATTCATACACACAGGTTTGCGTACAGTTAATGATATCCATACCAACTTTGTGTACTATGCCTACATACCCCAAGTCGGCCTTTTCAGACTTTAGTGCATGCGGTCAGTTGGATTCTGGTTACATAGGACTATTTACCTACTCTGAGACGTAGGTCTGTGGTGATACAGCATCTCATTACAATTGGACTCTCTTATATGCCTCTACAATCAATACTTACATTTGACTAGTGCTCTTACAAACTAATCATTGTTTCACAGCACTTTACATCAATACAAGATATGAAAAAGAGTGATTATATTGTTGATCACAGATCAAAAAGGAGTTTTGAGACATTTGAGATATATATTTAAAGAAGCGGAAACGACCTCGATTGGTGGAAACTCGTTACAGAGCTGATTATAAGAGGCTTGAAAAATATCTTTGTTTATCTCTGAAAGGAACATCTACATCTAGTAGAGTAATCAGTGTGAATGGGGCTATGTAGCTGTTACTAAAAGATGAAGCGTTTACAATTACAATATTGATCTTCAAAGCCAATTAATGCATCGAATGGTTACATTGTATGGCGAAGGGAGGAAGGATGGAAGAGTGCACAGGGCGACGAGGACAACCAGGCAAGTGGAATCGGAAGGATGCTGACATGATAATGATGATCATGATGAAACACATTCAAGTGGTTACTGATGCATATTTTGAGCTGATGGATAATGGTATAATGGAGGGGTAGGGTGATGTTGGTGATGGTGGTAGAAGTCTCCTGTTTGGAGCCAGAAGGTCTTTACACAGACTTTAATAATACCCTTCTGACTCTTTACAAAGTGAGCTTCATGGTTGAGGTTGTGATGGAGAACATGGTATGAGAGATGTTAGTGGTAGTGGTAGTGGTAGTTAGTGGTAGTGGTAGTTATTGGTAGTGGTAGTTGTGGTAGTGGTAGTTAGTGGTAGTGGTAGTTAGTGGTAGTGGTAGTGGCAGTTAGTGGTAGTGGTAGTTAGTGGTAGTGGCAGTTAGTGATAGTGGCAGTTAGTGGTAGTGGTAGTAGTAGTTAGTGGTAGTGGTAGTTAGTGGTAATGGTAGTTGTGGTAGTGGTAGTTGTACTTGTAGTTGTGGTAGTGGTAGTAGTGGTAGTTGTAGATGTAGTATTGGTAATGGTAGTTAGTGGTAGTGGTAGTTGTGGTAGATGTAGTTGTAGTTGTGGATGGAGTAGCACAACAGTGGTGGTAGGATGATGGAAGAGTGATTAGGGAGAGGACAAACCCTGAAAGTGGAAACAGAAGAATGTTGACATTGATAATGATGATTATAAATGATGAAGCACATGAAATGGTCTGTGATGCCCATGCTGAACTCTAGGATAATGGTATTATCAAAGAGAATGCTGGTCATGACTCATGGATAAAGGTGCGATACCAGTGAAGATGGTGATGTTGATTGTTAAGGTTGTGTGGTAAAGGACATGGTATGAGAGATGTGGATTATGATGATAAAAGTAGGTGCACAATATTTGAGCAAGGGGGGTAAAGAAATGAGAGAAAATATGCAAGAGAAGTTACAAGAAAAGAAACAAGAATTATCAGAACACCAATTTTGTTTTAGTAGTGAAGAAACAATAATAATATTTGAGATAGAAGAATTTTCAGAATACCACCCCAGGTTCTCTTTAGAATATAAAATAAATCTGGTTAATAATATGACCTAGAATAAAAACTTAATTACTCAACGTCACAACAGATATTACTATCAAGAAAAACTCCCTTACAAACAAAGAAAAGAAAAGAAATAAACAACACTGTTCCAACTTCTCTGGGTTATTCCAAGAATGGCAACCTATATATCCTCAAAGGTTAACTATAATGCTCTGTGGCATTCACAAATACATCTCACACAAGATTATGATCGAGGAGGGGAAAATACACTGTGCTACTCTGTTGGGCATCAATAATTCACATTCGCAGTTGTGCCAATATCATCATCAGATCTATCAGTCCAAAATATGTGACTTGCCAAATAATTGAGGAAAAATGGATCCGCTATGTCTGTAACGCCAGGGGCAGTTCGTCAACCTCCAGGAACTGTTTCAAATGGAGAGAGATAGAGAAAGTAGAATGAGATGGATAGAGTGTGAAAGAAAGGGTGGGAGACAGTAGGAGATACAAAGAGCATTAGAGAGAGGGGGAGAGAGGGGGAGAGAGTGGGGAGAGAGTGGGGGAGGTGAGAGAGAGACAGAGAGACAGACCGACAGACTTACAGACAGAGAGGGGAGAGAGATGGACATACAGAGAGAGAGGGGGAGAGAGAGAAACAGACAGACACAGACTGACAGGACAGACAGACAGAGAGAGAGAGAGAGCAGGAAAGAAAGTAGAGAGAGAAGAAAGAGGAGATAGAGTGAAATAGAGACAACTAGGACATTTAAAGAAATAGAGGGCAAGAAGCTAATCAAGTATGAAAAAAACAATTCATCCACTCTATAATAAGCTCGATATAACTTGGGATTGAGTTCACAGTCCAAAAATAAAATAGCATGTCATTTGTTAAGGTTTCTAGAGAATAATAAGAAAGAACAAGAACAGGGTAAAAGAGGGAGAATAAGAAAGCGAGAAAAGTCAAATACAAACGAAAGATAGAAAGGTATCCCACAGACCAATACATCATGTTGGCAGCATACGTCCCCTAATAAGCTTCAGGATATGAATTATTTTCCATATTTTGCCTAGGGCAATAGAAAGAAAATGAACAAAACAACCAAGCTACTAAATAGCTTTTCTAATATTTCATCTCTCTCACACGTACGTATCAAAAAGAATTTAATGAAAGCGGCTATTTTTAAATTTTGTATTTAACCAAGGCAACTTACAAACTTTGCGAGCGCCCCTCAACTAAAATCGTTCTTTATAGGCTAAAGAAGCTTCACACCAAAAAGGTCTTTTTGTGTCACAAGAATCTAATTTAGGTTTTTGAATAACAATTGAAATATCCTCATTTGTCATGAACTTTGCATTAACTCTTCTCATTAAACACCTTTATTCAATTTAAATTTAATTCAAATTTGAACATAATGGGAGGATAAATCATCTTTAGAAAGCCAGAAGAGCATTAACTATCTTTTAAAGTTTATGAATTAAGGAATTAACACCCTTCTCAGTTCTGGCTCCAAACAGACCAAAATGATACAGCGTTTGCAAACGTTTGAATTGGATGGTTCTTGAATTGTACTTTATATTGTTATATTATTTCAAACAAGCTTCAACCTTTGAAAAATTAGAAATGTTCTAGTGAATGTTGGCAGCTTTGCTTGAAGCTTGCTAGCTTTACATGTTGTGTACCATTTATTGGCTGAGAAACGAATAACATGTTTGTTATTCTTGTGAGCACACGCATACACGCAATAAATTGCTGGCTATAACTGCTCGTGCTCGAACAGTTGAATTTGCATCTGCAAATTGGGAGAAGCAAATGTATAATAAATACGTTGCTAGCGTAGGGGTGTTTGGGTAGCGCCAAACACGGCATTTCCAATGCATAGGCAAAGAAGCGTTATATGAAATCCCTAACGACAAAACTAACGGATGGAAAATATGTTTGCCTGATTGGATAGTATGTAAAAAAGTAATTATTAAATGAAGGAGGCAATCAAAACACAGAAAACAGAGATGATGATAGACTTAAGAGGACACAGAAAGATGGGGAGGGGGGAAAGAATTATATTTTTGGATAGCAACAATCATATATTGAAAGTGAACAATGATTATGTTGTAGAATAGGAGGAGAATATAGGAAAGAAACAAGAATCACAAAAAAAGTTAATACCCTCATGGGTCCAAACAGACAATATGTCAACTAAATCTCTCATTACAAATATCCAATCTTGTATCTAGTGCAATAATTCCTCTCCTGAACTAGTACATTACCACACTACACCTTTACATTATTAGCAGGTGAAAACCATGTTCAGGATTATCCCTAGTGAGGTAAAGGAAGCCATTTCTCTCGGCGAGTGCCTTGTATCTTGCATCACAGTCAAACCAATTACCAAGTGAAAATGAATTGAGTCCAGTCAAGCGCACAAAGCCAATCGAGTATGTCAATAAATTGCTTCCCAGCGGTCAATGCAAATATCTATAGGCCCGTTTACATTGCAGGAAAACCAACGATTAAAAAAAACTACCATTTACACTACTGGAAAAACCCATCAAAACCATCTGTGTTTGCTCATTTTGTTTTTATTTTTGTGAGTTATGTGCTTGCGCAACTTGTCACTGCTCTACAGTTTGTACATGCGGAATTGAGGAAAGTCTAAAAGATCGGAATAGTTCACTGGTGTTTAGAGAGCAAGCAATTACACTGCAAAAAAATGGGGAAGTTTTGGCTATTGTTTTAAAAAGCCTCACTCCAGAGGTGAATTTTTTTTGGGTCATGTTTATGAAAATTGCCTAGCAACTTCCAACAAAAGTCGGGATTGTCAGAAAAAAAACGCTAATTTTTGCTTGCAGTGTAAATGCCCCGTATGTATGAGGATTTCAAGAGACTGCTCAATCAAACAAATTCTCAAAAAATATTCTATTTTGTGATTGATGTAAGTAGAGCATGAAAGTTGATTGGCAAATGAATAATAAAAAAGCGAATCCAGATTAAATTGTGCACATAGATGGTTTATTTCTAAGCTTTAATCTAGTTCAGAGCATTCCATAACAACGCATCATTCAAAAATATATAAATTATTGAACAGACTGGGGAGTTCATCAAATCATTGAAATTACTTTACCGGTAAACAAAGAAGGTAGTCAGGATTTTGAGAAACTATTTCACAATTTCAATGTTCTCTGACAAGTCGTCGCACGGGTGGCAGAAGGGCGTTAGCACTTTATCGCCTGAAACTTTTATAAAACTTACTTATTTCCGAGAAAAAAATTGTGGCCGTGTTCTACTATAACATTTCTATTAGTCTTTAAACCAATTTCGGCACGGAAAGTAGTTTAAATATAAAACAAATCTTTAAATGCGAATAATTTGAAAAGTAGATTTCGAGTCGCTCGCGCGCTTATGCCCTTCTGCCACCCGCGAGACAAAGTTATAAGTAATTTGTAGGCTGACAGCCAGAGAAGTATTAATTCTATCTAAACAGAAACGACTTGTTGAATTTTGATGCTCAACTAACAACAGCAACAAATAATGTAAGGTGAACATGTTCTTATTCATTTGAATGAAGTATGTTACAATCTAGTATAGATCAAACACATGTAAAGCAATAGTGAAGATTCACATACATAGATATAACCAGAGGTCTGGCAAATGGAATTAACACCATTATTGTGGAATATCATTGAACTATTACTATACACTTTTCAATTAAGTGAAAAACCTTGCTAAAAATTAAATCATGGTTCATCGAATGGGAATGTTGTCCAGCACTTCATCATAGGGACATTCCCAATTCAGCCAATTTGAAGTGCCCATATGTTAATAGTGATTACATCTTTCTTGTTTTGTCCAATTTCATTCAAACTTTCACCAGTCTGCTTCTCTGATTATTTTGCTTTCTTTTAGAAAAGTTTGCCATTAGGGTTGGATTTCCCTTTAAACATTGACCACAAATTCTGCTTCTCCACAGAGATAAGGTGAAGAGCATAAGAGGTGAGAGTATACAGTACCACTACTTATTCATTGATTGTGATGTCATAAACCACTAAAGAGTGCTGTGACTCCTAAAACTGCACCCCTCCCCCTCCATGCACCACTTCTATCAAGGGACAAATCCCTCCTCACTGAATATCTGTGGGATGCAATGAATGAGAGGAAATATGAAATAAGAAGATAGAAAGAAGGAACAATGAACTATATTTGATGGTTGAATGAAATACAATCATAATAGCAGATACACACATTAAAAAGATGGAGAGGGACTGGAAAAGAAAGGAGGCAAAGAGAAAAGAGAAAGTTATGAGAGAATGCAAAAAAAGAAAAGGAGAAATATGGCTGACATGGAATAAAGAAAAGCAAAAGTGGTGGAGGGATAGAGAGACAAAGAGAGGAAAGAAAGCAGAGACAGATAGAGAGAGAGAGAGACAGAGACAGAGAAAGACAGACAGACAGACAGACAGATACTGAGAGAGAGAGAGAGAGAGAGAGAGAGACAGAGAGAGACAGAGAGAGACAGAGAGAGAGACAGAGACAGAGACAAAGAGACAGAGAGAGACAGAGAAAGACAGATAGACAGACAGATACTGAGAGAGAGAGAGAGAGAGAGATAGAGAGAGAGTAGGCAGATAGTGTGACGATGGAGAAGGGCCATGGTGACAGTTTAGATTGAGAACCAAGTACTGTGGTTGATTGAGGTAAAAGGGAAGACATAAACACAAACACAGATAGACAGACAGACAGACAGACCAACAAACATACAATCATGACTCATAGATTGACATTTGAACAGGAACATAATTATGTATAATTGCGGAAATAAAAGAGAGCGTAATTGGTAATATCTATTTCGGTAATGGTAGAAATTTCCATTAACATTCCCATCACTTCAGCTAGGAGCATGGAAAGGAAGCATCTCTCCAACAAGATGATGAAACTCTTAAAGGTAAAGACCAGTTTTGGAAATGCCCCTCTCTCAAAAAATGAAATGGAAGCTCTCATTACCAATCGTGCGAAAGAATATGTTTTGACTAATACGTGATGATACAAATTTTACCATGAAACCGCCTACTAATTGATATATTTGGTAAATTATTTTATCTATTGGGACCAAATAGATATCGCGCACGTGGTCTGTGTACAGTGCTTGTAACTTTACCAAGACTGGGCCAAATTTCTTATCATTTTAATGATTCCAGAACCTTGCAGTACATACCAATACTTCTATGCTAGATGATCAACCTTTTCTGATCGATTACACAACGTTTCTTTCACAATGCAATCGCATGACCAGAACTGGTCTTTATCTTTAAATACCTGCGAGGAGAAATCGTCATGCAAGTGGCTGGCAGAAGGGTTTTAGCACACATGCCATACAGCAAATTTCTAGTAACTTGTTTCTATTAAAGGGATCCGGTAACTTTGTCTCAGATTCTGAAACAAAATTCTGGATTTAGCTCATGATGCAATGATAATCATAAACCTTTAGGTCAGTCAGGAACCCCATGACTTTTACAAGCTGATCGCCTGTCTGATTATCAAGATATTTATGATTGGAATTACAAATTTTGAAAACCGTTCGCCTGATGGTTTTTATAACACTATAGTCTATTAGGAAAACGAGTATGGTAAAACCGGTCAATCAAAGATTTTTACTTTTTGAGGCACTTCTTGATCATTTTGAAGCGCAATTTTTTTAGGGCTTCATTATTACACCATATCACAGACACTAATAACATGTAGGGCCGTGTATCTCAGATTTAACACTGTTAAACGATCCCTTTAAAGGGTTTGACTGCTCTATTCAAGTTATACCATGTTTAGAAGTTTGAACATGACAGTGATGTCTCTTTTTATTGAATAATAAATAAGTCAAAATATATGATAACTACCACCATTTGAGTTGTTTCATATCAAATAAGAATGTTTTTTTGAAGTAAATTGGATTTTAATGCCAGCGACCTTCTGCTTTAATAACTCAATAATTCATGTCTGTGTTTAGCAGAACAGTGCCACATGCTTCAGCCCTTCTGCCCACTGCACAACGAGTTAAACTTACTATCAAACATAAAGCACCTGTCTTATACCTCATCTCATTCATCATATAACATTTGAGAGTATCAACCCATCATATTTTCATGTGAGCATATGGTGTAGAGGAAAACATGATTGGAATGTATTTAGGTTGGCCTAATTAATGGTGCTAAACTCTGCTCGTCCGGTCTACACCATGTTGATATGTCATAAATGTCAGGCTCAGTTGTAAAAAGCTTTGTAGATCATCCTATAATTTCTCCCAATAAACAAGCTTTACATGATGTTTATTAATTCTCATAAAGAAACTCTTTTTTCTCTTGGCTTGATCTCACTCTTTTGTACCATATTCTATTGATGTCCTATGACCTGTCTCTGTCTCCCTCTCTGTCTCCCCCTCTATCACACTCTCTCTCTCTCTCTCTCTCTCCTCTCTATCGCTGTCCCTCTCGCCAGTCCTCTCCTTTTCTCAACAACCATAGCAACAACCATAGCAACTGCATTCACCTGTTTATGATTGTCAAGAGAGAGCGTGCTAATCATAAATTCTTGCCAATGCAATATCCTTCCTTCATCATAAATCACCTCTAGATTGGTGAAAAATAGTTATTTTATGAGTCAATAAGTCCATTACTACTTTTGAATAAAACGCAAAGGATAGTTGGTGCAGCCTTATAATACATTGTTCTAAATGCAGTGAAGACTTTCAATTATCAAATTATGTAGTTGTCACTTGTCATATGTTACCTGTTGAGGATGGTTATGTCTTTTTTATGAGTATTTCTAACCAGTTTAATCTTAAGTGAGCTTAGCGCACAACAGATTACATGAACAGGTCCAGTACAAGCCTTTTCTGTCTCTCGTTTGCTGGGATAATGTGTATTATAACAAAATTAAGTTATATAAAATGGGTTAAAATAAAAAGAAATCGTCTCCTGGTCTCAAAAGGGTTAAAGATAGATTAAATAGGACATGACTAATCTCATTTGAGCAGGTGAATATAAGATCAGCAAGAGTCTTGATATGCAGTGTAAACGGTCATGAATTTAAATGAAGGAACCTAAACTCGACCATGTTAAAGAACCACAATTACCTTCCAGGAGAGTCCCTACTAACCCACAGTATGCATTTCATGTTTAATTCAGGAGTGGGAATATATATATGCTTTCTGCAGAACCCACACGCTGTTAGAATTCAAGGTGGTATAGCGCTGCTTCCCTGCCCTGAATAACTGGATTACCAAAATGCCTGTAAATTATTTAGAGGGATGTTTTCAAGCTGGAATCCTAAATACCATACAAATTTAGGATTTTAAGTATCTCCATCTCTCAGAAATCAGAATAAATTTGGAATTTTTGCTAAAATAACTACAACACAATGAGGGTTGACACAAGAGACTGAATTGACTATCTAAATTGTTATAATATAGAAATGATACAATAGAAATGAAAGCCTTGGTAAATTTATTATTTTACTACCGAACATTCATTTTAGTGAACATCAAATACTTTTAGTTTAATCCTCAGATGTACAAATTCTAAGAACTAATTTACCTACTAATGTTTACTACTTTGTGCGCATAATAGAAAGTGTGCCACTGCATTTGTACAACAGACAGTGTATTATTAACCTGATATACAGACGAAGAGAAGCATAATTTGTTCAAGGTGTGTTACTTTTTTCATCTGCGCACCCTAGGGTCAACTACTACTCCTTGCCTCAAATAAAATATTCAAAGAGTCCGGGACTCAAGAGGCCTCTCATGAATAAAACATGAAGAGGTGCTTCACCAATTATTAATAACAACTCAAATGATTCATAACCTGCAGCAGAATATATGAATATTCATATGCAATTGGAGGTCTGGAATCACAGGGATGCTCATGGATAAAACATGAAGGAGTATGAAGATCTTTACCTATTTTGAATATTTCATCTAATGATCCATAACTGGCAGCAGGAAATATGAATATTTATATTTCTTTGGGGATCTGGATTCAGAGTGATGCTCATGAATAAACATCTCCATAATCTTCAATCCAATTTGAATCATTCATAAACAGAATAAGGAATAACATGAGCCTCATACTATCTGCATTTGGCATACAACATGCTGGAAAGAACACAATGACAACTTTCAAGCCTAATACAGTCAAACCTGCTTTAGTGACCACCTGTCTACAAAGACCACCTGTCTACAAAGACCACATTTTATGTTTCCCTTGAAAATGGTTTCTCATTGAAACATGTACTAAAGAAATCTGTCTACAAAGACCACTTTTTGTGTTTCCCTTAGGCGGTCGCTATAGACAGGTTTGACTGTAATTAGAATTTGATATGTGAAGCAAGAATGTTGCCACATCCAATGTATGTTTTCTGCATCACTGTGGAAAGCACACATACACATGTGCTTTCATGTTTGCTCAATACTCTTTCATAAAGATTTTCAGTTTTTTGAAGAACTATAGTAAGTCAACGTTGTGGGAGTGGTATTCTTTTTTTCTGGATATTTTTTTTGCTTCATCACTTTCAAGACTAAAAGTGCCTCTAAATCACCTAAAGGTTAATCACAGGCTACACACACACATGGGAAATGATAATGTCTGCCATCTATAAAACATCTCAATCCTCACATCTACAAAGTGCCGAAAGACGGGTGTAACAACATGGAGGTGTGAGCACATATTGGGCCATCAATGGTATGATTTATGTTGTTAACAATGTTGCATTGAGTTATATAGACAGAGAAAAGGTCAACGACATTAATGTCTGCTCAGAGCCAAGGTGTTGATCCTTTTTTTATTACTTTCAATACATGTAGGGATACCAGATGGTTTGAACCCAGTGAGCTTAAACAGAGATTCTGACATGATGGAGTCACATATGTTCTGGACAATTGAAACACCCTGAAGACCTGAAACGGCCTGAAACGACCTGAAACGGCCTGAAACGGCCTAAAACGGTTTGAAACAGTCTGAAACGACCTGAAACGACCTGCAACGACCTGAAACGGGGAGGTGCCAGGGTCTGAAATCTAACACCCCTGTAAAATAGAGTACAAGAAATGAACCAGTGGTCAAATAGGATATGACATACATTTCAAAGATAACTTGACATCTACTTTGGATAGCTGACCAACAAAAATATAGATATAAGGGACTGTGTAATATATCACAGTCCTAATAGAACTGAATTTCATAATTTATTTGCTTATAACTCAGCTTTAATACACTATCAATCAAATCTGTTTGGCTCATACAGTTTTTTTGTAACAAAGTTATTTCAATGACGATCAGAGCTCAAGATGATATTATCTAATGATTGCTAGAAGGGCCTTATTTCTGTGTTTATTCTTAACACCACTGTTTTTATAATCATATTGGGTTATTATTTTTTTAAAATCTTGAATCATTACCAACAGTAAAGATTCTATTATTTAAAAGTGCTTTAACCTCTTCCCAAACTCCAAAATGTCTGAGATGACCACTCACCTTCCTGGCAAGCTCCAATGCTCAATTCATCAAACCTATCTTTAGAATTGTTTATCTTTCCAACATCTGTCCATATCCACACATTTTATTTGATTAGGAGAGCTAGCTACCAAACCCCTTTCAGTCCATGGTCAACTTCACGCCAGCGAGCCAGCGAGCCGTATCTCACCCCATCGTATCATCTCAGAATGTTTGCATAGAAAATACCCCCACACCAGATGAGCTCTAACAAATCAATAAGAGATGGCTGGAGGCGAGGCTACTAAAACACAACCCATCACAATGGATGTTTACATTGTTGGGTTACCATGGTTACCACAGAATGACTACCTGGGAAACCTGTGAATATACGGCACAAATTAGTTCAGGAATTTTCAACAGCTTTCATTAATTTGGTGTTTTACTTTGAGGTGAATGTGTTTCATATATGAGTCATGTGGCACAGCTCAAGAAGGAGCTAGTACAAGGTCCTTGTATATTATGAAGGAGATATATGACCATAGGGTAAAGGGTATAGGCATATCTATATGGGGAGAATGAGCCGTTCCATGACTTCCCTCCCACATCAAAAACAAAAAAAGAATTTACATAGTCTGTTTCGTCCATGTTATTGTTCTCTGTCACTGTTTTTTAAAAACTTTTTTTTATTCCCCCCCCCCTCCCCTTTTTGCCTCTTCCTTTGGTGTTTATGCTAATTTCTTAAGGAGACTCGTAGAGAAGAGTCACCACACCTGCACATCCCAATCAGTTAAACCAGAAGGGGAGATCTGAGGTTTACAGTTCACTTTTCCCCTCCCACGTACAGCAGATGCCATATGTTTAAGCTTATTAATACCTCCCCCAATCCACTTCTTCTTCTTTTTTACTTCATCTACAAGATCAATTACAAGTGCTATGATCATTGCTCAAAGTGACCTACAGGTAATGTAGCTATGATGATATGCTGGTAATGGTTTGATGAAGACATCTATACTTCCACTTCAACAATCTGGGTAAGCTCATTCCTGTACACTCTTAGCTACAGTGTAACATTATATACAAGACATTTCTCAGTTCTCACACTCCTTGCAGACATCTTGACCTAGGCCTAATATTTCATCTGCTGAGAGGGAAAAGGGATTTGAAGTCCTATAACTTTACATCTAGACTTATATCCTTTTGTTTCTCAAAAGCACACAATACTGAGAGTAGTAACTAGTAAGAGAAGGGGTAGTGAAGCATATCATGTTATACAGATTTTCTGACTCTCACTATATCCGCTGAGAGTTAGAAGGGCACTAATATACAGAATGAATGCCCTTCTGGTTCCATGCAAGCAATATTGTCTGCTAGGAGGCAGAGGAGTATAAACACATGGGAAGAAAACATTGAACACAGAGATAACACCCTTCTGGCTCTCAACAACAACAAATATTGTCTGCTGAGAGTCATAAGGGCATTAATCATTAACAAAGAGTGAAGAATGCCATCTTTGCTTTCCACAGATTGTTCATAAAGTCACACAGAAACTAGAACTAGTGAAAATGGTTAGATTGACTCCAAGACTATTCAGGGGCGTTTGTGTGAGAATATTTCAAAGGAAGGAAAAAAGAGATAACTTTGACATTTGATAATAATGCAATGTAGGCCTAAACTGAGTGAAGGATACAAAGTCCAAATGATTATGACCCTGGTTTTAGCCAATCTGCCATGTGAAGTATACAATACATAGACTACATAAACACATTGGGATAAGGAAATTGCAAAGGTATGAAACAATAGAACAATAGATGTTGGAGGGGGCGTGTCATGGGTGGGATCGGATGATGTAAGTGGGTCGATACAAGTAGGCTACATTTCAAGGATTTTTTATTATCGAGAAGAGGATAGGAATCTGGTCCATCACAAACATAAAGCATGTTCAGACTAGAGGTAATTTATATGAAACGTCGTATAAAGAATCACTGTATAGTGAAAGGAGGGTACAGACTAGAAAACAACATAAGGCAATTAATTTTGAAGAGGTCAGCTGACATGACAGCTGGCCAATCTCCAGTGAGTGCTCCCGATAAGCCCCGCCCATTGTTACGATTTTCGTGCGAAAGGACGTTCAGACTAGAGCGGGAACCTGATTTTTCATCAAGTTTTTGTTCAAAACGATGCTTGAACTTTGAAGAGGCATTTCGCTATACAACGATTCTGTACGACGTTTCTTTATACAACGTTTAGACTAGACATATTTAAGGAACAATCATACGGCTAAACAATGAATTCTGGTAATCTGAACACAGGGAGAGACCATGTGAATAAAACATTTGGTCTCACTTAAAGTTGGTAATGCACTTTTTTCTATTTCTAGATCTTTGATGTTTATAATCATCCTTGGTATTTTCAATAACAAACACAAAATCATGAACAAGACACACCTGACAACATTTTACAAGCACAGAATTATTTAAATTTCAAGTTTTAGAAAACTTTTGCACTTCACAAGGACATCAGTGGCAATAACCCACAAACAGCGATAATAATCTGCCTGACAGTTTTTAAGGTAACTGCGGGATATTTGTTGAAATAAATACAATATAGCAAATAATCTAGAGGAGGTGCATCAAGAAAATTGTCCAAGAACTAATACTCCAATCTTTTTCTTGCTTTTTTTCTGGCAGGGAATCATCCTACTCGATAGTACACATTTTAATCAGACTGTTTGGACAGATATAGTTTACTTGCATTATTCCATTCATTTTAAATGTTTTCAGATTTTGTGAGGTTTTTATTTTGCTATCATCAGAACAAATATCCCGTTCAGGAATATTGAATATTTTCATTACAGTTTAGAACAATCTCAGACAGCGGCAAACAGACACAGGCTCCATACATTCACAATGTTCACCTCTACACAGATCAGCCTGCGTGTCTAGAGAGAGAGAAGAAAGGTTTAATTTATTTCCATCACCTCTAGAATTACCATCCAAGTATTTACAGATGAGTGGATCCTCCTCTATGAAGAGAATGACTCAATCGATCCCCCTCTCCTCCGAACCCGACAAAACATGGTCGATTTGGAGAAGCGGACGAACAAGCTAGCGCTTCCCGCTTGGAGGCGACCAGAGAGAGAGAGCATCAGGTATTTTTGGAGAAGGGATGATGCGGTGATCGCTCAAGCGTGAACTGCTCAATAATCATGTCTTATTTCACCTTGCCCTCACAACAAGTCAAAATGCTTTACAAAGATCCTTTCTTTTCCATTAATATTCCCAGAAGGTGCGTGAGGATGTGATTTGATGGCTAAATATTTCTGATTATAATACATAAGAAATACATTTCATTGGAATGTAGTTTATTTGAATATCATTCTAATGGTCATCCTTCAAATCTATTTGACTAGGTCAAATCTTGGTCATATTTTTTGAAACCTGAAACTGCTGCATACCTCAAGAAATACATCAATGTGTATACTATAAACTGCTAGCTTCCTACCACACACAAAAACAAATAAATATACTAAATTATTTTAAAAAAACAGAGGCTCTGAAATTATCTCATTCTTTTCTCACAGGTTTAAACAAAAACATAAATTCCAGGTTCAATATTGTGGGATACAATTAGTAGCTGTATACATGCTGAAGGTATACTTGAGTTTAGAATCACCCACAGTTAATAGACTCAGGGAAAAACTGGGCATTTATGTTCAACTCCAGTGAAGTCAAACAGATTGGTATGTTTGAAATTTCCTAATTATAATGACATACATTAGTGAGATATATTTATAATTGTTATTGTCTATTACTCTAATAAAGCATGGTACATTAGTCATTACATCGTCTTGCAAGAGCCAAAAGGACATCACCTGGTATAATATTACCAAGAATAAATGAATTATTAAAGAATTAAGTGGAATATATCAATGGACGTTCAATATATCTGATTAGCACCAGAAGGGCATTAAATCTATTAAAGTATACAAGATAACATCCTTCTGCTTCCACATACATGTATACATATTATCCTCATGATTCTAATTGAGTGAATAGGAGACAGATGAAGATGTCAATTAATGATTTAGTATGTCTTCTGTCTAGACAAAGAGATCAAATAAAACAATTTAGACAATCAATAACTTGTAATTATCATCTCTCCACTGACAATTCACTTCTTTAATTAGCCAATTACATAGTAAGAAATTGGCAGTTGTACATTGCACAGATGGGAAGAGTTGCTAATTTGGTTTCCAAAGAATATTTGTCTTTGTCTTCATCAAAAATCAATTAACATAACAACAATATATACAATGAAGAAGTGATTAGAATAGAACAGTGATCAACAAAAATTACAGAATCACATAAAAGAAGAATAAAGAGCATATCTATTGAAAGAAAAAGAAAAAGAAAAAATGGTTACTGTTTTGTGTATCTGTACTTAGTAGAGTTTACGCCCGAAACATATATCTCTCTATGTGTTCTTGAGAAGCAAAGTCAAAATGGCGGTCAATAAAGAGTTTCTGTCAAAAAGGAACTACATGTTATACATATTATACATATTATCTGTAATCATAGGTAAGAAAACAATTCCCTTAATAAAAGGAAACTATTTAACCTTCAGAATGGAGATAATTTGATTGAATGTGAAAATGTTGAAGGTCGCCTACTCACCCATCTCTCGAATGCCAATTCAATTTCTGACCTATCATCAGATGGGCTCTGCCCATCCATACTGTTGTTATCATAATCCATTTCCATGGCAACTGCATCCACACTTCACAAGATGGAGAAAAAATATCATCACTATGTCACGTTTGGTGATCAAACAATCGCTGAGTTATTCCTTCTCTCGATTCCACACAAAACTCAACGTTTCATCCCAGCTGAGGCAATGTTAAATTTGCTTGCGTAAATTTTCCAAACGAAATCAGCGCCAAGCATTCCATGTCATGCTGTATTTTCCACGGACATGTCTTTAGTTAAATGGCACAAGTCACGCTATACATCCAACTATATCCCTTCAAGTTGTCTTCATCTCTAGAAGTCTCTGGAGCTGATCAAATTTTCATCTACCACCCTGCTCCTACTTCAAGGGTTATTCCACTGAGGAAAAGAAACAAGCGATGAGCGGCAGGGTTCTTTCTTAGCGCCCTTATAAAAGGGAATTGCACTTTCACTGAGTGTGTACAAGATGACACTCAAGATGTCAAATATAAGGAGCTCTTACCCAACTGGAACAACAGTATGTCAACCAAGCAGTCCTACCAACCGACCAACCCCATCGCCAAGCAACCCCTCCACGGCCAATGATATTCAGCTTGTATTCAGTAATTGGAAAATCTAACAAGGTAATTTGTCAATTACTGAATCGGGCAAGATGATCATCTGATTAAGTCGATTAAAACAACATGTTAAGCCAATCATAGTTGCATGTATATCAGAAAAAAGAGAAAGTACATAAGACTGATAAATGCATTAGAATCAATGACTAGCATTTCCTTGCAGCACAAATGAATATAATCACTAAAACCTCTTTCCTCACGGTATACATGACATGATATTGTCCGTTTGAATCCATAAAGGCTTTTACTCGGTGTTAAATTATGCAGCCCTCCTCGCTCAAAACCAACGATATACAAATGCAATATCATTCAGTGGAATAAGAACAATTCTTTAACTGATCGGAGTATATCTATTAGATACATATACAATGAGGCATTATTAGCAAACCAACCAATCACAGGCTGCATTAGGCGTATTAAACACAATGCCCATATTAGGATAGTCTAATTGTCCTATTCTTTCATTGATAAGATTGCACAATGTCTTAATACGTGTAATGAAACAATGATAGGAAACCGTTGCAACATCCAGAAACAAAACAGATATACAGGTCAATGACAGATAAATACAGTCTCTATTCCAAAATCAACTTCCTTTATGATGACCACATTGACTGTAACCAGGATAAGACTTGAAACAATAGGCGCATTTATACTGTCAAATACCTCATTTTGAAAAATCGCGATTTTTCGTGCACCCGTTTACACTTGTGCCGAAACATCACCGACTGAGCTGCTCAGCGATCTTTTGGCGTGTTTTGGTTGGTAATGCGCATGCGCGGTCTTCCCAATACAAAATGCTCGATCCATACACAGCGAGTCCAGCACAACAGTCATGCACGTATAGCGGTGCGTGTGACTACATGGACTACATGTTACCGCACGTACCTCTACATATGGGACTACATACGCTTCCGTGAATATTTCGCCATGGGTTCGTTGATGACATTGCCTTCGATTTATTCCCGAAACAACCGTGGGACATAGAATTATGAGAAGATATTTGGAAGAGCTTTGATATACTTTGATTTATCACGTGCGAAAGTATCGATCTGGTGTAATGAGGAAATATAAAAAATACTGAAATATTTTCAGATAAAATAATACAAAAAGATTGCGCTTTGTTTCGCTCAGTTTTCGCATATTAAAATAGGGTTTGACAACTTTTTGCAATATTTATGAGTTAGAACAACTCTTCTTCTTCCATTTGACATTTTAATCATTTCATTTGGTGGTTTCTAAAGCGAGATTTTACAGTTTAGCTGAGACTCTTTCGTAGCGGTTCAGCGTAAAACAAGTTGTTTACTTTGTGCAAATAGGCTTCAAGGACAGCGAGCCACGCTCCTAAAGTCACGTGACCTAAAATCGCGATTTTACAAGAGCGGCGTTTATACTTGCGAAATACGCCAAAATATGCCAAAAGATCACACTTCGTTTTGGAATATTTCGGGCTTGGCGTGTTTGCCGGTAAAGCGTTGTTGCCTTGGTAAACATCGCGGTCAGGCTCCGGTTTGGCATTTTTTGGCGTATTTGGATGACAGTGTAAATGCCCCTACTCACCAGTGAATCCAGTGATGCAAAAGATTCATTGATGGTTATCATCACACTTTCTGATCAGATAGAGAGATGATTATGGGACTACAAAATCAAAGAATAACAATGAAGAAAAACATTTTGAGCTTCAGAGAAACAATTTAAGCTTTTAAAAAATCATTTCAGCCAGGAAACCACTCCACAGATACTTACAATACTGAGCAAGCTGACTAATGCCATGCCAAAGGACGTTAGTGCCAGTCTGGGATTTGAACCCTCAACCCTTTGATAGAGAGTCAAGTGAATGAACCACTATACCATGACATTATGTATTATCTACAGGAGGAATCCTGATTCAAACAAGTATAGCAATGTCTTTGTGCTTTGTTATTGACCTTTTAGACTGCAGAAGATGAAGGCAAGCCATTATCCTCTTCCTTTTATTCTCTAAACGTGCCCCCCCCCCTCATAACTGACAATACATATTACAGTCAAGTCATTTCAAGAGAGGAATTCCTGATCTAACTAAGTATAGCAACGCACTTGTGCTTCCTTAGTAACCTTTCATACTGCTCCCCATTACATCTACTCATATCCCTCTCATTTTCAGTCCATTTCGATTTTCTATTTTTCTTCTTTTATTTTCTTTTTCTCCCATCCCCCCCCCCTTTCCCGAAGTAGCTACACTAATGACTATAGATCCTACTTGAGCTGCATTATAGTGACCTTTCATACTGCTCCATGTAAGGACTACCACTCTCCTTTTCATTCTTTCTTTTTTTTTTTTTTTTTGTCTGCCATCCACCCTCCCCTCCCTTTTCCTGAGTAGCTACACCACTGATTAATATCCTACATGTACATGTGTATTGCACTAATAGAGGAAATCTGTATCAAAACCAAATGTAGCAACGCACTTGTGCTTTAGCTATTGACCTTGCATACTGTACATCGATGGATCATACTATCCAAATTAATGAGATTATACGACTAATTACACAAACGAAGTTGATCCCATCATATCAATGTATATTTAATTAAAGCGTCCTGTTCATTCAATCTACAGGATTGGTTGTCAATTGCCCGACGTATAGGTCATAAATATTGTATTGATTTCATTCCCCAGTTAAATCAATAATTACAATAATATATCTCTCAAAGCTGAGAGAATAAGCTTTACTGATCACTTAATTCACAATAAGGAGACTTATTACTTTATTGGCCGTTTTGAAAATTGTACATGTTTGTTTTTCTGTTTTTTGGTTTTTAAATAATTGTGGCAACTGACAAGATAATGCTAATAATTAGGCTTTTTGTCAAACGCCACTACCTTAAATTTACAGTTCAGTTGAATAAACTTGGTCTGCAAATCTCTATCTATGTTGCCACAACAAAAATGTACTTAGACAGCTATATATTTCTAGAAATATCTTCCTTCTTCCTATTCCTAGCCCTCTCTGTTACTCCTTTTTTTATATTTCCTTTTCCCTCTTTTTCAATGCCCCCTAAAATCAGCCTTAACTTGGTAAATGAAATTCCAGGAAATGGAGCACTCGAATGGGGGGATGGGGGGGGGGGTAAGTAGTATCAAACCCTCTTTTACATTTCCTTCCCAATCTCCCTTTCTTTCCCTCTTTTTTACACCATTCAATGGAGCTTGTGGGGTCATGCGCGCCCCCCCCTTCCCCTCTGGCCACTACACTACTGCAGCTTGACCATGCCAGAAGCTCTAGTACAGTGACCAACCGATTGATTAAGGTACGTGCTGCAATCTACTTTTAAACGAGGGCATTCCCATGAGATGTGGTCCAGATGTCGCCGATCTAGGAATGATACCGATAGATCGTTGCCACCTGATACCAACCGATTAAGACTCTACATCTACCCATTGAGAACTGGTGTTCAATAACTTCTGAAGGTCATTACTGACATGTATATTCCTTGACAGATAAGCTGAAGAGAGCAATAAAGCTATTCAATTCCATTGCATATTGTGTTTACCGGTTGTTTGTACTCTTTGTATTTTTTTAAATACTGTAAGTATAATAAAATTGTGTGCTTTGAAAGATGAATTGAAGGGAGCAATAAATCTATACATTTTATTTCACTATACAATAAAGACTACTCTGCTAGCTGAAGAAAACAATAAAACTATCAGTTCCACTGTAACCAATTATGTTGATTGTTTGTACTCTAAATATTTAAAAGATAAAACAAATCCCTATCATGTGGTGTATCCAACAGGCTCCTTTGAAAGCCTTTGACAGAGGAGCATGGGGGAGCATGGGGAGCATGGGGAGCATGGGGTGAGCATGGGGGAGCATGGGGGAGCCTCAGGTCTAAGAAAAATCACTGACAAGCAAAGGGTGACACATACAGACAAATTTGTATTTAGTAGTATCTCAATTGCTCATTATAGTGAGGCAATTTGTTTTACTTTGCTGGGATGGTGTATGAGCCCCTTCCCCCCCCCAAAAAAAAAAATACCATTGAAGTCACCTAACTGTATTCTTCTCATCGAAATCTGTTTGTTATTTTGTTCCTTGGACATAGTTACTGTTTCCTGCAGGATATCCTTATATATGTCAGGGTTGCTCTATCATACAATGTAACAAGAAACTATTTATTTGTGTGTAAGGGAGAGGATATAATGACAAGTACATGGGTTGAGACAGAGACCCATTCCCTTCTACTGGTATAAACATGGGTGGTTCCGCTTAGCAGGTTACTTCCTTCAAATATAAAGTTGAGTACCCGTCATGCAAAGGCATTGTAAAAGAAAGTTGCCCGCAAGTTATTGAGGAAAGATAAATTCAGAGTCTTAAAAATTGATTAATTATGTATTGTGAGATTTTGGCATAGTCAGATTGGTATTAAACTGACTCAATATTACTGAAAATCATTAAACAAGTGAAAAGCACTGCATGAATATAGGCACATGGGACTGCACACAACTGGCATCAAAATATAATCCAAACATTTTCAACAACTTTTTGTTGGTGTCATATCTGGAAGTTCAAGAGCAAACCTGCTTGTGTCATTGCCAGTGTGATAATAAGGCAAACAAAAAACATTGAGACGGCCAATAATTTATCATCCTTTTTTGTGCCAATAGTAGAACTGAGCTTTGCCTTTAACCTAGACCTTGTTTGAGTTTGGAAGCACAGACACATACAGGGGTGTTTCACAAAGCCTTTTTTCAATGACAAATGACAAAAATCAGTGACAAATCTGCTGATAACCAATCAGAAGCAAGGATTTCACTAGCTAATAACAAAAACTGTCATTTGTCACTGATGACAGGTTTTGTGAAACACCCCTCAGGAGGTCAATCCATTACCAACTGACCTATCTAATCATCAAGGTAGAGACACTGGAGACAAGATAAGGATTATCTTTACACACAAGCATATAAACAAGAAAGTTTTCCTCTGGCTAAAAAGGAATATTTAACAATGCAAATATCTGGACTCCAATAAGTTAAACCATCAACGAGATTAATATATCCATGAAAAACAAAACAAAAAAGGAGGAGGCTACATTTTCATGAAGATGAAAACTCAATGCTTCTGTTTTGACCAAAAAGAAAGGAATGTAAAGTATGTGGTTTACACAAATTTAGAACAACAACAAAAAGTAAATAGATAAAATGCTTGTTTCAACAGAGTAAATGATATGGTGGCCTTTAAAGGCAAAGAGTCACAAAAGACTTCAAAAAATGTCAAATACACAACTATAGGACCTCTTAATGATCAAGACAATATTTAACAGAAATTTTGAATGTTTCATCTTAACAATATTAAAGATACTATGTCCCTTTTGCAGCCAACATCAAATTCTGTAGAACTTTGCAGGAATTATGAATATGTCATGTATGTCCTATCTGTGAAATTTAAACGTTAGCAGTGTCCTAATATTCAAATTATGCAAGGAAACCCGTTTACTTGCTAGACTTCACTGTCAGACACTATTGAGTGACTGACTGGCCTTTTCATCTTTGGTAATAACATACATAAAATGAGCTGTAAAGGTTACATGAGCATTTGTCTACATCAATAACCCACTTCTTGTAATGGCCAAAATTAAACTGATTGAATCTTTGCGCAGCATAAAACGTACGACCATTCGGTACAATGGTCTGAAAAATCAGACTATTACTTACTGGCTCTATAGCTCCTAAGTCGATTTGACAACTAATAGTCATTATTTTCCCACTTAAAGACATTTTCAAGCCCCCTTTTTTAAGGAAGTTCTAAATTAGTATTGTCTTTCAAATGCCGTTGGAATTTAACCTTTTCATTTTTTTGGCCTGCAAAAGGGACAAAGTATCTTTAAGAATGAATATATAGACAATTTTTTTTTTTGTAGTTATCAACTGCAAACCTAAAGACATCTGAAGTCTTTGCCATTTTTCCTCTACCAGATCTGAAATAAATGGTCTTAATGGAATGTGGTAGCTATCATCATGGATGAAGTCAATTACAGGTGGACAAAACATCAACTCTCATCATCTCCCCCCCCCCCACCCCTAATCCCCTATACTTTATCCCACTTTAACGAAGCTGCAAAATGGGGATAAATGGGGATAAAAGCCTCGTCTATTTGCTCATTAATCTCCTTCTCTCACGGGCATGGCTACCAAGAGGAAATTGTCCACACACTCGATGAGCGAGTTTTAATTGTCCCTCGACCTTGAGCGAGCTGCTTCAGCATCTGTATTTGTAGGAAGACGTGTATTCCTCGACTGATGCACCGCTAATCGGTTTGAGAAACAAGTCACCCTGCATCCGGACACACACACACACAGTAGTGTGTCCACATCAGTAGAAGATTACAAGAATAAGCTGACATTTTCACAAAAGGATTTGGCACGTCTTCTTCTAGGTGTCTTGAGTATTGTGCTCTTGGAATACACTTAGGATGGCTTTCCAGGAGATATGACAAATCAATTAAAGATTATTTCTCAAGGCATTCTAAACTTACAAGATTGTTTTTTTCATTTGACTTGGATTCTGTTCAGCTGGTAGAGTAAATGCAGTACACAGATCCATTATAACTTCATAAATCATATATCAGTCAATGAATTTGATGCAAGGAGATAGGTACCTGCTTGTACATCATTTTGATTTCTTGAACATATTTCCTTACCATTTTCCACTTTCTCTTAAAAAAAGAAATAAATGTTCTTATTTTCCCTTATTTTTGCATATATTTACATTGGGGAAAAACCCTGAAACCATGGAAACAATATGAATGTGGTGTTTAGATTTATGCATAGCAAGGGTCATTATATCATAACTTCCACATGTTTCCTGCAAGATTTAATGATAAATCAGGAAGGAGAGGATACCAATCTGAAAAGAGTACCTGCTACATAAAACCAATGCTAAAAGCATCCTTCTAAACCCAAGGTCTACGTAGAGTGTGATACCAGTAACATGGGTTTAAAGCTCAATTTTTGTTCTGGTAATAGACTTACTTTAAAGGTGGCGTGTCCCTTTTGCAGGCTGAAAATATAAACTTGTGTAAATCCTATGGTAAACAAGACATAATACTAGCAACTAAAAGCTCCTCTTAAAAGATTAGAACTGGTAATTGCCTCTATGTGGAATTATATCGACCATTAGGAATTTTCAAAACGTGCTCCTTAAATTATGCTTAGAAAATAGTCTGATTTTCAGACCCTTCTACCGTGTGGTCTTACGTTATGTGCTGCGCAAAGATTCAATCAGCTTAATATTCAGTCATATCCTTTACAGCGCATTTTATGTATGTTATTAACAAAGAAAAAAAAGTCAGTCACTCACTCAATAGTGTATGACAGTAAAGTCTAGAAAGTAAACAGGTTTACATGCATAATTTGAATACTAGGACACTGCTAACGTTTAAATTTCACAGATAGGACTTACATGACATATTCATAGTTCATGCAAATTTCTAAAGAATTTGATGTTGGCTGCAAAGGGGATACACTACCTTTAAACAGGAAACAGGCTTATAGAATTTCGAAACGGGTTAAATGCTGCGCTTAAATATGTTATGCATTTTTTCCCCATGGTATTGTAACTTCCTAACATTTCCTGCCAGATTGAATGATAAATCAGAAGGGAGCGGATACCAATAGGAAGGGAATACCACCTGCTAACCCTCTAAACCCATGGTGTAGAATGCAATAATCCTGGTTTAAAGCTCATCTTGAGATATGTTAATAAGATTGCTTTTCAAGAGACAATAGCTTCAAGAAATGTTGAAAAGTCAATCATGATCCACTTTCACTGGAAGAACAAGAAATAAATTTGTCAATATAGGTATACCTTTCTTTGCTTATTACTCAGTTATTACACATATTATATAACAATCTTTTAGCAGGGAATACCATCTGTAATGACATATCACATACCGAAATTGTAGTGGACATTAAGTATTCATAAGTTTTGTTTGGTAGCACTGGCTCTATGAGAATTTAATATCTATCATTGAGAGAACTCAAGATTGCCCTCGTTTCCCTCCCCCAGAAAAAAATGGCTCCTTAACCTTCTTCTAGAGGACAGGCTAAATAGAGTAGGGATGCTGCTTAAACACAAAGGTTGAATGCCCTCCACCAAATATCCATCTGAACAACACTCTAGCAGGATACTAACGTCATACATGCCTCCCAAAATATCACTGGAATATCGGGATAAAAACACTGCAGATAATTTATGAGGATGCCTCTGAGCATCTTAAAGAGAAGGATCAGGCCTAGGAAAGCAAAAAGGTCTGTGCAAACATTTTCAAAAATGATTCGATTTGGAAAAACCCTTGACTTGCAAACTAGAATATCAAGGATTATTCTAAACTAAAAATTGCAAATACATAGTATGTTTTAATTAGTAATCTCTTCATCTTTCAAATTGTAGGGGTTTTAACTAAAAACACTTGTGCTTTATTTCGAAATCTGGATTTGTGTTTTCCAGTATACAGTCAAATATGTCCTGTTGGTCAAAGACAACCTGTTTACAGTGGACATCTGAATTATTTCTCTCCAGGAAGCAAACTCTTGTATAACCTGTCTGTAGGGGCATTTATTTTCTGTGTCCATTTGATTGCCACAACAGAAAGGTTTGACATGATTTTGAATGAATAAGATTTATGCATATGTGTATCCCATACTGACAATGAAAACAACCCTATTATACATCAAACTTCCCAGTACATGGTCAACACTAGTCAGATACGAAATGCGATTTCACAGGAAGTACGTAACGTTACCGCTTAATCAGCTTCTAACGACCGCTCTGCTTTAATACATCAAGGTTTGAAACAGAGAGACTCCAACCATCACTTATCCTCAAGCAAAGGAAATTACAGCTATTCTCAGAGCATTGCCCAACCAGCATAACCAATTTGGTCCATAACTGCTTGTACTTAATAAATGCGCATGTAGGAAACATATGCAAGCCTCAAGCAAGTAGTGTTGGAAAATCTGGTGAATATAGAAAAAGCATACGCTATTTGGACTGTGTTTCAACCGCACTGCTGGCTATAAATATTGCAAGCAATAGAACTGTGGTGAATTTCAGGCATCAGGTACCTTTTCATTTTGGCATCATTCTACTTCCTAGGTTTGACATTGATAAAAGAATAAACAAATCACATTTTTTGTTGCACATGTAGGGCTCTAAGCTCCAATATCAATGAACTTGAAAAAAATAGTCCACTTAATTGCTTTATTGCATTCTACAGATTTTGTAACGGAACAAGGAAATTATATCCAGGCATACCAAAATTGTGTTATAATTCTATATGCATGTACACTGGCCATATATATATATGTACAACAAAATGGAACCCTCATTAATCCATTAGAAATGTGTTTAGAGCCGTCAAATTTGAACATTTAACAGTTAAAAGAATCAAACTAGCTGGCATGTCCCCTAAGAAAAGAAAATTCTGAGTTATAGAGAGGATAAATATCTTCATTTCAGTTTCCATAAGATTGATTACTTCAATGTAGAGAGCGATAACCCACTAGCAAATAGCAGGTCTATCAGACACTGAACAAAGAAATAGCTTGATATGGTCGACCATCCAAGACATTTCACATGAAGTACATGACATCCATGATGACGCATAGCATGAGTACAGAGCCAGAAGGCTGTTAACTCTGTGTGGAATGAGATGAGATGCCCTTCTGGCTCCAAACATGCAATATCATAGGAGAGTATGTCTCACAAATCACTCACAAATACCAATGGCAAAGGTAGATCCATATCAAAGTATCAAAATATCATAGGAGAGTATGTCTCACAAATCACTCATAAATACCAATGGCAAAGGTAGATCCATATTAAAGTATCAAAGTATCATAGGAGAGTATGTCTCACAAATCACTCATAAATACCAATGGCAAAGGTAGATCCATATCAAAGTATTACATAATGGAAAGAATACCTGCAAAGTATACCAAATTCAGCTACAGATCAGGGGGGGGGGGGATACAACAATGGAATGATTAATATGTTTACCAAAGATAAAGAGCGTTGATAACACAACTAAGCTACCATTGCAAAGCAAAAGCTTAGGTTACTCAAAAACAGCATTGTCCAAAGATATCAATATGTCACAAATCCTTTGAGAAAAATGACAGCTCCATTGTGAAGGCCAGAACAATGGAATTGTAAAAATGTCAGCATAAAGAGCTTATACCCCATAATTGAGAAATATCTGCCTCGGTGCTGGAGGTTAAACAAGCTAGGTGCCAAAGATCAAGCGAGATACAAATATGAGATATCACATGGTCAGGAAACTTTAAATCCTGAGTACCTATAGAGAAAATCTTAGCTTTACTAGTAGACATGCAGATAGATGTATTCTTCCAAATCAAGTGAAAATCAGTCAAAGACCATTAATTATCCATGGTCCTATATGAGTATAAGCTGCAGGTCACCAGCCATCGAACTCTGCAACATACAGTACCTCAGCAATGAAATACATGTATGCCCCTACATGCACAAATTCTTAGTCAATCGAGGGACATTCAAACATCCAACATAAGTATAAGCAGAAATTGGCTGGTCCACTGGCATGGAAAATGCCACAGTCACTAATACAAAGGTGGGTTAATGATGATGGACTGAGCCACTGTTCTACATCTGAATTCTAAATGATATCCCATCAACATACTTCAAATCCTGAGTCAATCCACTGAAATTCAAACCTTTAGCATGGATTAATACAAGCCCGTCCACAGCAGGAACAATGCACAGTCATTCGATCCAATAGTATATAGGGTGGTTTAGCTATGGACCACAATGGACCATGGCCTTTACTGCTTGGATGTCAATGAATGAACTAATCCAACGTGTTCGGCCACTGAACTCTAAATGATATCACAGATACACTCATATAGAGGGGCAGTACCAGATAGTGTTATCTAGGTTAAAGGGCCAGTTGATCAATTTATCACAATTATAGATACTTAGTCTTCCTAACCTGACATCAAACACAACTGTAAGAAGGTAGTCTAATCAAGTTCTAGCCTAGTTCAGTGGCATGGCCAGGATCACTCATGTCATGGAGGGGAGGAAAGGTCTTATTGGGTGCTTCACTGGTGTCAGGGGGCTTAATGAGTGCTTCACTGGTGCCACAGAAGGGGGCTTATTGGGTGCATCACTGGTGTCATGGAGGGGCGGGGGTCTTATTGGGTGCATCACTGGTGTCATGGAGGGGATCTTATTGGGTGCATCACTGGTGTCATGGAGGGGCGGGGTCTTATTGGGTGCATCAGTGGTGTCATGGAGGGGGGGGGGTCTTATTGGGTGCATTAAAATACAAGAATATGGGCAACACCAAGAACAGATATGGGGGAGAGAATTCAACAAAACTTCTTTTCTTGTCTTTCCCCTCTCCCTGAAGTTTTCTTTCACCAACCCTTCCCTCGTTAGGGGCATGTTTACCCCTGTACCCTCCCCCATTTTAAAAAGCCACTGGGTCTCTAAGCATACATTACTACTATCCAGGGGCGGATCCAGCCGGCGGCAAGGGAGGGGGCCTAAAAAGGGGCCCACTTCGTGCGAAAATTTGAAAATCGTGCTGGTCGATTTTTCGCTCAGTAGGGGGGGGTTAGTGAGCAAAAAAATAACCGAAAAAACCCGACACCCCCTTGGGCGCCAGGAGGGGCCCATCTTCTTTTTTTCTAGGAGGAGCCCGGGCCCCTGGATCCGCCACTGCTACTATCCATCCTGAACTATGACACTGACATACAGGCATATACATGGTTGCGGGCAAAGTCATAATTCACACTATCATAATAGAGTTGGCAAATATAATACTATCCTAAAACTCCTTTAGCGAATGCAACATCTGTGACATATTTTTTGAAATAGTCAGTGATGTTATTTTGTTCAACTTCTTCTAAAGCTAAATTCAAGCTCGGCACATTTCCTAAAGGAAATACATTACTATTTTCTTTTTCTGTTTTATGGAGGGGAGGTTGTTTATAGCTCAGCCACACCGCTAAACCGACTCCAAAGCAACTTCAAACTGACCAAGTTTTTTTTCATTTGGGGGAATATAATTTGTTGTTCGGTCTGGGTTTGGTCTGGGGTCGGTCTCATTGGTATGACTGAGGTATTAGAAGCTATCCTAAGCTAAAATCGCTCTCTACTCCCATATATATGAGACTACTACTCAGCAAGACATAGGCCTGCCTACACTGTAGGTCAAATAAAGGGCAGTGTGAGACATCAACAAAGGAAATGCCCAACTCATGACTTCTTCCTAAAGTGCTTGATTAGATATATGACACTTCCTGGATATCATATATCAATTTCACAAATAACAAAAAAATACTGGTAGTGTTAGCTGAACTCAATATAAACTACCATGGGTAAAGGCCATTGCATGATTGGAAAAGTTTGTTGGCATAATTTTCACCCAGTTAGAAGCAAACCTTTTGTATTTTACATACATGTAATAAATGAAAAGGTCAGCATCATTTCTGAAGGGAAAAAAAAGTCAAAGAACTTTTTACAAAACTTCCCTATTCACAATGTCTGTGAATTTGTGCCTAAATCGGTACTAAAATTCTTGGGGTTGAAGAAATGCATCGCCAACCTGATGTATTAAATTGAGGATTTATCACTCAGTATCAACATTATGAAGACACGCCATTATATCAACCATAAAAAACAAAGGTCTGTTTATCCAAGAATAGTAGTAAGATAATACTATCTATTAATCCGCAATGGAATTAATCTGATTGTTAACAAGCTACCTGTAATTTATTCATCGCCTATCCCCAAAATGACCCACAAAATTTGGTGGAGTAAGCAAGGTTAAAGATAAAGTTGAGTTGTGGTCATGCAATTGCATTGTGAAAGAAACGGTGTGGAATCGATCAAAAAAAGTTGATCATGTGGCATATAAGTATTGGTGTGTACTGCAAGGTTCTGGAATCATAAGAAATTTGGCCCAGTCTTGGTAAAAGTAACAAGCACTGTACACAGAAAGATGTATATGGGACTACATACACAAACATGTGGCATAAAAATTGTGGGCCTCATTTTTAAGCTGTTACATGTCGTATTTAGAATATTAAGGCATTTGAAGAGCCATGCTTTTCAGGGAACATTTTTTCTCTGATGTTCTTTCACACTTGCATAATAACAATGAAAACGCTCACAAAATATTTTTCACCTCTCCCAAGAACTCAACCTTCTCTTTAAGCCTATAGGCAGGGCTGGGCACTAACAGATGCCGGGACACATGGGTACCCATATTTAAGTCGGACCCCGAGGACTCATGCATACAGACTCTAAAAAGTCCAATCTGAACCCTTTTGAAAAGAGTTAGTGTGGAGCCCTGCTATAGGAGTGGTGTATCAATCCAGGGGCCCTGTGGTTATACCAGTGGTTATACCAAATCCTATTTACTTGTAATACACATATCTAAATACAAATGTGCAATTGCTGTGTGTGCCCCCCACCAAATTTGAGAATATGTATTTTTGTCAGCAATATCTCAGGCCTATGCCCCATCCACCCCCTCCCTCAGACAAAGAATCCTGGATCTGCCATTGTTCAATCGACATGATGGAACACAAAAATGTCTTTCTTCAAGTAAGCTGAATTTAAAGATAAAGACCAGTTCTGGTCATGCGATTGCATTGTGAAAGAAACGTTGTGGAATTGATCAGAAAGGTTGATCATCTAGCATATAAGTATTGGTGTGTACTGCAAGGTTCTGGAATCAAAATGATAAGAAATCTGGCCCAGTCTTGGTAAAGTTACAAGCACTGTACACAGAAAGATGTATATGGGACTACGCTGCACGTGCGCGATATCTATTTGGTCCCAATAGATATAATAATTTACCAAATATATCAATTAGTAGGCGGTTTCCCGGCAAAATTTGTATCATCACGAATTAGTCAAAACATATTCTTTCACATGATTGGTAATGAGAGCTTCCATTTCATTTTTTGAGAGGAGGACGTTTCCAAAACTGTTCTATACCTTTAAGCAATACATTGTTAAATTATATGGAAAAAATCATTAAATCTCATTTTTATCATTATCCTCTTCATATAATAGGACAATTGAGGACCTTGTTTCTATAGCCCCTGTTCTCTCTTACAGCTCATCAATGCAAATTTTGAATAAACAACATTGGGAAATAGCTTGTTTTTCTAGCTGCAAGTAAACATCTATGGTAATATGAAAATTAGATAAAGCCCCTTAAATGCTTGAAGCAAGAAAAGCAATCAAATTTAGCAGTATTAAATGTTTGGTTAAAATTGGAGCCATAATAATACGGCTAATCCTAATCCAATTTCTAGCATCTTAGTTCAAGGTTTTTGAGCCCCCTGATATTATAATCCACTTACATGCCCACCCCTTCCCCCGTTGCAAACTTATATACAGGCATAACTGCCATTGAAGATATCATGCAAGTAAAAGTCCTGTTTTTCAACACTTTGAGTGTTCAATTAACAAAGTGTTCCTTGAACAATCCTACATCTCGCCTTATCATGTTCCAGTAATGAAAATAAATGCATCATCTTTTCATTTTTTTCTTACTTAATTTTTAAAAATTATTGCCGGGGGTTCACTATGCTCCTTGGTGTTATTCATTACTTTTTTTTCTATCATTAAAAATTGAAATTAAAAATTAAAATTAAAATATTAAGAATTTAACCTGGGACATTAAGAAGCAGGGATTTACAAGCAACCAAGGCCAAGGGACATAAGGACTTATTTTCTTACATAAGGGCATTAACTGCTTTTCATCACAGAATCTCAGTCCTAAGCCAGCTACTGCACCCACTATACCATACCTGCCAACATTTGAAAATGAGAATTAGGAATTTTTAGCACTTAGCCTTCAAAAGAAGAAATTGCCCATGCAGCGGCAGCGTAACTGATGGCAATACGCGGTAAATCTGTACAAAAAAGCAAACACAAATTCGCTGCTCGATCATGCAGCCATTCAACACACGCAATACATGAACTCTCAAATCGAGGCACATGATAAAACAAGCTTAATTTGGCTTTAGCATCTTTAAAAAAAAAATTTTTTTAAAGAAGAAAAAAAAGAAAAAAAGACGAAATTTTGACAAATCGGAATATTCCGAATTTGTAGGTTCTTAAAATCCAGAAAATCAGAATATTACGGATTATTCGGAAGGGTTGGCAGGTATGTACATGTACTATACTGAGCAATTTACTAGTATTTTAGATAATGTACTTATATGTACATGTACTTTTTAACAGATCATGATATATATATATATGCACAGTTTCAAGAATTCAAAACACAACCATAAATCTGTTTTGGTTGTCAAGGAAGTATTCACACTTTATATTCCCACAAGACCAGATAAGACTCTGCTTTACAACCTTTCATTATGCAAAGAAGTTATCAGTGTAAGTAGATTTCTTGCTTATTATATACTTGAGAGACAACTCGATAATCCATCTGAGGTTTTTCACACACTAAGAATCTTCATTGGATGAAGATCGTCATCCGCGACTGATCACTTGCTTACGAGGATGTGACAGACGAGACGAAAGGGGTTACCGCGGCGACGATCACAACTCCTAATCAGTAATCTCCATGGATCATCATCATCATAGGGTTAGATTCCCTCGGGAAGGAGATGGAGCGCATCACCATAGCGATGCTGGATCGCATCTTTTCTTAGCAAAGAACATCCATCTCAACACCAACGCTCAACTCAATCATTGACATGGAGAGAAACCACAACATAAAGCTTCATTAACTATGTATCCTGTAACAGCCACCAAGACAAAAACAACTTCTTAATCACATCCAAAGCAATACCAAAGAATAAAGCATTCCAGTTATATCTCCAAATTTATCCAAGAGTTGGTGAGTAATAAGATGTAGCAGATAAGAAATTGTTGCATGCGCTACTCCTCGGCAACTGAAGATTTCCGGCTAGCGATGTGTGTCCTCTGCCCCATTCTCATTAGAGTTGCATTGTTTCAAGTACATGAGGGGAAGAGAAACTAGGACAGGGATGATACACTAACACACACAGCTGGTAGGGATGCGATCTCTACTACCGGTGGCCAACATCATCATCCTCATCACCACATTCATCCCTGCTGTGATGATAATCGCATCTCGCTGCAGCTGCCCGCTAAACTTCAACCCTGAAACATGACACGTTGACAAGGCACGGGAGATACCGGAGTTTGTGTTGACTGTGGCACGCACTGCATCCCGCCCACTACCGGCTGCTTGCGAGATGGAGGAGCCGAGGAGGAGGATGGTAAAATCATCAGAGCATCATCCCAGTGACCAGTACTACAGGACACGCCAATACCCATCACCTAATGAGAACCTTTCACACACACACACACACTCACACAAATGTAATGCAGAGCTCAAGCATGACTGATGCCTAGCTACAAATGTAAGGACCATTCATGTCTATTTCTCTCTCTCGCATAAAAGTCATGTGTCGCATGACATAGATACCAAAATTGCTCTTGATCGAGCGATTGCAAACCTAGATCTCTACTCTCATTGTTTGCCCGCTCACATTCATGTTGCAGCACAGGGAATAAGAGAGCAAAGAACGAGAGCAAACGGATATTACATTGAAATATTATCCAAAGCTAGGAAAGACATTTCAGACGCTTCCCTTTCTCCTACTATCCCTCAGGGACCATACCTCTGAATGCAAGGGTGGATGACGGAGGAGGGACAAGTCATCTTAAAATAGTTCAAATGGTGCTTGCTTCATCTTAACTTGTTGTTGGCCACTGGATTCTCTCCAACCCAAAGACTCAATAAATGATCCACCATGTTCCCATAGGCCCTTGTTTAGCCAGTCCAATACCACATCGCCAGCAGCAGTAATAAAATATGACACCGTCATTCTAAATGCTTGAAGTGACAGCTGCAATAAATTCTCAGACCATATAATGAGATATTGATCGCTCTCAAACAATGAATATAAAAACAGTCGTGAATTTTTTTTAAATCCATTATTCTACTAAATGGAAGGTCATACCAAGTCAAATATTCATAGTGTATTACACAATAGCTTTATTTTGAAATATCAATATCTAACTAGTAATTACAGAATGTATAGAATACATAATTATTTTGAATGAATACCGGTAATGAAGTTTATAACTGTTTATGCCAAATACACCATACAAGACAAAATTTATGTCACGTTTTCCATGAATTATGTCATAACTAATCACCCAATTTTATATGTGGATACAAAGAAAATGAAAATTAATCAGGTTTTTGTCATCGATCATGCCTCATGCCCTAAAAGGATGTTGGATAATTTCATACCAGATATAATACATGCATTGCCATCAGTGCCATAACTCTGCATTTTAGCAAGAGAATTAGGCAGGCTTGGCATATTATCAGTAATGGATCTATAAATTAGGATAATCAACAAAGAAGGCATCCTGTTTCATCTGGTGATTAGCATTTCATGGCAGTACACTGGGGTGGTACACTGGTCTGGGTTAATGCTATAATATATCCAGTCTGGTGATATTAGAAGCTAGGGTGAATAGAAAAAATACACAGGAATAGAGGGAAAGAGTCAAAGGAGCTTGTAAAAACATGAAAGCTCTTTGGGGATGGAATCAGACGTGTATTTTTATATAAAGAAAAAGTTAGACAAAAGATTCACTGTCACATCCGAAAGTGTTCAAAAATAATTGTAGTAAATTTCAAGATTTTACATGATTTGAGGAAAAGTGATTCTAATTTATGTTCCTTCTTTCCCAACCTTCCCTCACATATTTCATTGAAATCTACTATAATGGCGAAAATACATTGTATGAGCTTTGCAATTAATAAGGGGGGCAGATATTGATATCTTTTAAAAGTAAAGTAAAAATACTATTTCATATACCACATGTTACACTGCAGAATGCCCCCCCCCCCTATCCATGATGATTTTAAGGACAGAAGAGGTACCCCCCCCCCTAAATACATCTCATACAAACTTGTATACATTATAAATTAGGGTCAGTGTTTATATTTATTCTAATGCTGACTGTCAAAAAACTGTCATGGTTTCATTTGTTTTATTTCCAGTCTATTAAAAGTACCTTCATGTTCAACAGGAAACTCAACCAGTGTGAGTAAAAGCAATAAACCAAAGTACTGTCAGAAGTCATTTAAAATATCTAAGCAAAAACATGAACAAAAGTCAGATCATAGCTATGTTTACATGGGACAATCAAAGTTTTACAATTTAAGTTTGCAATACCTCAAAGTTATTAACAGCAATCCACTAACAATGATGAGGGTTCCCACTGGACCAAAACAACGAGTATTCCATGTTTAAAACTACAAGCCAGGCAAGCATCCATTTTAACTACAACCTGGCGTAACTTTGAAGTAAATTGTGTTCGCACGGCACATAACTAGTGAGGACCCTCTGTGGCTCCTAGTTATAGCCCTAACCATAAGGTTGCTTGTGGTTTATAACTTCAAATAAACCATGGCCTAAACTTTAAGTTAACAGACTGTCATGGCCTTTCAAAGGAAATACTGAGCAAAGGCTACAAAGCCTGCAATACTTAACAACCTTCAACACATCTTTTCAATAGAATTGATTATAAAAATATTTTCTATAGTTATCTTGACATTACAAATTGATATTACATCCATTACTCTTTCAACCTCTACATGTATCTGGCCTAAATTTCTGATTTTCTTTCAGAAATTTCAAGTCTAATTTTTAGCTTTTCTCAGACACACCTTTATAAAAGACACTGGTACATGTGATGATGGGAGTAAGAATTGTCAACAAGTCTATTGGTGAATCGGTTCTCTTTCACATGAAGACCATCCACATACGCAATCATCCGCTGCAACCGAACTGTTTATTCACTGAATGACGGCATGGAGAGGGGCCCCCGACCAAGCATGAAATACAGCTTGCTCAGCTGTGAGGGGTCGGGAGTGACGACACATAGGGTCATTCACACGATTTAAAAAATAGTGAGATTTAATTCAGGATTTAAATCTCACTAAATGCCCCCATTCACAGATGGGAGACATACAATATAACCAATGTTCACATCTCACTTCTGCAGAGTTATGGTGCAACACAGGACAGCGCTCAACTGTCCTTTGTTGTACATGTAATACTAAGCACACAGTAACAACAACAAAATAATAAAATAATAATTTACCCCCCAAAATGCACTAACAGGGCGATTTGATTCACAATCAGAATCTCACTAATCATTGAGAATTGTTTTGGTCCACAAACAGTTACTGAGACCAGTATTTCTTCCGACCATCGCGCAAAAGTTTGAATATCACTAATTACTCTGCGTATGAATGGCCCTACAAACAAACATCTCATTGCCTGCCGCCTCTCTTCATAAACCCTTTAATACAATGATTGTATTTTCATTGCGTATTCTACCGTAATTATTCTCTCCTGATTGATCAGGAGGTGGAGATGTAAACAGCGACCACGGTGGAGCCAGGAGGGTGAAAAATAAATGCACTGATGGGAGGATGATGTTCTAAAGTTAAGTGGAGGAACATTTAACTCAACTACAAAATATTTTTTCAGAACAGGAAGTAGCACTATAAGTGGTATATAGGCCGTGATAACCTTATATGTATCTCAGCTTGTAAGAAAACTGGATTTTATTTTGGAAATTGATTTCTTCTTCTTAACAGAGCAACCGATTCTTCATGCATGCATCGTATATACGACTTTAACTGTCTTTTTAATTCCTTTACATGACATATTTGACAACTTCATGATAACGATTACATCATCATATACTGTTTTCACACTGGCAAAATTTTGCTTAATCCCGGACTATAGGTGGGGTTAAAGGGGGGTCTTAGCCCCACCTATAGTCCGGGGTTAAACTTATTCCACTTTGTTTTCACACTGGCAAAATTTCGCTTAACCCCGGACTATAGGTGGGGTTAAAGGGGGGTCTTAGCCCCACCTATAGTCCGGGGTTAAGCTTATTCCACTTTCTGTTCAGACATGTATTTACCAAAGTGGGCTAGCCCCACCTATAGTACGGGGTTAGCTGGCCCTGCAAAATAGCTAGGCTAACCCCGCAATTGTGGTGCTAACTCCGCAATTGCGGTGCCAAGCAAATGAATGAGAACAGAAACGAAAAATAGTCCGGTACTATGCAATGGAGCGAATTAATCAATGTTCACGCTATACAGCTAGTACGGGGCTAACGAATTGCAGTGAGAACAACCAAAAAACGTAAACCGGGGTTAAGGATAGTATGGGGCTAAGCAAAGTACGGGGCTAAGCAAAGTACGGGTTAAGCAAAACAAGTGTGAAAAGAGTATGATTAGAGCCAGAAGGAGATTAACTCTATGTAAATAATGTTGCTACCCTTCTGGATCTCAGCAGAATTAACTTTGCCCCACTGCAACTATTTCCCCCTACAATATGCATGTACACGAAGACATCTTGTCTAGATGTGTACAAGTCTAGTGCAGAGTGCATTGTAATGATGTGAAATTAATTACATTGCATTAATCACATTCACTATCCATATCATGTAAGACCTCTTACTGCGCTTCTTATGATACCGTGATGCCTCACATCACATCCCAATTTATTCTCTGTAAAGGTGCAAGACCTTTTTTTTGCAAACTACATCAAGTTACAATCAAACCTGTATGTCTTGGTGGCCATCTCTATTGAAAAGGTTACCTGTGTATAATGGCCATGTGATTGGTCTCTCTTGAGAAACAAATGCGTGCTGTTGAACCTGTCTAGGGAGGCCACCTGTCTAGGAAGGCCACCTGTCTAGGAAGGCCACCTGTTTACAGTGGCCACTTTTTCTGTTTCCCTTGGGTGACCTTAATACACAGGTTTGATGTACTTAGAATCATCTAGATCCCACAAATACAGACACCAAAAATTAAATGAATAACACAATATACCCTATTACAGGTAAGAGTGTGGTGTGAACACTAACAACATTAATCATTTTATTTTCTACTACAAATGACAAGTGAATCACCATTTTAGAAGAAAACACCTGCCAGCTATGCACCTGCTCGTAATGCACATTATCAACTGCCCAGGGCTGTGTAGTTTTAATCATGTAATGAATAGGTCTAGGATTTAGGCTGCGTTCAATCGACACTTTTTCACCCTAGAATCACGGTTTTCAAAGACGTTTAGTTTAAAACACGGCTGCGTTCAAGCGTTTTTTGTTGGTCGTAAAAATAAACGTGTTTAAAAACACAAACATGAAACGCTGAAAAAGATGCGTTTTGTATCATGATTCTGCAGAATCACGGTCGCTAAAATTCGCTTGAACGAACGGAGATCTCAATCATGATTATATGTCATTATCTATTATATATATTATCACTACCTATTTCTATTCTTCCGGGTGAAATGAAATGAGAATCATCGTTGATGGAAAATCGCTTGAACGATCTCCCGCAGTAACCGTGTTTTGTATCAGCGTTTTGAATTCATGTTTGTAATTCTAGCTTCGAAAAATCGCTTGAACGCACCCTTAGTAGCATTTACATGTATATAGGTAGGTGTGTATGAATTAAGCTTTATTGCTTTGTAGAATATCATGTCAACTTCCCTCCTCCCAAAATGTTAAAACAGTGGAATAATGATGTTGATAAGGAATAAACTGATCATCAAGAATTAAGGATGATTATAGATCTACTATTAATTGCACCATAACGTACAGATTTAATACTGACTACCTGCATTGAATGATGCCCCCAAAAAAAAAAAAAAAAAATGTATATATATATATATATATTTGCAGTTCATTTTATTCTAAACAAAAATATAACCCACATTGGAGACCAATTCATGCATACGTGAATGAAAAACTTTATTAGTCCCAAAGGAATGTCCCCAGAAACATATTTTGCTGAAGCCTTTGTTTAATTATATGGGCATGAAAAAGTGCTTGGAATGTTGAATGTGATTAAACTTTCATTCATCCCAAAGTACCCCTTAAAACCTTCATTTGCTAATGGCTGAGTTGAAGATTTGTGTTCTAGTTACCCTTAGAAAACACACCAAGAACCCATAGTGCATCCACAGTGAATATACACTGTACAGTGGTCAATGGCACATGCATATTATATGAGCATGAAAACATACTTGAAAAGGTACCTGCTAACTTCTATTAAGCCCAAAGTACCACCGAAAACCTTCATTTGCTGAAGCCTTAGTTGAAGATTTGTGTTCTAATTACCCTTTTAGTCAAAACACTCTAAGAACCGTGTAGTGCACAAACACTGTAGACTACTCAATGGCATATACATATGAGCATGAACAGGGGCTTCAAATGTAGAATGCTAACTTTAATCACATCCACAGTATCCAAAAATTCCTAATTTGTTGAAGCCTTCATAAATACACGTATGCATATTATGAGCATATGAAGGTTTTTGATATATGACGTACTAACTTTCATCAGTCCCGGCGGGCGAGAGACCTTCAATAAAGACTTGTGTCCCAGTTACCTTTAAAAAGCACACTATAACACCTTCATCGTGCAAACAGAAATAACTCAGTGGCGGCATGCTGCACACAGAGTGTCAATGAGGATAGCAAATGACACTTAGTATGGTGTAGAGGAGCTAATAACTTCCAATTAAAAGCCAATATTAGGTCCTACTTAACATGATTACATCAATGCGTGAATATCAGAAGCTGTTTCTCTCTAGCGGTCATGCGCTGGGTCTTGCTGTATTATATTACCGGTATACACCAGTCACATTCAGAGATGAAGAGATCTCTCATCTTATCAGGAGAAGAGACGAGAGGGGGGTAGACACCTTTTATTGCACCACAATGATTGGTATACATTCTTTAAATTTGATAAAGCTTTGTTGTGAAGTTAGCTTGCAAACTATATTTCAAAATTATGATGACATTGGTTCACATGTGATAAAACTCAAATGCTTCTGTAATATACGCATATATAGAATGCTCACAAAAAAATCATTAAAATAAAAAATAAAGCTAACTTTTAAAAAAAAGTAAAGTACAGAAAAGATATAAAGTATATTGTCCATTACGTGCCATATATATTTCAATACAAAATAAGTATGATAATGATAATGACATTGTTCAATCTATTGCACAAAAAACAAAGGGCAATAAAGAAACATGGCAGTGACATAAGCATTTATGAATGATTTAAAAGAGTTTTCAAATCTAAGGGAGAAAAGTAGCACGAAAGGCGGTTAATAACTGCATACCTTAGCATGGGATTCACAGGTACGCCTTAACACAGTACATGAGATCCTTAGGTAGTCCGTTGTTTCATGGATGATGATGAATACAAGTATGGCATCCTCACGAAGACTCCAGTTTGCAAATGAATTTTGATCAGCTTTTAGCAGGGAACATTAGATGCAGCCAAATTCATCAGTGTCCTCCATCTCTCTCTCTCTCTCTCTCTCTCGCCGTCTCTAGCAAGCCAACGAGCTAGCTCCAGGTTGAGGAGGGTTCCCCGAGAAGAGACGTTTCTTCATCGTCCTCCTCGTGAAATGATGGGGTGTGCGTGAGGCGCATCCCTTATGGTACTGGAGGGGGAGCAATGACAGATGTCGCATGGAACGCCTGGTACAACTCCTACCAAGGTCGTCCATTAAGATGAGAGATACATGTGTTTCTGATTTTCTTCAACTATCTTGGACTTCTTAACGCTTTGTTCACGCTGGTGTCAAAGAGTGTTCAGGTATGCCCACATTGGGGTAGGAATCTATGTCTTGCGATGCACCTCAGGGAACATTGCAGGGGGTGTACTAATGTCATCATGTTCCTCTCTCATGAGTCAAGGTCTCCTTCTAACCATGACATGCATGCAAGTTCAACTATAGTCATCTTCAATTCATCCCTCGCTTTCTACCATCCTTGCTGAATGTCTCTCTGTCTCTTCATTTCCTCTCTCTCTTTCTCTCTCTCTCTCTCTCTCTCTCTCTCTCTCCAATGAAGCATCTGAAAGGTTAAGTGATGTTTGATGGTGTGCAAATATCATGGTTAAACATCAGGTGTGATTCAGCTTCACCAGATCATATATTTCAAAAAGAGCTTTAATTAAAACAGTTTGCCCTTATAATGTCTTTATGTATAATACTTTTGTTTGGGACAGACAGAGATCTACTGAAGATATGAGATTAGTTTGAGTACGTGGTTGTGTAGCCAGGGTAGGGCATAGCCAGCCTTATTTATCATTTCTTGATACAACCCTGAACCATAGCCATGCCTGAACCAAGTTCCAAGTGTGCCCAAGTGAAGGGCTGGAAACATACACATGAAAGATGTTACATGTACCTGATAAAGTGGGGACAAAGAATTTATGCCAAGTATCCTGCAATACAAATTCAGTTCAATGAATGGATTTTTGTCATAAATATCAATTTAATATATCTTAAAGAACACTTCATGGAGAAAAAAAATGTCAGTCATAAAATCAGCCACTAGATATCATGAGGTTGAAAGGTTAGGAAACTGAAGTTATGCCATCCAATTCTCATTTTTGAGTTGCCAGCTTGACAAGTACAATTAGAAGAAATACTGATTAAATAACCCTTTAAATTATCCCGTCAAGAGTTCAGCCATTTTACATCGTAAGGTTGAATGCAGGGGAAGATCTAGGATTTTGGAGGGAAAAAAGGGGGATTCTTAAGAAAAATCAATAGCAAACAAGAAAGGGGGTTATCATATCACACTTCTAAGCGGTGCTTTGGGGTCTTAATTTTGAAAATGGGGCACATTCTTTGGTTGTTTGCGTAAGATTTTTAAAAGGGGGTACTGGTTGTCCCCTCACCCCTCCCAATCAGCTAGTGGGTGAATGTCGTCTGTTGAACTGAAGCTATGCCATCCCACTTAACACATGAATCATATGTCTGGTAAGGTGATCATCCTTATTGATAGGTCTAGCTTACTACATGCTTCATTGACATGGTTGTCACCTTTAACTCATTACGGGCAAAGATCACTACAGGGTTAAATGAGTCAGATTTGCTTCAAATTGGCAACACTTACATTTTGTAAATTTAATGTTTTCTTCAAAACAAAAGAACAACCATTTCTATTTTTTTATTTAATATATATTTTCTCAGTCATAAAATATTTACAACAGGGAACTTACTCTTCATTTTAATTGGTGCCTTTTTAAAGATCTTTTACCCACTTTTCATAGAATATTTGAAGACCTATCTGTTCTAAAACATCAGTGGCCATAAATTGTATATCTTTTCAGATGTTATGGATGAGAGAACCTACCCATGTATATATGTGCTTTCAAAACAAGCCCGGCATCTAAAAGTTACAAATACACTGTATAAAAAGTTTCAAAAAGTATCTCAGAACTCAAAAGAAGTTAGAGGTGATGAAAGGAAAAAAATGATCAAAATCACTTTTGATGGCAGTGGTATGCATTATTATGCTAAAATATGAAATGACATGTTTACCAGCCCGAACGGAGAGACATGACACTCTTTCACGGATGACATTTCTTCACAGCATAAGGACTCGAGCACACATGTATAATTGAGCATAGAGCTGCAGCTGACAGGTATAAATTAGTATCTCTCACTAGCAGATAGGGTGACATTAAAGTACATATAGAATCACTGCAAAGAACAGAAGGTCTATTCACATTGGAAGATATTTGGTTCATGGTTCTATTCATACTGGACAATGGACAGTGTTATCCTCCACATGGATCTATTCACACTGGAAATGTAATACTCTTTATAATCAATGTGAATAGATTCATGTTTCAGTGTGAATAGATTCTGAATGATATATTGAACGTGTATATGAAACCACTGACAGCTAGTACAACACCAAGATAATGTGTTTATCTATGAGAGAATTGAAACATATATTGTGTCAGGTTAATATTCTAAGGTAGTTTTGTAATACAAGGTAAATTGCTGATTTGATTCTAGCACATCTGGAGATACCGATTTTCACAAGTCCAAGCATAAGTCATCAAATATCGCATTACATGAGCTTAAAATTTGAGGATGTTTACATTTTGTGGTATAATTTTGTGACTCTTGCAAAGAATCTGTTAAAAAGACAATAGATAGGAAGCTCTGCACCATGATATGTTGTCTTTAAGTCATTACCTGAGGGCACGTTCAAATTTGCACCTAACTTTCACTGTTGAAATAGAGCCTACATAACATGGTCGAGATACCACACGATTAATAGGAGCTCAACTCTAGGCCCAACGATCCATTTTCCCATGTAATATATATCGCGCCCTGTCCATAATAAACCCTTTTATTTCACAGTTAATAGGTTATTCATAGATTTTGAGTGGGGGAGGTTGCGATATAACGCCTATGTATGACATTTAGGAGGTGCTTCATGTTTAATTCACTCAAAGTGTTTGTAGATGACAGATATGAAGTAGCATCGTTACGCTACCAACTAAAACTAATTTAAAGAAAGAAAGAATGCCCTAGGTCTATCCATAAAAGGCAGGAAAATAAAGGTGTCTAAATTTGGTTTAAATGATAGAGGACATGATAGCGAGCCCTGCATTAACATGTTACTGTGGGATATTTCTGTGCTAACATCCTTCTGCCTCTGGTAACCAGAAGGGTGGTAACTTGTATGCCTTTCTAGCTCTCTGCAAACAAATTAAAAGGGAAGTATTAAGGACCCTATCAGATGAAAAAACAACTTTATATACCTTGTAAGTGGAAAACTGAATGAATTAACGTAGAATACAAATATAAAGGAATAACAAGTATTTCCCCTTTCTGTATTGCACAAAAGCAAATCAAAACCTCATTTTCCGCACCCCTCCAAATTACAGGTCAACAGGGGTCAAATTTGCAGCAATTACTGCACATACGATGATGTCATCAATTCGATGCTAGTTTTTAGGTCAACAACTCCCGATTTTCAAAGCTTTAGATTTCAAGTTTTCAGAGAGCTGTTACTAGTCTGACATGCACTAAAGTAGCATGTACTTGTTATTGTAATCTATGGCTTGTAAGCTTTCCTTTGATATATAATTCATCTATTACATTCTTCACTTCGAATAGGGTCTTTAAGGATTTCATTTTTAAGAAATAGGGTGCAAATGCTTCTGATCTGTTCTAGCCTTCAGAGCATATCACATCGTTTTCTTTTACCAATGCAGTTTGGATTTTTCACTAGATTAGTATCACTGCTTGATCAACACACCTAACATGAATATTGCTGCACCTGGGTTGGGAGAATCAAGTGTAGAAAAAGTACCTTATCTTACAAGTTCTGACCATTAAAGTTCTGAACCAAAGCTAAATGCATTAACTAAATTCATCACACAAGGTTCTGGAGAAAAGATATCATGGCAGTACAGGTAAATTAAGCTCTGGATAGCTCTAAAAGATCTCTGTACAAGTAAGAATAGCTCTAGTAGTAACAGACAATAATAAACATCATTAAAATGTCTTTTAGGGAAATGAGAAAATATCACTCTATAAAGAAAGCAAATCCAAAAAGAGTTCATTTGAACAAAACAAAAAAGAACTTGTTAACACTTCCAGGGATTTTCCTGTATCACAATCTATCTATTTCTATTTCTCCTCTGCGGTCAGCTAGGAACTTGTCTGGTAGGACGTCTCTATTGCTAAGCAACACCATATCACAATACTCTCATGGGGCATGATCTCAGTGTCATCTGATTAATTCTGTAGAGAGGAAATCTTAATAGCTCCAATTAGGAGCAGGAAAGAGAATGCTCAGGCCTCGTTCACATGTGATACCACATCAACAAAACTGCTCTGGCAAAATACAACGTTATTAGCACATAAAGTGCTTAAAATGACTATACCACGATACGAACGAGTAAGTACTGTACATGTAAAGCCTTTGATGCAAACAGATATTTTCTCACCCCACTGTACCATTAATTTCATTGAAAGGTAAAATGGTTTTATTTTGCATTACATTTTTACATTTTTTTGTTTAGATGGTTTACAAACTTATATGTGACCGAGCGTAAAGAGCATTGCCATGGCGTAGGGACATGACAACCGTAAAAGTGAACAATGATGTTTCACTATACGGATGTAAGGATGTCAAGTGTGGTCAGAAGGATTTGCTAACAGGAAAAGAGAAGTTCATTGTCTAAGCTCTAAGTCCGGTCTGAGAAGGAGGACATTTAATCATTGTTCCAAGAAAATAGATCTCAAAAGAAATAGCCCCCAAAAAAAAAAAGGGAAAAGGAAAAAGGAAAAAGGGAAGAAAAAAAAGAGGGAAAAAAGGAAATTCTGCTCTACTGTTCACACTTGAGACACATACATTTTGCAGATGTACATGACCTGTGTTTGTGTCAACATCATAAAATTAGTGCACAACTGAAATTGAAAATTTCCTGACAAAAACATGAAAAAAACATCTTTCTCTATAAAGTTGAAGTCAGCACCAATTAACACAACCTTGTTTATGTGAGCTGCAAAAAACGGACATAGAAAACAATAGAAAGCAACTTTCCGACACACACTCTGCACTATGTATGATGCACCTCAGTCACACCGCTGAACAGCCTCCAAACCGAATCCAAACCGACATCTACTTGGCCAATCACAGTAATATAATATAATGTTTTGTTCAGTCTTTGGTCAGTCTGGCATCTGTCTTCTTGGTGTGACTGGGGTTCAAGACATTTGACTTTACTTCAGGTTCCATGCAGTCAGCTCAATCTTCTAATCATTATCACAACAACAACAAAAATTATATTACCTTTAATGCTCATTGAAGATCATGCATGAGTCAAGTGGGAGGCCTGGCTGTCATCTGCCAAACTGATTCCAAAATTTCACGATCTCAGAAAGAGATTTAAAGAGTCGTCTCTGGACTTGCTTCATAGGGCCACTGAAGCAGAGATCTAGAGCCATGACGTATTGTATGAAGCACAAATTTACCCCCCACCCTCCCCCATCAGACTATCAAAATCCTGTACAAAATCTGTACAGCTATATGACAAGTAATTAAACTTTCTCATCTGAACTTAATATTGTAGCATAATAAATGAAACGTCATATAGCGAAAGGCATGTTGAGCATCGTTCCAAATGAAAACTGGATAAGGAATCAGGGCTCGATCAAGTCTGAATGATGCATTATGTGAAAACCGCATAACTGGGCAGGGCTTATCCTGAGGGCGCTAATGACTGGCTAGTTGTCATGTCAACTGCCATCTTCAAATGTAGTTTCTTTATACCATACGTTGCTTTAAATGATGCTCTAGTCCGTACCCCCCGCCCCCCTCTTTTTGCAGTATGATGATCCGTAATACGTTTCTTCATAGGAGTTTCATACAAATTTCCATCTAGTCTGAAGAGGTTATTTGTGCCATGATAGAGGAGAACCTTTAGAGACCTCATATTGTCTGTTTCAATTAGTACCATTATAAAGTTCACTCTAGAACAACAATACAAGTACAGCATAAGGTTACATGTGCGTCTAGCTGCTAGCTATTCCCTTGATAGTATCTAACCTGATCATGGTGCCCAGCACAATGGTATAGTGGTTATTCCTATCCCGAAAAAAGTCCTTTCTTTTAAAGGTGGCTCTCTCAATTCGGGTGCATCAATTATAATCAAGTCACTTTAGAACAACATTGGAAGTATGGCATAGTGTTACATAATGTAGTCTGCAAGTTGTAATTCAAATCTATCTAAATGTATCTAATTCTAAAATGATCACATTGGTTCATTTGCTGAAGTTCAGATAGGGATTATGTCCTGAAGTAAGGCATTTCATCTATAGTTGTCTCTATAAATACAGGTGCATCAATTAGAATCAATTCACTCCAGGACAACATTACAAGTATGGCATAGGGCAACATGACTGTCTAGTCTGGTAGCTACTCCCTGGTTTGAATACAATGCAGTCACAGGAGCATAGTGGTTCATTTGCTGGACTTCAAATTAACAATGGCAATTCATCTAAAGTCATCTCTCTCCATTCAGGTACAGTTCACCTCAAAACAGTTAGCTCTCGTTAAATTAAGCATGTCAAAAATTCATGAATTGAAATATTATTTCAGGTTTGGCTATCAATTCAAATCAACACACAAGTTGGTCATCATTTACAAACGAAATTGGTTTTTCAAAGATGCTTGTTGCTTGGAAGATATATTTTGCTTGAAGCCAAAAAAAGAAGAAGGGACTGAATTGCGGCTATGAGTAGCCGTGTTGCTTTGAATTGAGTATTGAGAATGAAGATGAACGAAGGCTGTACCTATATGAGATGGAGGTAACAGATGCCACCATGGTGCTGGTTTATCAATCAAGATTAATGAAGAACAGGGATCCATACAATGTGTACTATGGATATATTACCCACTCACTCCATGGCTGACAGATACAAAGATTTCCACTCACACGCAGCTCAATGGGATATAACAATACACCACCTTGTATATCAAGATGAAGACAATTTACTAAAAACTCTTTGGATGAACTATTTTGAAGGGTGCAAGATGCACCTTATTATGCTAAACATATTTTTTGTTGTTCTTCAAAGAGAATTTAATAACAAAATATGAAAAGATGGATGTAAAAGATTTATGGTATAAAAACTATTTTATTTTAGGTGCAGTCCTCATAAACAAGATATGCCTGTCATCAAATATATCTCTATTGCAATTTTGTCATGGTTACTCAAGAACCTTTGTAGAGGATGGCCAAGAATATTAATGCATTATGAAAGAATAACATTCCTATTGTCATAAGAAAATGATGTTAACAGCAGGTAAACAACATGATTATCAAAGGTTTATTAAGTATATACATGTACTGTAGTTGCAATAAAGCAGCCAAAAGCAGGCATTCTAAAGACCAATGTAGAGAGAGAGATATATAGGCCTACTGTACATCTCCAATTCTAAGTGACATACAGTACAAGCCCCCTATTTGTCCCCAAGTACATGTACCAAATGCTAAATGTCATGCCAAAATTGCGAAGGGGAGGAATGCAATAAAACAACTGTAATCCGGTGACGAGTGATACTTGTCTGGTGCGATACTGTCCGCTCCTTTGAAGAGGGAGTGTTCCGACAACGGCTAGGCCAAGCCAAAACACACTCTTGTATCTCTCTCATCTCATCAGAGAACTGGTACTTTCTTTTGAAGGGGGAGTGTATCAACAATGGCTTGCTGCAATACTCTCTCTCTCTCTCTCTCTCCCTTTCTCTCTGTAACCTCATCAGAGACAATGTCCATTTCTTTGAAATGGGAGCATTTCGACAATGGCTCGCTGCAAGCAAGGAGCTAGGATTAGACCTGCAACTTATTCTCATCTTTCTCTCTCTCTCTCTCTTTCTCTTTCTCTCTTGCCTCATCACAAAAACTCTTGTTTCTTGGGGAAGGGGGAGGCTTTCTGACAACGTCCGGGCTGCAACGCACACTCATCTCTCGTATCTCATCACAAATACTTGTCTTTGCTTTGAAGGGTGATTGTTACGACCAAGGAGTTACTAGCTAGTAACTCCTTGTTCCGACAAAGGCTGGGCTGAAACACACTCTAGTATCTTCTCTCTCTCTCTCTCTTTCTCTTTCTCTTTCTCTTTCTCTGTCTTGTCAAAAAAATCTCTGCTTTGGATGCGGAGCTTCGGATGAGGAGCATTGCTACAACCAGGGCTGTAATGCTCTCCAGTATCTCTGTCACCTCATCAAAGATACTCTCCCCTCCTTTGATAGGGAAATGTTCCGACAACGACAACGCGAGGCTGCAACGTACTCTCTCATATCTCTCTCATCTCATCACACATACATGCCTAGAATAGTTTGGATGTTGGCCTCTCTCAAATAGACTGCCCTCATGCATCCACAGAAGAAGATAGACAAGGATATGTTTACGTTTGTGGCTTTTAGGCGTTTCTATACAAGTTTTATAGGTCTGTGAAATGTGAATACATTCATGGCTTTTAGGCATTTCTATACATGTTTCATAGGTCTGTGAAATGTGGATACATTCATGGCTTTTAGGCATTTCTATACATGTTTTATAGGCCTGAGAGCTGTTGTTACATCTATGGCTTTCAGGGGTTTCTTATATTTCCATACACATTTACATGACTGTGTTTTGTCTTCACGTATGTTCTGCAAAAGAATTCTCTCTCTCATGTTGTATGCCTACACATTTATTATGACTGAAAGATGGCTCTGATGGTTCTAGATCCAAGCATTCTAAATGACTGTACAGTGTTCACATCTCCTGGCTTAAAAACTCTCTCTTCCATTCATATATATATATATATACCTTCCACATGACTGAAAAGTGATTCCAAAAGCAATTTAAATTGGAAGTTCTTGTTTCCCACAAGCCACAAGGGAAGTGTGATTAAGTGAAAGATGAGAATGTTTATTTCTTGCCACGCTGCAGGACTTTACATGATGGAATTTCATAAGTGTTCACACTCTTATTACAAAGCTGATGTGGATCCAAGATTGTTAGAGTGGGAACCAAAACATTTGAAAGCCATGAAAGTCCAAGAATCCTCGATCATATTAGCAATTACTTTGAAAATAGGGGTACTCTCAGCTGACTTTCCCCTATGTCGTTGATCCACTGTAGTAATTGACGACATGTAGTACTTGACAAAAATATTTTTGTTGTTAGTGATATAAAAAAAGGCAAAAAGGCACTAAAAGCATTCAAAGAATAAATTTCTACCAGGTACCCATTTACTACACTTGGGTGGAGAGTGGCAAATGTAAATTAATGACATTAGTGCCGTGGTGGGACTCGAACTGCAGACCATGTGATCCGCAGTCTGGTGACGTATCCACTCGACCACGACACCTTTACACTTGATAAACTTGCTATCAGAATATATCCAGAGCACCCGATAAAGAGCTTGCATCTGAAACGTAGACAGTTGGAGAGCTACGGGCCATGTAATCCAATGCCTGTATAATGTTGCATTTGAAGAGTCTTATTGAGTGCATACTCACAAAGGCAAGTGATAGGAGGAAAGAATCGATAACATTCATGTTTGCGCCGTAAGACCGTTTAAGTTCTGTGGTTTATATCCCCTGGCTTCTCTCCTTCAAAGGAAAACAGAAGGAGATGGTGCTGCTTGTCTCCTTGATATATTTAATGGTTTTACACCTTTACATATTACCTACTGGAAGCAACTCTTCATTTTAAATCGTTCTAAATATTCACATAAAGGTATTAAAGCAAATTAGATAGACTTTTATACAGGATTTAGAAGTAAACAACATTTTGGCAAAGAAATTTCCACTCTTGGCCTGAGCATATGTTGTACCACTGAAGCAAAATAGACCTGAGAGCGTGGGTGTTTGAGTCGTTGGAAGGAAAGTTTATCACAATATTGCTCCATTATATATGTAGATCTACATGTAAGTACGCTATGAAACGACATCAGCAGGAAATTATTTTAGAACAAATTTTTCTGAATGATATCCCGGTTTATAATCACAATAATAATATACTTCTACAACCCAAGAGATTCAGTATTATGCAACAGGTAGAGACTGGTCACAACATCAATACATATCACATACTTTTCACAAAATTTGTAAAGCTATAGACACGTTAACAGCATGAAAGGAAACCGTTGAGAATGATTACAACGATCCATTCCCTACTTCCTACAATTGACCACAAACTACATTAAACAATGACAGGGCGTTTCCAACCTGCAATGGTTCAACAAACTCTCCCCAGTTATTGGTAAGACTCAAAGATTCTTTTTTGGGAGAAGGAGGGTGCGAGTCGGTCACAATTTTTGAAGGGAAGTTTGGGGTTACAAATTTTTTTAACTTTCCTAATTTCGTAATATTTCAACTGAAGATTGTTTTGAAAACGCACTAAAAACTCATCTTTTCATAATTGCTTCCAGTGGATATACTTGTATTTTCTAACTTATCTCACTGTTGTCTATTTTCATGATCCTACTTTTCTTTTGCGCCTTGAGCACAATATTCATGTGGAGTTGGCGCATTATAAATACTCTATATTATTAGTAGTAGAAGTAATAATCCGATAATCATGAGACTAAAAGTTTTCATTTGAATTGCTTTCTGCTGTACATTCTTCATATGGTCTCGCATCATATTTCAGAGCAGCGTTTTCAACCTTTTTTTAGTCACCGTACCCTATTAAGAAATAAAATTTTCGCATCACCCCAATCCCAAATTCATCACAGAATATTCATTTTGCATTACTCTGAAACTTGTCAAGTTCCATGTACACATGGGCACATTTATTTCTAAATTTTGCTAGCGAGCAAAAAAATAAAGACATTTTTAAACTGTGTTTTTTTTTTAATCTTCATAATCAACAAACTAGATAAAATATAGAATTAAGTGTGCGGGCACGTCAAATACATGAATATCATTATGTGCAGTCACCTTGATGCACAAATTTGAGGATATTCGGGCATCTCATTGCCCAGAATTATCCTCTATCTATATGTTGCAAGCGAGTGAAGCAATCGAGCATGGTAAAATGTAATTTCGGTAGAAAAGATATATCATTTCGGGCACCTCGATAATAAAGAGAAGGCTATTCGGCACCTTGTTGCTCAAATATGGAGGTATTTAGGCATCTCGCTGCCTGAAATCATCAACAAAAAAAGCTGTTTCAGGGCACATTAAGGTAGGTCTACAGAATGCAATCTAAACATCTGCAGGATGTAGACAGCCATGATGCAAATCCTGATGCAAGTCTTTGAGCTAGGCGTTACTTGAACAAGTACATGTCCCAATGATTGGTGGCGTATGATTGGCCTACAAACCCAAATGAGGTGGTTGTATTTGTGAGAAATCCAATTTTGGTTTTGTAGATATAGAAGAAAACTTCAGTGGTGATACACATTGGAAATTTTCGCATTTTTATTGGAAATTTACCGGTCAATATAAGATACATCCATTGCAGTACAGCTGTTCATACAAATAGTCATGATCCAGCTTCATTAAAAACCTGTACACAACTTGGCTAAGGGGTTGTATTATAAATTGACCTCATTCTCAATGGCACAGCAGTCCTGTCTAAAAGCATACAGCATGCCTGTGCATGCATAATGAAGGGCAGTCCCGCAATTTGTCTGGACTGATTCCTGTCACAAGAGGGAGACAATGTGATTTTCATCGCAGCTCTACATCCAGTACAGTCTCCTGTTACAAAGAGAGCGTCCGTGGTGTAGTGGTTTCCACTGGATCAGGCTTAATACTTAACTTACATGTAAGCAAATTAATCTAAATTCTACTAATCCTTTTGAGTAATCATTGCTGAAGTGGCAAATCTTGCTACTGTCAAGTTACTTGAGTGAGAAAATTCAAATGAAAGCTGCAAACAAAATTACACAGTATGCGCACTACACATGGACAAAGAAAATACCGGTAGTAAAATAGTAATGAGACAACTCACAAGAATGTGTTTGAAATGGAAATGGAAATAAAACACAGATGATGTTCAAGTTGACATGGTAACCATCAGCACCATGATCCTCCTCATCCGTATCATCAATTCATCATTGTGATGATAATCATCATCTCTACTACTATCACTACTATTATTATCACCATCATCATCACAATCATCAAATCAATCATCATCATCCTTTGTTTTTATTCATTTGGTAAAAATCATCATCATCAGCAGCAGCAGCAGCAGCAGCAGCAGCAGCAGTCGACCCACAAAAGATATATTCACTGATTACACGGCAAACATGACGATAAGAATAGTCACATCTGAAGAACAAAATATCAATCACATTTACACAATGCAATTCAACACAATAATACGACTGTTTTACCCACATACAATGACACAACACGTTATAAGACAGGTGCACTGATAATAACAAGGACTTACATCTAGCAATGAGTGTAGCTGGGTGTCTTCAAAGGTCATACTGGGGAAGTCTAAGTCTTTCTCATCAGTCTGTCAGACATAGGATATCTCCTACACTATCATCATCACCTACATCATCAACACCGTCATCACCACCACCACCATCATCATCATCATCATCATCATCATCATCATCATCATCATCACTATGGCTACCATCATCATCATCATCATCATCATCATCATCACCACCACCATCATCATCATCATCACCACCATCATCATCACTATGGCTACCATCATCATCATCATTATCCTCATCATCATCATCACATCATCACCATCATTACCACCATCACCACCATCATCATCATCCTTGTCATCAGACTAAACTTACATCTAGCAGTGAGTGTAACTGGGTGTCTTCAAAGATCGTATGTAGGAAGTCCAGGTCCTTCTCATCACAGTCTGTCAGACACTGGATCTCTTCTAGACTATCCAAAACCTGGGCCACAGCACCTAATGAACGATATGAAACTCATATCAATAATCTGCACAAATCTTTTAACACACTTACAAATACAGGTAGGTCACTGTACAAATTGAATACACTTGTTGTCTTACAAATCAGCACAAAAGGTTCTTGTATATAGTGTGTATCACAAATCCAAATCCAGATCCCACAATGGTAAGTAAGAAATAAACGTCAACCATCTGCAGGATTCACACGGTTCTTCAAGGTGATTCTGTGTGACTAAAGGATCAGTCAGACTTGAGGCAGCAAAGCGCTACATATACAGGCGTAGTACATTTCCCATTTTGTGTATCTTATTACACAGGGATCAATTAGTACTCACTCACAGGGCTGTGAAAACCTGTTTGTTACCCTCAAAATGTTGCCTGTCACACGCAATTCCTTTCTGTGCAATTTTTTTTTGTTTTTAGGTGGATTACCATGTCATATCTGTATAAGGTTTAAGTACACACGTACGGTACCTAAGTATTCTAGATGCTTTCAAAGAGTGTACCAACCCAAAGTCCAAAGATTAGTCTTTATCAAAAAGCAGGAATTCTTAACTGTATTGTACTGCTAGGTTTTGAACACAATTGATGAATATCAATATTCTCATGAATACCAAAATCAAATAATTCAAATTGCTCATATATCACTGCATCGGCAGACAGGTGAGAAAAAAGGCCACTTCTTTGTTCCTTTATGGCCCTAATTCTGTTACAAGTACAGTCAAACCTGTCTATAGCGACCGCCCAAGGGAAACACCAAAAGTGGTCTTTGAAGACAGGTGGTCTTTGTAGACAGGTTCCTTTAGTACATGTTTCACTGAGAAACCATTTTCAAGGGAATACAAAAATGTGGTCTTTGTAGACAGGTGGTCTTTGTAGACAGGTGGTCACTAAAGCAGGTTTGACTGTATATCAATGGAATATTTGAAGAACTAGAAACTGTGAATTTCATTTCACTGGTACGTGAGCAGGTCCACTAACTCTCTTGTAGCTAAATCAACTCCATACAGAGATAACGGGTGAAATTGATTTTCCCTACTTGGTATATAGCTAACACTGGTCTTGTCAATATCTTTGAGACCTACCTGACGATGTAGGCTCATCATCAGCAAATTATGTGATGTGTTGTGTTTAATGCATCATATACGACAAATGTAAACATGGGGAAAATGGGACCTATGTAGGATGATACCAATAACTTGCCCAAGATCAACTGATCTTTAAAGTTTGATGAAACCTACCTGAAGATGTTGGGTCTTCATCTGCAAAGTCTGTGATGTGTTTTGTGTTAGGATCACTGTAGAAGCTTGTGAACTTGTGACTGGCTACTGCTGCTAGTACAGCTCCCTGAAATCATCATAATACAACAACAAAAAAGAAACTTTAGACAAAATTGTGACCACTAATTAAGGTAGATGGGTACAACATTGCCTTACATGTACTTGTCCGGTATATAAAGGCAGAACATTTTTGTTAAAGGGTATTTCCATAAACTTCCCAATCATGAATTATATTTCTTCCCCAGTCTATTACTAGGTTGCTATAATGACGTGAGTGATAGTCATTTATCAAGTTTGTTCGTTCGTTTGTTTGGTTGCCAACTTCTGTCTAGATCAGTCATACAGGAAGGCTGCTTGAAAGCCAATCCACTGTGCCAACATGAAGCTCTGTCAATCCAGGGGGGGTGTTTCACAAAGACTAAGATCGACTTTAAGTTGGACCTAACTATGGCAGGCCGTTCATGCCACTGGTTGCTCTTACTATTGGTCTCTCAATTATGATCTTTAGATAATATCTTTTCCTTCAATAATGAACTATCAAAAAAGGGAAATTCTGTAGATTGGTGTCCACGATTTGTACGTCCCTTGAGAGACCAATGCCAGTAAATGGTAAGAGCAAACAGTGGCATGAACGGCCTGCCATAGTAAGTCCAACTTATAGTCGATCTTAGTCTTTGTGAAACACCCCCCTGGTGGATGATGAAACTGGAGACTAAATGATTGATGGTCAGGGTCTTGCCGCATTCACAGGAGTCACATGCCTCAGCTACTATTTTGTGGAGGTAGTACTTGTGCGACCAAAATGTACAAACTCCATGAAATATGAGTGAATAAAATAAGGATACATGCATACTAGCAGACTTTTTATCACACCAATATTCAGTTTTCTTCCATGCCATGCTAAATGCTTGGAACACCTTACCAGAGTACATAATTCCTAATGAAATGTTAAAACTGCTCCAAATTACTGCATTGAAAGAATCCTTTAGTCATTTAGTTTTCTTTTTACCTTGAGTTTTCTCCTTGCATTGAACTTCTTAAGCTCTTCCACTGTTTCTAACAGGTGCACCTTGGGTGCAAACTTGTCCCTCTCCTAGGTGACAATGAGAAGACAGACAAACAAAAGATAAAAGTTACATACAACATGTTAGAATGAGCTTTACCACTCATTTTGATTTTTATGTCCCAATGTAGCAAAAACGAGCTCAAAGTGGAAATGTTCACATTTGTAGGCATTGGATTATTCTTCTCTCTTTCTCTGTCTCACAATATATCTCTCTCTTTCTCTCTCACGCAATATATCTCTCTCTCTCTTTCTCCCCCTTTCTCTCTTTCTCTTTTCTCCCCTCTCTCTCTCTTTCTCTCTCACGCAATGTATCTCTCTCTTTCTTTCTTTCTTTCCTTCATTTCTACTATCCTCCAATTTTCACTTTACACATTTTTCTTAGCGCACCATCAAAAAAAAAAAAAAAATTTCATAAAATAACTTGAACACGTTGGTCAGCTTGAACCTTCACAATTCTCAGTCACATGAATAACTTTCAAAGGTTTGTATAAAGAATATATCCTTACCCCTCCCCTCGCTCCTGTACATACATGTTCGGAATCGACTCTCAGCAATATCATTGCAGTAGAACAATTCTGAATTCCGCAAACCATAAACTATCACACACTGTTCAAACAAAATCACAACACTTCAAAAATAAACAAAACTCTTTTGAGTCTGTACTTTATATTAAACCCATGTAAACCCGTATGTAGGCGTTTGCTTTAGCACCGCATAAAATATAAAAGATTTTGAATAATAGGCACAGCACAAAGATGAAATGAAAAAGAAAATGATAAACAGCAACAAAAAATGACAGCAAACATTAAATGGCCACCATGTTGAATTGGTATCTTGGCACCCTATACATGCACACTTTACAGCAGATACCATGTCCCATACATGTGCAGTACTACACAACAAACCACTACAGTCCCACTCTAACACATTGGTTGCTGGCTATAAGATACTTACCTCAAAACCTTAGCAAAACAACATCATATATACACATGAGCCATACTCTCAATAAGATGATATAAACATCAACAGATGAGATGATAAAGAACCAAAAGAACCAAAAGTAGAGTAGTACTACAGGATTGTGAAGATATCCCCCTAGTCCATACTTGCAAATGACTTGAAGCATAGCTTATAATGCAATTAAGATGCTCAAATGGAATTCTTTTTAACAAATTGATTGAAAATGAAGGCCAGAGACTAGTTGTTGACTTAGAACCCATAATAATGCTCACTGGTAGGAATGCCGATTCTATACTCTAGGAATGTCAAACTGAGGAACTGATTTTTTTAAGTACAAGAGCAGATGGCATACATGTATGTTTGTTCTTCATCCTTCTCTTTCCTTTATGCCTTCTTCTCCTTCCCCTTCTCTTCCTTCTCTCCAGCTATTCCTACTATCCTACTCCATTCCTGTCTTATCCTTCTCTTCCTTTTCTCTTCCTTTCATCGATGGGTGGAGTTCAATCTACTTCCTATTTTTAATTACCTACTGGTAAACATTCCAAACATGACAAATTTACTTACACTTCGAACCGTTAACATGTTAATTGGGCAGATTCTGATTAGTTAAGCTCTAGTCAAGTGCTTCATCCTAATGTCTTTCAAACCCAAATTATGGTTGTAATTTATCCATATCCAGCTAATTCACAATTATTCTACCCAATCAGCAGATATTTTGACAAGACGTGATGATTTATTATCACATGGTCTTAAAGATAAAGACCAGTTCTGGTCATGCGATTCCATTGTGAAAGAAACGTTGTGGAATCGATCAGAAAAGGTTGATCATCTAGCATATAAGTATTGGTATGTACTGCAAGGTTCTGGAATCATCAAAATGATTAGAAATTTGGCCCAGTCTTGGTAAAGTTACAAGCACTGTACACAGAAAGATGTATATGGGACTACGCGACCACATGCACGATATCTATTTGGTCCCAATAGATATAATAATTTACCAAATATATTAATTAGTACCGGTAGGCGGTTTCCCGGCAAAATTTGTATCATCACGTATTAGTCAAAACATATTCTTTCACATGATTGGTAATGAGAGCTTCCATTTCATTTTTTGAGAGAAGGGCGTTTCCAAAACTGGTCTTTACCTTTAAACCAATTTGTCTAGAAACATCATCCAGCTCATCTTCTCTCAATTTTTCTACAACAAATTTCTTATTTATTCAAATACCAGTTAGTGTAATTTCCATGGTCTAATGTTTCCCTTCGGTGTGATGACGAACTAGGTTACTAATCATTTCTAGTCAATAGTCTAATACTCAATTCTGTGGGAAGCCCCCGATGGCCCACAAGTCAGCAATCTTTAGTTCAATATTCTTCAGTAAACAATGACATGTATAACTTGTGGCCTGGGTCAATTTCTGTTTCATAAAAGGACAAATAAGAGAGCAATATATTTCAGAGCCCGCAAACAAAAACATTATTGCAGTCTCCAAGAAAAGTATCACTTATTTATGTCACAACATGTTACTGGGACAGAGTAGAATTATCCAGGATCGGTAATAGGAAACCCCATAAGGAAGAGACCTTTTGGATAAATGCCATTTCAGTGGTTTAGATTTCAGAGCTTTATGCATGTAACACATACAGTTGCTTATTAAAAACACAAAAGAAAACAATATTTACAGACTCATATATCATTCTTGTACTGGTTTAAGCAGTGCAAGAACTTGTTACCAAAATGTGATCAGTTTATTAAAGTATGTGTACAATTGAATGCATGAATTTAGCATGAATTTGCATTTGCATATATTTTGTATATTTGCCGATATTTATATGAGTATAATAGGTCTGGTTGACAACTTGCAGACAGATATATATTAGTTCATTGCACAATACTTTTAAACCTTGTATTAGGTGAGCTATAAACTGGTTTCTTTCGCTGATGTTGGGGTTTTGTTTTGTTTTTCTTTATTTTTTACTATTGTTAATTCTGAGATATCATCTGTTGAAATCAAGAAGGCAATTAATCCTGTGTTACACATTATGAGTTAAGGCCCTTCTGGCTCCAAACATATTAGATGATGATGATCCTTTCTTGTAGCCCCATTGAAGTGGATGCACTAGTGCTCTTTGGTAAGGCATTAATCCTCATTACCAAGTCCCTAGGAGAGGACTTAAAGCCATCAGTCCCCTGGTTGCATACACATGCTTTCTTAGGAGTCAGGTTAAAAATAAAATTAAAAAACAGAATTCATAATGCAAATGGTTGATTCTACCTTTCACAAATCATATGACATAAGGGAATTTTGAATAACATAAGAAGCATGAGCATGCGCTGTCATTGTCAGATGAGAACCAAAAGGGCATTTAACATATATATGTACATGTAGATATGACAGAACTCAGAAGTCTATGTCAGATCCTTGAAGATACATTTGAGTTCCGGTCATGTGATTGCATGGTAAAAGAAACTACATGGTAGTGATTGGAAGAGGTTGGTCATGTAGAAGATAAGTATTGATGAATACTGTGAGGTTTTGGAATCATCAAAATGATAAGAAATTGGCTCAGTCTTGCTAAAGGTTACATGCACTGTATACAGAAATGTGTATATGGGACTACACAAACATGTGGCAATAAAGAGTGGTCCACAAGCTTCAGATGTTACCTGTCATATTTAAAGTATGGAGCATCTGAAGAGCAATTCTTTTCAGGAGATATATGCAGTATGATATTCTTCCACATGAACATTAAAGAATGAGAAAGCTTACCAATTATTTTTCACTTTGATATCAGCCCTCTACCCTCTCTTTGAGTGCCCTTCTAGTTATCACCTGGTAATGTATCATTCCAAACCATCACACACACAGCACATCCACACTGATTACACCGCAAACATGACGATAAGAATGGTTACATGTGAATGTGTACACGGCACAGCACACATTGTTTAACTTGGGGTCATTGGGTGTTTCACATCACCCTCCAATTACCGTTGGGGAAGGTGGACCTACCCTTAGCCAAGGGTGTGCGAGGGCCTCCTCCACTGTGATACGCTGTCGGGGGTCGACGGACAGCATGCTGCGGATCAGATCCTTGGCATCGCCGGAGATGTGATCCCATTGTCTAGGCTTCATCTGAACAATGGCAAAGGTTTATGTTAAACAAGGCAATAGTTAGATTGTTTGACAATGATTGAAAGTAGTGCCCTCTTGTTCAAGTGCAAATCAAAAAGACCAAATTACCAAAACAAGATTCTGTCAAGCATGTTTGCTGTTTCACACAATACTTGAATATACTTAAATCAGCTTCAATTGCAGATTAATGACTTGAACAAAGATAAAATAAAGATAAAATGACTTGAACTTTAACACATGTTAAACTATTTTATAAGATTTTAAGGGTGATCTTTAAGGGATGATTTAAAGAGAAGGTTCATTGATTTTAAAAACTAACTTTATTGGCATTATTGCAACAGTGAAACTTTGATTGGACAAGGTTATCAAAATTCAATGCTTGGAAACATTTGAAGTAATGATTATTATCAATTACAAAACGCTTAAATACAGCCCCGGCATAGCACCTGAAAAGCTCTCCGATCGCTACTGAGATATGTGACGTCACATGTTGAACATGATTTGCACAAGCAGACGATGTCCCATGACATCTCACACATTTTCAGTGCCTGTTATGTCATCTTCTTTTCAGTTATTTCTCTTACTTCAGTACCCTCAGGCTAAATTTTAATCTATTGCCTTACTCTAAACCCCGCGCATGGTATTATTTTGATGAAAAATGCAAGGATAACAAAATTAAAGAATCCGTCGCTTGTAAACAAAATAAGACGCCATTGTATTTTCAGCTGCATACACCGCGGTATGTTCGGCGTTTCAAGAGGAAACAAATGCCTTCCATGCTATCATTTTGGAGGTTTGAATTTGAAAGTGTGGTTTCTTTGATTGTTTATTAAACTCTATCCTGTGTATTTACAAACAAAAGAATTTAGTTATCAGAATCGGGTCATATCCCTTTTTGAATGGTGTAAAATTCCATCACATTTATATACACTAAACTCATTATAATTTGAGAAATAATAGCATTGCAATTATGTTCATTCTTTATGGGATGTCGTCTGCTTGGGCAGGATTGGTTCATATTGTGACGGCATTAAAACATCGTTATTTTTCTGGCGAATCTCTCGCATATCCCAGATGCTATGGAGGTGGTTTTATTTGTATTTTTCATAAATCACCCGATATGTAGTTGACCTAAAACTTGTACGATGGCTTCTGTTAGCTTACCAGTTTCTAGTGATATGTTATTTGCCATATTTGTGATTTTCTTTGAACCGGCACTTTAAGTTTTTAATGATGTATAAAAAGTTTTGTGAGGAGGTTGTTATTGTTGGTGAAATTACAAAGGATTTGAATTGTATTATAATTACATGAAATATTTATCTTACATTATATCTGCCTTTGGTGATCATATCAAAGAGTCGATCCTTGGTGCCAAAGAACGGTAGAGAACCACTGAGTAGGATGAAGAGCATTACACCGCATCCCCAGATATCTACAGGCTTACCGTAGGGTTCACGACGCACCACCTCAGGTGCCATGAAGTGTGGTGTGCCGATACGTCCTGGAAGGGGGAATGGAGCATGTATGTAGATTAGTACTGTATTATATGTATTCCATGTACATGTACAAATATAAAACCCATGCACATTCCTGTTAACTAAAAAGAATCTTTGAGCTTTGGAGTTGTCAAATACAACTGGTGCCGAAGCCAGTTGAGACAATTCAATTTCTTTGCTTCCACTGGTTCCATCCAGAGATGGTATTCAATGGGGTCAAAAGTCTTTAGAGAATTTGAGTATGAAATTAAAATGGTCCATGGAGAATAGATGCCATAACTGAGATGGTTTTGACCCTAGGATCTCCAAGCTCCAAAATTTTGTCGTACCTGCTTTATATAGCTCTTAAATCACCTCTAAAGCCATTAGGGTGAAGACCTTACTCATGACTTAACACTATTTGATTTGAATTCTGAAGTGACATGTTTGGAGTCTTCATGAAACTGACTAACATTTTAGAAAGTCTGGGGTCAAGAATGAAAATTTTAAAAGGGACATTCATGTACTGGACACACATCAGTGCCAAGCCGTGCATAAATTGAAATAAAGACGTTTTTCCTATCTTTCTTTTAAAACAAATGTTATAGTGATAATCAAGGTCATAATTAACAACTTTCTTTACTTTCTACACCAAACCCTGCACATATTCTAAAGCTGCAAGCATTATAGACACGACTATAACTTGAATGAAAGATTCCAAAAGTCCAAAAAGCATCATCCAGTCCTAGAAGACTAACCTCCTGCGATGAGGCCTGATGATAGTAGTGGGATAGCGATACCAAACCCTCCTTGTTGACTGGTAAATTGTGTTAATAGTTTAACAGTAATAAAACCATCCACAAACCCTTTAAACAGTCCTAAAACCATCTACAAACCATTTTAAAAGCCCTAAAACCATCTACAAACCCTTTGAACAGTCCTAAAACCATCCACAATCCCTTTGAACAGACCTAAAACTATTCACAAACCATTCAAACAGTTCTTAAACCCTTCTGAAACCCTTTCAACAGTCTTAAAACCATCCACGAACCCTTCCAAACTTACCTCCTGCAATGAGGCCTGATGATGGTAGTGGGATAGCGATACCAAACCCTCCTAGTTTGACTGGAGCTGAGTTCTCCTTTGTAGCTAATAATACACAGTGAGGCTGCAGAAAAGATAAAAGGAGTATAACAGTATTAGGACAATGTATGTCTGTGTAACTGTAAAATGTGGGCATCAAATCACATAAAAACACCCAAACAGAAAATTCTATAGAGTTTAAAAGTATAACATAGAATTATGTTTATCCAAAGAAAGAAGTGATTTAGAGGGAGCACAACAGCATTAGGACAATATATTTCTCTGCATCTGAAATACATCTGAGCACTTAATTAAGTTTTGGTTGTCATTTTTATGACAGAAAATAAAAAAGAGAAGTTTAGAGTGAGTAAAAATAAAAACACTCTAACAAATCAGTCTTCTCAGATTAAGTCATGGTTTCTGTGCAAGGCAAAAAAAGTATAAGTTTAAAAACTTTAAAGCAAATGAAATTCAATACACTCTAGCAGTGTATTGCCAGGTATTTTCATGGAAAATTCTGTACTCTGTGCGAGGCTGCACGATGCAAATTGCTTTAAAATCTAATCACAACCCAAGGAACAATTGTCTATTCCCCCTCAGAGGAAAGAGCTAAAGAGAGAGAGAGAGAGAGAGAGAGAGAGAGAGAGAGTGTGTCAGCTATGGGGACGGAAAAACATCTAGTCCAGTTTTGAAAGATGAAGGTCATGGAGAATTGAATCATCTCAGAGACCAAGTGATCGAATAATGTATGAATCATGACATCCCTCAAGAAAACTACATCTTAGTTTCTATGCTTGTCTTTCACCACTGGTTATATAGTCTCTAAATTAAGACCTTTTTAATACATTAGGCTGATTGCTTGACTTATAGCTCACAGTGTTATGTGCATGTGTAATTGACAACTTTCTGAGGCTAGTTTTTCTTCTTGAAATCAAAAATGAATTGTGAACTCTGATAAGAAAGAACAGTTTTATCCAGATACACTATGGGAGAAAAAAAGCATGATTTAAAATGTGTCGCATCAAGATGGGTCTGTAAGGTTTAAAGTTCAAGTCACACTCTATGAAGCTTCAAACCATGATGCACAGTTATGTACATATCACAAAATAATCATAGTGCAACCTGAAGGACATATAAAAGTACACAAAGGTATTCCATGCACATTGCAGAGAACATTAGATAGGAATCTAGAATAAGCAGACTAGTTTCTTAGACTAACTCACCTTAATGTCACGGTGGATGATATCGTTGTCATGGCAATACCGTAATGCCTCCATGATCTGTCTCATGTAATGGCTGTAAGGAAGCAAACATACAAATTGATTTATCAAATGTGATTCATAAATAAGACTTCTTCTCCTTATTCCCCAATATCAATATTGCTCCAAGGTAGATCAGTATGCTTTAGCCTGGTTGGGTAATTGTTTTGTTTGCGAATATCAAATTGAATCTCAAAATCGTAACATAGATAATGAAAAATATATAGTATGTATTGCATGTGGACATGGGGACAACCGATCAGGAAATGCTGATGGGAACTGAAGTATAATCTCATAAGATATAAATTGAGAACTATAAGGTCATGGGAAGAAATCAAGATCATAGGTAGGAGATTGAAAGAGAGGGTAACTGACTGGAATAGAAACAAATAATATTGAGAATGGAGGAAGAAAATAAGAATAATAGAGGGAGAGGGGGGAGAGAGAGAAAAAGAGACAGAGAGACAGAGAGACAGAGAGAGACAGAGAGAGACAGAGAGAGAGAGAGAGACAGAGAGAGAGACAGAGAGAGAGACAGAGACAGAGAGAGAAAAGCAGAAATCAGAAGTGAGAAAGAAAAATCATTATCATTGGGGAGAAATATGAAACTAAAAAAGGAGAAAAGAAACGGGGGAAGAGAGGGGGAAAAGGAGATAAAGGGATACAAAGAGAAAAGTATAAAAAGATTTTATAGAGAGAGTAAGAAAATGCAGTAAGTGGAAAGAAAAAACTAACATGATTTAAAGAGAGATACAAGTCATTTTTGATGATGAAAAGGGGAGACTAGAAAAGAAACAAATATGAGGAGGGATCACAAAAAAGAGAGAAACTGACAATGGAAATAAATAAAGGGGACACGGAAATAGGAAGAAGGATAGAGGTACTGTGTTAGGAGAAATATGAGAAAAAAGGAAGAGAAAGGGAGAAAGGAAAGTGCAAAAAAGAGGATGCTGAAAGAAGGGGGAGAAGGAAGGAATGACAGAAGATACTAAGGTGTCAAAGATGTATGATAACTGGGTATCACATTCAAAGGAGACAGACTGAAAAGATTCTCCTAGCTGCATCATAGCACAAGAGAGTATAGTATTCCAAGCCATGCTCCTCAATCTACCCTGGGAATAATCCTCTTTAGGTAACTGAACAGGATCTAGGCATCCTCCAATATATATATTAAATATTCTTGAAGAATGAAAAATGGGGGTAAATGGAGAAAGAGGAAAGGGATAAAAAGAAAATAAATATAGGAAAATGGGAAAGGGAAGGAGAGGAAGTGAAAGACTATGGCTCCCTTTTTTCCCTTCCTGAGGAATAGGGATCAAAACACAGCAACATAAATGGATATGAAGGGAGGGGGAAAGGATAAGGAAAAAACTATGAGATGCTGAGATTAAGAAACAGAGAGAAAAGGAGGAAAGTACAAAAGATAAGGATGATAAAGCAAGATGAAAGAGAGAAAGGGAGAGAAAAAGAGAGAAAGGGAGAGAGAAAGAGAGAAAGGGAGAGAGAAAGAGAGAAAGGGAGAGAGAAAGAGATAGAGAGAGAGATAGAGAGAGAGAGATAGAGAGAGAGAGAGAGAGAGAGAGATAGAGAGATAGAGAGAGAGAGAGAGAGAGAGAGATTGACTGAACGACAGAAAATACTAAGGTGTCAAAGATGCATAATAACTGGGTATCACATGTATTCAAATCAGACAGACTGAAAACATTCTACTAGCTCCATCCTAGTACATGACTGACAAGAGAGTGTAGTATTCCAAGCCATGCTCTTCAATCTACCCTGGGAATAATCCTCTTTAGGTAACTAAACAGGATCGGGGCCTCCTCTATTTATTATTCACATCGAGACATACAACTCAGCAACCCTAATCACGTCATCGGCAGAGACTGCAGAGACTGGATACAAATGTACTTTCATGCATGGTGGAGTCTTCTAGAGGATCTCCTAGAGGCGATGAGTCACATTAATGTACAGAGAAGGTCAACTGGCCCACAGGAGTGGTAAATATTGACAAACTATTAGCTATTTTTGTCTATTTCTCACCTTAAAGGTAGTGTTTAACTTATAAAGGAAGTACACGTTAGAATAAATAAGTCTCAGATGTAATGGAAGTACTGTAACTCCTGTTCAGTTACAATATCAACAATTTTGGGGTTGTTCATTCAGCACTAGGAACAGAATTGTTACTATTTTATTTTACAATCAACAACGATATTTCCTAGACTTAAAATTGATGAAGTTTCTCATACTATCAAAAATATATTCATTCTTACATTCTCAGACAAATTAACAAAAAAACTACTTAAGTTATTTTAACCAGTGACCTGAAGGAAACATAAACTTTCAAACTGAATGAGAAGATTGTTTTAATGTGCTTCTTTAAACAACAAGGGATAGATTATTGCCATCATCATAAAATAAGGGATAGTGGAGATATTGCTGCTGGTGTGGTTAAAATGGGTCTGCAATTGTTATGAACACTGACTTTTAGTAATTAATTAGCAAAGGGGCACTTCTTCATTGCTCGAGGGATATTTATTGATTTTGGGAAATCTGAGGTTCTACGCCCCCGTCATCCAAGAAATTGGTCTTCACTCCTACTTTTCGTAACTGCTTTTTTTAATGCACACCACCACACAGTGGAAATGTTGCATAATCATCTTTTACAGCTTACATTTCCCTAACTTAATGTTCGCATGTGATAATAACCTTTTCAATGTGTTACCAAAATCTAGCTGAAGTGGATTTTGATGTGCCATTTAAAAAAAATTTTTGTTCAATGAAGCATGTATTGAATAATGCAATCAGGGTATCACTTAAAAATATATTATAACATATAAAAATAACATAAAACATGCTCACGAAACCCCAAGTTGGCCTTGGGTTCCATGCCAGCCCTATTTCAACCCAGAGCGTTCAGTAATGGTGCATCGAAAAGTATACTCGCAAGTCGCTTTTATATTAATGAGAGTGTATTTTAACTTGCAAAATCTCTTGATAGTATTGCGACATGAAACTACTAATATATGAAACCAATGATATTTTGGTGATTGGTACACTATAACTATCACAACCCTATACCCATCATCACAGCCCTATACCCATCATCACAACCCTATACCCATCATCACAACCCTATACCCATCATCACAACCCTATACCCATCATCACAACCCTATACCCATCATCACAACCCTATACCCATCATCACAACCCTATACCCATCATCACAACCCTATACCCATCATCACAACCCTATACCCATCATCACAACCCTATACCCATCATCACAACCCTATACCCATCATCACAACCCTATACCCATCATCACAACCCTATACCCATCATCACAACCCTATACCCATCATCACAACCCTATACCCATCATCACAACCCTATACCCATCATCACAACCCTATACCCATCATCACAGCCCTATACCCATCATCACAGCCCTATACCCATCATCACAACCCTATACCCATCATCACAGCCCTATACCCATCATCACAACCCTATACCCATCATCACAGCCCTATACCCATCATCACAACCCTATACCCATCATCACAGCCCTATACCCATCATCACAACCCTATACCCATCATCACAGCCCTATACCCATCATCACAACCCTATACCCATCATCACAACCCTATTCAATTCAATTCAATTCAATTTATTTATGTTTCCAACAAAACAATACAAAAATCAGTTTGAAACATTTACAACAATTTAAGAATACATATTGGAAACAGAGGGGTCCACTAAAAAGCAATGCTTGTACAAGTGTGGACACCCTAAATGATACTTAAGAATAATGATTAATTAAATTAACAAGTTCTTAACTACAAAAGGAACTACAAAATAGAGAAAATGGGGGGATGCCAACAGAGACGAGAACGGGACAAGACAGTACCTTACATGACAAACATGGGAGGATACGGTTAGAATACAAAGAGTAGATACCCATCATCACAACCCTATACCCATCATCACAACCTTATACCCACCTCCTACAAGTGTGAAGGTGTAGGATGGATTAGGTGCTAGAGGGTCGGTTTCATTCAACATCAGATCCAAATAGTCAGGTTCAGACAAGACACATGGTGGCAAACTTTGTGGTTATCTTGTAAGGACGATGTGGATGCGCTTTTGGTTTTGGATACTTCAAGTCTACTTCAAAATTTAGACCTCAAGTAATCTAATATTTATAGTTAGCGCAATAACTAAGAGCCACAGGGGCAGGGAGGTCCTCATTTGAAGTTATGTGCCATGCGTGCGGACACAACTCACTTCCTTGTTTTGCCAGTGTGCAGTTACAACAACATGGTCAACTCTAATTTCAAAACTTTGCATATTACTTTGTTTTGATTCTGTGAACCTGCATGTTGTTAGTAGGTCATTGTTTAAACTGAGAGGTTCACCTGAAACTTAAAGTTTAGCTACCTGAAAGTTTATAACTTTGATGCGCCGTGCGAACATAGCTATTGCGATAAGGGTTTGAATTCTCGCCTCTACCCCATCTGCACCTCATAGGGGTGTCGAGTTAGGGAATTAGGTGCTTCATTCAAACTGATCTCTACTTTAATATGGGTTTACATCTCAATTAAAAGGGGAAGTCCACCCTGATATTAATAAGTTGGTTTTCATAGAAGCAGACAAATAAGAGAAACTGGCCAGTGAAAGTTTGAGCAAAAATGCCAGGGGAATCCTTCAAACTAACCCCTCAAGTTGATATGTACAATTTTAGACAGAGATCAATACTTGAAGGCCCCTTGGACACATGGGCACCCAAAAAGCCCAGACCTCTAAATCTTTCCAAAAAACAAAAACTTGTTTATTTTGCTTATATTTTTCAGGAAAGTTGTTCTTACATTCAAGGTCAATTTTTGATAACTTCTTAAATTAATGAAGTCCATGAAAATATGGACAAAAGAAGTGCCTTCAAACCACTTATCACAAGCTACAGACATGAGAGTCAATGCTACAGGTAACATGTTAAAAGATGATACTGTTATTACAGGTCGGAGAAGCTGACACATGCAGTGTCTTTGACCACCCATCCTATGCATACATACATAAAAACCGTCAGTCACAGATGTGGGTCACACAAAGCCTCCGCTTGGCATCTCACAGAATGCACACCGCTCTACAAATTTATTTCGGACATGATGCGGGGCATCTGGTGCATCATAAACGTGTAAACTAAGCCGGGTATACTTTGGTCAGTTACTACCTAGTTGGGGTACAATGCAGTGTAAAAGACACCTTACTGGGTAATAGCCACGTGTGAGATAAAAAAGGATGCCTCCACGCATCCTGCGCATACTAATTACCTGGCTCTCACATCAATCTCTATGGAATGACCAATGATTGCCTGCGATAAAGTTACCTTCAAAGGGCTTCAATTTCCTAGTTTATCCACAAGCTACTTGTAGCTAACAGACCCCCTGATTCTCTCCTTTCCTTCATTCATGTAAATAAAATATTTTCTTCTCTTGGTATCTCTGTGATCTCAAAGTTTTTGGCAAGTCATCTTTTAAATAACCCTATTCAATATTTAGTTAAGAGAGATTATTTCTTGAGTACTTTTTTACCATTTTCAGGCGTGAAAAGAATGTACGAATTGAGCAAACTAGTTAATTGTTCTTAAAATACTTGAAAAATCATATCAGAAGCTACATGTAGGTATAAATCAAATACCATGAATGATTGAAATTAAATGAATTGATAAAATATGACTCTTTCCTCCCCCGTTTTCTCTGTGCGTTTAGATACTTCTTGATATAAATTCAACTATAATCCACAAATTCTCTCTTTGCTTGAAGAAAATATTTGCTTTACTTTGATTACATTTGCAATATTCCATGTATACATTATTCTCATACCCTCAAGACTATTTTTTTCAAAACTGCTGGCATATTAGAATTACTTTGCATTTGCTTTCCATAATGTTCAATCATAATTTTGCTTTACAATCGCTGTTAAAGGTTACTGAAATAAAAGAGGCGTCTCGTTACAGTGATAAACAAGAGACTATAAAAAACACATCACCCTAGTTGAGAGAGAAACAGGAAACACGTAGCGACAAGAAACACACTACAAAAACAAAAAAAATTAAAAGCCATTATAGAAACCCTGCCAAGCTAAAAATAATTCCCATACCTAATGAACTAGATACATATCTTTATCTTTAGGTGTCAGCGGTTATCAATTATGACCTCCTTAGCAACAGTTGCTAGGGATACCTGGAGGAGAGCATTATTAATTTACCCTGCATACTACCTGAATTCATTGTATAGCTAGCTGTATGGGTCTACAATAAGAAATTTCCTTTCTTTCTAGTGTGAACCTCACAACAACAACAAAAAACATTGTATAGCGAAAAGAATTCAAACATCATTTCAAATGAAAATTCAATAAAGAATCTAGTATGAACATCGCATCTTACACAAATCGTATAACTGGGCGGGGCTTATCATGAGCACGCAATGATGATTGGCCAATTAAGTGTCATGTCAACTGACCTGTTCAAACTCAGTTTCGTTATTTGATGTTTCTTCATACAAAGTTGTGTTAATACTCTACATGGTCCTTTCGCTATATGACGAATCTTTGTACGTTTCTTTATACCAGTTTTTGTATAAATATTCTTTAGTATGAACAGGCCATTAGAGATTGGCCATATTAGAATATAGATTGGTCTCTCCTATAACTTGGTTGAATCCTCTCATATCAAGAGGATAATGCAAGCTAATCGATTTGATTAGAGTGTAGCGAGTGGGCTATGGGACGACAGTCGTGACATTTCTCTCTATATTTGTCTTCAATGATCTATTATAATTTGTATCTTTGGTGATCATCTTCCCTGCATTTTAAGGGTGCGTTCAACCGATTTTTTGAAGCTAGAATCACAAACATGAATCACAAATCAAAACGCAGTTGCAAAACACGGTTACTGCGGGAGATCGTTCAAGCGATTTTCCATCAACGCTGATTCTCGCTCATTTCAAGCCCACCCAGGAAGAATAGATATAGATAGCGATAATATATATCATAGATAACGACGTCATAGAATCACGATTGAGATCTCCGTTGCGTTCAAGCGATTTTTAGCGACCATGATTCTGCAGAATCACGATACAAAACGCATCTTTTTCAGCATTTCATGTTTGCGTTTTTAAACACGTTTATTTTTATGACCGAAATCGCTTGAACGCAACTGTGTTTTAAACTAAACGTCTTTGAAAAAGTGTCGCTTGAACGCACCCTTAGAATAATCATCTGCTGAGAGCAAGAAGGGTGGTAAGTCCAATACTTTAATTTATTTTTGCTGAAAATGAACGCCCTTCTTGCTCTTTTACAGACAAGGTAAAGACATTTAACTGGCTCATTCCAGTACTTCGTTTTCTTCTTTCAATCTTACTGTAGTCCTTTCAATTGTACCACCAACAAATGTTTGTACTAGAATTTCTTCCTGTCTTATTAATATAAAAGCTTTTCCACATTTGTGCTCCTCTTTCAGAGAAACTCGTTTACTTAATTGCAGATACTTTCCCCATGGATACAAAAAGTTCTAACAAGGTTTATTTCATCAAGCACAGGAACGAGTGCACTATACAAACATGAACTAAGTAAATTACAATACATGATACATATCATTATTTTTCCAGTTTTGTTTAATTCCTTGCTGGCCATAACTAATTCAACTCTGGCAATCTCACTTCTTAATCCATGTTATATAATCCCCTAGACCATATCTCTCTTCTTTTCTCCCTCCCTCTCCCCCTAACTTTCCCTCTCTTGCTAATCTTCGCCTACAATGCCCCTCCCTCTTTGAAAATCCAAAGGGCATTGCATGGCTACTCCATGAATTAAACAAGCTGGGTACTGACTCTTTCTCTAGAAACCCTAATCAAAATTTTATGAAGACCATCACAAGTCAAGAATAATAAACAGTTTGGGGACTCTGGTCATCATTTCTATCTCCTTCCTTGTCTTCAAGTGACAAGGAATTCTAGACATGCTGGTTGCAGTCTGCATAATCATGCCGCTTTATCAGGAGACCCGTTCACACTTTATACAATTCCTGCATCTTACCGACATTCTCTCCTCAGCCATAGTTGGATTAATATTTCAGAAAGGACAAAAGATGCCTCAAGATACATGTGTTAAGAGCAAGAAGGGCATGATTAACTCTGTATGTATTAAAGTACATATACATGTATATGAGTTAACGTGGCAATGCCCTTCTGGCTCCAAACAGACATTATCATACAACCCATTAGGTTATTACTTTACACTACTACTTCCTCAAACACTGATCAGAAAAATAAAATATATAAGAAACAGTTAGCAATAGCATAGGAATTCGAGAACATTTCCACTAAACATACTATCTTGCTTTCCTCACCTATTGGACTTCGTGATGATGGTGGTGGTGGTGGTGGTGGTGGTGGTGGTGGTGGTGGTGGTGGTGGTGGTGGTGGTGGTGGTGGTGGTGATGATGGTGGTATTGGTGGTGGTGGTGGTGGTGATAATGATGATAATCATGATGATGATGGTTTGTTTTTACCTGACTGTTAAGAAAGCATGTGCATGCTTGTAAGTAAGCAACCAGGGGACCCTACGGTTAATTCCTCTAAGAAGGCGTTCGTAATGAGGAATAATGCCTTGCCAAAGTAAACAAGCGCATTGAGTTGGTTTTAAACCCGGGACCTCCCATTTAAGAGACAACTGATGTACTACCAAGCCATTAAACATTAAATAGCTTTAGTTTCTGTAAATCCCCCAGAAATCTATATACATGGTTACCTACCTTGATACTGCTTCACTGTAGACAAATCCTGCATTAGCTCTCTTGACAATCTCAAAACACAGGTCCGCTCCTTCCATACTACATATGAGAAAGATAAGAGAGGCAGAGAGAGAGAGAGAGATAGAGAGAAAGAAGAAAAAGTGAGATAATGGAAGAAGAAAGAAGAAAGGATAACAGAAATAATAAAGGAGAGAAAGAAGAAATATTAAAAGGAAGACATAGGAAAAAGAGAGATGGAAAGCGAGAGAGAAAGAAATGAGAAAATAAAGTTGAGAAGATCAGTGCTAGAAAACATAAATATTACTATCATGTACATATAACTTGACATTTCCAATGCAAATCAAAACAGTAAAAATGTTTGGGTAAAATGACTGTATTTTTATCACTGCAGTGAGTCCGTCGTCCGTGTACATGGCTGATTGCATTTAAAGCAAATCTTAAGATGTACCTCGTGAATAATTCAATACTTTGGGGTATATTCCATGCTGCAGATAGCCTGTCTTTCAGACAAGGTGAATATCTTGCGTTGCAGAATGAACATAAGATTTAAAGAGTCTGGAGCTTGCAGACTAGCTCTTCCAAGCTATAAATGAGAATAAGATTTTTTTTAATTATGCTCTTACACTGCTCCATTGACAGGAGAGAGACTCTACATGCCGTTTCTCTTTTTCATTGAAAGCATGGAAAATGCATTTTGCCTGGGAGCCAGACTATGCTGTCGGGAACTAAGGAGTGGTGAGATCTATATTTTATTGATCCAAAATCTACTTTATCAAAATACACTGTGATAAAGGCTTGTAGAATAATGAATAATTGAAATTAATAAGAGACATATATTTTGCAAGATGAAAGCGAAGTATGTATTAAAACGGTTTCCATAGAATTGAGAATTTTGCTTATTTAAAAGGCCCTGGAGGCTTTAAATGTTTGGTTACTATTAGATATATTGTTATGATAGACCATATTCAAAAGGTATTCAAATTAATAACAAATTCTTACAATTACATGAATATATTTATTGTATTTAAATAGAATGCAAAATACATAATTTTTTGTAGTTTCGCTAGGTGAGACAAACATAATGGCTTGTCCTTCCTAACAAGTACCAACATGTGATGTTGCAAACGAATTAAGAACTTAATTTGACGCTTACATGTAACGCCCAAAAGGGGTTTTAATTTTTGTCTATAACAAAAGATGATATTACAATCAAATAGAATAATAGTCAATAGTATCATTTCTAAAGAGTAATTCAAGCAATTTTGTTTTATTCACATTACCTTATTAGCATGTTATTACAAGTGCTAGTTATGTTACTCCTCAAGCCAAGGCAGAACACACAGAAATAAGATATCGTCTGTTTGGAGCCAGAAGGACATTAACTCATATACTTTTAACACAGAGTTAACACCCTTCTGGCTCTCAACAGATGATATATATTTTTCCCCCTCTAAACAAAGATGTGGACATCCTCTCTTCGACCAAATTGATGGAAACAGGCACACACATAACTGCATAGAATGCTTGGCCTAAACATCCAGGGCTAAAAATAGCGTGATATTTTTTCTACAAGGAATTCTCTCCATCAATGGACAACGCTCGCAGGCAATCCCATCTTGCATGAGAAAAAACCCTAACATTTAGAGATAGAATCCCCCCTCTGGTAGAAAGCTGCATTGGCAATGGTCAAAAAGAATAGTGTGTTTGGTGTGGATGCGTCTGCAGGTTTACTAGTGTATATACATGTAAGCTTTCTCTGTTTTGGCATGTTATTATGCACACTGAAAATTAAGAAAGCTTCCATCCTTTTCCACTTTTTTGAAGAAAACCTAATTGTTTTTAAAAAATGTCATTTCTTTATAAAACAGAATGCATACAATCACAAAATGAAGACATAAACTTGATATATGAGATTCAGGTCAGGGGTCATGTTTTTGTCCAAGACAATGTGTGCTGTAAAGTTGATACACTGTCAATTCCTAATATTAAAGTATATGCATACATATAATTGAACAAATAAAATAGTGAGACTTTCTCTACATGTTATAACACATACTCACAATTTGGGAAATGTTCATACATTTTTGTCATATTTTTTGTGTCAATTAATTTGTGTGGAACTTGTAAATGTACCTTTTCAACAATTTATTGCGGATTAATGTATAATTCACCATTATATAAACCGAATATCTTTCAAAAGAGGATTCCTCATATATCACACAGACCATCCCACAGTATTTTTGTTTTTAAAGATTAAGAAAAGAGAGAGAACTTATTGAAAATTAAGGTCTGGAACATCAGACTACCGGTAAGATGCATTAGGCAAAGAGAATTTGTAGGAATGATATGGTCCCCCGAAGAACTTATTGAAAATTGAGGTCTGGAATATCAGACTAAGATGCATTAGGCAAAGAGAATTTGTAGGAATGAAGGTCCCCCGAAGAACATATTGAAAATTGAGGTCTGGAATATCACCCTAAGATGCATTAGGCAAAGAGAATTTGTAGGAATGATATGGTCCCCCGACAAGAAAATATATATTACATTTTTGTGGGGGTTGTTTATGATTGTCGCTGCAGTGTAAATCTTGGGACATTTGATTTTGAAACATATGGCCAACTTACAAATAGTCACAATTACTTGTATGGGAGAGAGAGCATGGAAATGCAATATCGGTATATCAATTGCAGGTACTTGAAGGCCTAATCCTATGCTGAAAAGGGAGTAAAATGCAATATATCTATTGCAGGTATAGTAACTATATGAGGTTTGCGTAATTTTGCCAATTTTCTATCATTGGTACTCAGACATTCGAGACAACATAAACTTGAGTAAGTTAAATTGTCTCTTCTCTCCTATGAACTTATGTTAAGCATAAATAACTCTGAACCTTTTTTATTAAACATCAATACCCAAAATATGGGTATATTTCTTTTAAAATACTAATAATCATATACATGTAGGCCTAATACTGTAGTATTAATAATGGCTCTCAATGTTGTATTCATATTCGTCACGCAAGGTGATCCAGGCTCTCCAATATAACCCCTGTAGCTTCAGCCAGAGTACCAATTTTGATGCTAAACGCATTCAAAAATATTCCTTTCTAACAGAAATCTATGAACTGCACCTGGGTGGAGAGAGAGGCAAATATACAGAGGCTTCCTATAAAGTAAACCTCTGTACAATCCCTCAGTAACACCGCAAAACAAACTCTAAACTAATTCCAACCTGACAGATTCTTTACCTTTCGGGCTAATGCAATTTAGTTCTGTCTGTTGTCAGTCTGTAATTGGTCTGGTGTCGATCTCTTAGACCCCATTCTCACTCACTTCCTGGACCAATCTACGCTAGACCAATCCATCGGACAGCTCTTGTCCACGGGTCATTTTCGTGAATAATCAAAATGTATGTATGGCGGCCTGTAATTCATAGTTTGTTAGGTTTCCATTACAAAATTACTATTTATTTGTTATTATAATCTTTCCCTTTCTTATTCTTTATCTTTACTACTCTTTCACCTTCTCTTTCTATCTTTCCTTATATTATTCTTTGTTTTTCCTTCTTTCATCTCTCATGATATTGTTCTTTTTTTTATCATTCTTCTTTGTGTTTTTCTTATGTCCAGAAGATCGCTTCCTGGCACGGTTGCCCGTTCTCACTCACCGTTAGACCGATCTAGCCTAGATCGGTCCAGGAAAAGAGTGAGAACGGGGTCTTACATGAAGGTTTGCCAGAGGTACAGTATCATAGCAGTGTATGTGAAGGATATATACTTACTATTCAAACACCATATAGAGGAGTCCATCTGAGCTGTATGTCTCCAATAACTCTACAATGTGTGGATGCTTTAACATGTGACATATTGATGCTTCTCTTTTCAGATCTACAAAAGAGATAAAGAAGAGGAAAGAATATAAAATTTGTAACAACATCAAGATGCATAGCCCAGAGCGTAATGAAAGAAGTGATAAATGTAGGGCTATAAACTAAAAATAACTAGATGGAACTTCAACTGCGCGCAGTCGAAAATGATGCCTCCGCCATAGAGCAATTTTACAAACCAAAATGGAAGCAATTTTTAAAATTCAAGTTTGATTGTAATCCATCTGTTGGTTCTAATGATAACGCGATCACGAGCTATTTTGAGATACATAATGAGCCCTGTGACCTTTGACCTCGTGACCCCAAATCTAATCAGTTCATTGACTCTGCAAGATACATACATGACCCAAGTTTGGCGGTAATCCATCAATCGGTTCTTGAGATAACGTGATCACAAGCTATTTTGCATACATAATGAGCCCTGTGACCTTAGACCTTTGACCTCGTGACCCCAAAATCTAATCAGTTCATTGACTCTGCAAGATACATACATGACCCAAGTTTGGCGGTAATCCATCAATCGGTTCTTGAGATAAAGTGATCACGAGCTATTTTTGCATACATAATGAGCCCTGTGACCTTTGACCTTTGACCTCGTGACCCCAAAATCTAATCAGTTCATTAGCTCTGCAAGATACATACATGACCCAAGTTTGGCGGTAATCCATCAATCGGTTCTTGAGATAACGCGATCACAAACTATTTTTGCATACATAATGGGCCCTGTGACCTTTGACCTTGGACCTCGTGACCCCAAAATCTAATCACTTCATTAGCTCTGCAAGATACATACATGACCCGAGTTTGGCGGTAATCCATCAATTGGTTCTTGAGATAACGCGATCACGAGAACGGGACGTACGTACGTACGGACGGACGGACAACCAGAAAACATAATGCCTCCGGCTACGTTGTAGCGGAGGCATAAAAACATACAACACAAAGAAGAAATCATACCGGTAATTGAGTGATTCATATGAAAACAATACATTTTTTTTCTTCATTTAAGTAGGTACTTGATAGATTTTATTGTATAGAAGAGAGGGGTATAAAATATTAAATAAATATTATCAATAATACTATAAAAGTCGATCTTTAAAGGCATCGTTTAACAATGTTAAATCTGAGATGCATGGCTCTACGTGTTATCAGTGTCCGTGATATAGTGTAATATTGAAGCCCTAAAAAAAATGCACTTCAAAATGATCATGAAGTGCCTCAAAAAAGTAAAAATCTTTGAGTGACCGGTTTTACCATACTCATTTTTCCCAATAGACTGTAGTGTAATCAAAACTGTTAGGAAAACGAATTTTTAAATTTTGATTCCAATCATAAATATCTTGATAATAAGACAGGCGATCGGCTTGTAACAGTCATGAGGTTCCTGACTGACCTAAAGGTTTATAATTATGATTGCAGCATTAGCTAAATCCAGGATTTTGTTTCAGAATCTGAGATAAAGTTACCCAATCCCTTTAAACCCATGGCCTAGATGGGAACCAGATCATCCCTGTGTTAAATCTATGGGAATGACAGCATTCAGTAGTCAATGGTTTATTAACACAAAAAAAGACACCAGACAAAAAAACTATTAACAAAATATTGTGGTGTCAATTATTCAAAATGATGATAGGGTAATCAATGTTTCTCATGAATTCATTACATACGCTACTTTCTGTTAATAATATCAATTGATCTACATCTTACATTATATCAGAATAATTCATTGACGGATATTACCCTGGGTAAAATAATCACCTTAAGTGAAAAAAAAGACACCAGACCAAAAATTAAAACTTGTGGTGTAAATTATTCACAAACACTGTTTAATAACACTGGTTGAATGCTTATCATGAATTCATCAGTCATTACATATAATATCAATTCATCTACATGTACATCTTATATCAGAATAATTCATTGATGGATATTACCCTGGGTAAATTAATCACCTAAACTGATAAGGCAATGAATACATGATGAGAGGGATTTCCTAGAAACGCTACCTATGTTGAATAGCAATGTGGTATTAAATGTATGCTTTATATGTACACTGTACGATGTGCACTGAGCATTAATGTGAATGGAGGTTACAATTCAGCACACATGTAATAATAATAATACAGCATTTGTTATGCGCCACGATCTAGTAAACTATTCTGAGTCGCAGAGGGATCCTGATTATTACCCTGGCTTTAGCACGGCAACCATTAAGGTGCTCTAGCATTTCAAGGAATTAATTCCTGCCAGGTACTCATTTACATCACCTGGGTTGAGTGTGGCAAATGTAGATCAAAGTCTTGCCAAAGGACATTAGTGCCGCGGTGGGACTTGAACCGCGGGACTTGAACCGCGGACCTTGTGATCGACAGTCCGGTGACGTATCCACTGTCCAGACCACAACACCTCTACATGTACTCTCTGCTAAGAGCTATGAGGGTATTACTTACTACATCATACCAGATGTAACACCCTTATGGCTCTCAATAGACAATATGAAGGGTGTGAATTAAATTTCACTTAAATTATATCATAATGTGAAAGAGGATGTCATTTAAGACACTTCTGAAATGATTTCCCCCAAAAAAATGTGTTTGAAGACAAATATTGATAAAAGAATACATAATTTGGGTCTTTTGTTGTACGCAGAAAACCTAAATTTTGTATTCCTTCATCAATTATTCGACTTCAAACACATTTATTTTGAAAATCCTTGCAGAAATGCAGGAAAAAATATTTAAAAATTTCGGGGCTACTTTTCAAGATTGCTTGCATGAAAATGACACTCTTTAATTTGTTTTGCATTGAACTCTATGCAAATTTTTTTGGGCTCTTTTATGTATTTCGGGGGCTCTTTTGGGCATTTCGGGGGCTAATTCGCCCTGAGCCCCATGTATTTTTTTCCCTGCAGAAATGTGTCTTAAATGACATCCTCTTTCACATTAAGATACAATTTAAGTGAAATTTTGCCATCAAATTGTTGGTGCTCCCAACACTTTAGAGGGGCTTTAAGTGCACAATTAAAATATGCAATGAGTACCGGTAGTCATGTGGCTTTTATTAAAGGGGTTACCTCAGGATATATAGTTACAAGGGTGTGAATAAAATGTAAACTGTACACATATATATGTCTGCGTGACTGTGTTGGGTACACACATAGCCTTGCTTGCTTGTCAAATCAATCATTATTCCATGAATCTTATTGATATTGAACCCTATTTTTGACACCAGGCTCCAGTGCCTTTTGAACTTTGCTTTTCAAGATCAGCACTGTACAAATAGAGACAGGACCTATGTCAATATTCAGTGTCAAATATGAGTACACAATACATACGGAATTCCTTATACACATGGAGACTAGCTGACCTAAAGCTAAGACCCCGTTCTCATTCACTTCGTTGGAGCGGTCTAACTAAGACCCGTTCCTCAGGAGCGGTTCTTAGGTGAGTGAGAACGGTCAAAGTGGTCCAGGAAGTGGACTTCTGGACCACTCCAGAAGACCACCTCGGGAGGTGGTCTTGAGGAACGGGTCTAATTAAGAGCGGTTTGGAGCACTCTAACGTGCGAGTGTGAACGGAAGCGTACTTTGAACGGAAGTGAGCTAGTGACATTCCGCGCGAAACATGTACATGTACGGTACATACGCTTAGTATTCCGCGCGCGAAAAAATTTACCCGCTGACTTGAGCTGCCATAGCAACAAGACCACTTTGACTCGTGGAGCGGTTTGAGCCATAAAAAACTGCTCGGAGTGTGAACCCTCGCAAACCGTTCCTCAAGACCCGTTCCTCTGGAGCGGTCTAACTAAGACCACTTTCAAAGTGAGTGAGAACGGGGTCTTAGAGAACATTACTTTTGACCATGGCAGCTCTTCTTTTTTACTATTATTAATGTTAACTTTCATATTTACTTCAGAGCTCTTTTTTTAGTAGACTTCTTGAGTTAAATTCCTCTCTACTCAAATATATGTTTACACTGGGCTGTCAGATACATGTATTATCACCATTAACATGAACAGCTCCGTGCATAGCGGTACATGTAGTGTCGGCATGACTTGTGGAAATTGAATCAATGCATATTTTTTTCTGTAATTGATGATTTTGTAAAAGTAAAAAATGTGTTCTGCAATTCATTCTTTTTAATCAATTGAAAACATACATTTTAATTTTGAAATAAGGATATGTGCACCATATGTGGCCTAAACTTAAAGCCCCACTGCACTACTTGTAGCTACTTGCTTCCTCTATATAGAAAACAATGCCTAAGCGGTACCCGTTGGTCCCCATGATCCTCTTTTTCTTATGTTAATTGAGAGCTGAGTTGATGAGATAACCACCTGTCAGTGACCATGCTGGGAGGTCTAATCCCTCCTAGCCAAACTAGTGCAGACTGGCTTTAATACTGGTATCTTACTACATTTATGTTTAAATTGTCTTTGGGATTTAAAATCAGTTATGAAGAAATAATAGCTGTGTAGCTATGGGTTAAAAGTAATCTGTTGCATGTCTGTCGTGTGACTGATTGATAAGCACCCTTGAAACACAACCCTGATGAAGGGCCCCAAGAATCACTTGTATTACCGCCCTTGCTGTCATCGGACCTCATACCCTAATCAATGGAGACTAGCTGCCCCCCATTATTACCTGTGTCGAAGACATGACAACGCATGTATGTACTAATACTCAATATGAGAAGCAGAAGAGGCTACCTGCTAGCGTCATATCAATGAACCCGCCCCCCCTTCTTGGTTTCCATGTTAATTATGCAGTAATACAAATAGTAAGTTAATACTCAGCATATATACATGTGCATTATGTGGCTCTCTCTCTCTCTCTCTCTCTCTCTCTCACACACACACACAGACACACCTTTCCCACTTAACCTACAATTTCATATCTCCCCTTGATCCCTCCTCGTTCCCTACACCCCACCCCACTCTCTTCATCTGCCTACATGCCTCAACAGCTATCAATAGAATTCCGCTCCATCTATGATGTGAGCGTGGCTAATAAAAGAGCAACACCCCTGAAATTACAGACTTCTCTTTTGATGTAAAACCTCCTTCCACTCAACCATGTACCAGCTAGCAGGCTTATACCACAGAATTTAGCAGGTTGTTGATAATAAAATCTTGCCTAACGCAAGAATTGGACATGACCCTTTGCCAAATCCCTCCATGCCAGATGGGGAAAGTGCAAGAGCATTAAATGAACATGGCTAATGTAAAAGGAATCAGTTCAAAAATGTACAAAAGCATGGTTTCTCTTTGGATATAAAACCTCAATTCCTCCCTACTCTACGTATATATCATATAACTTCAGGAGGTTGTTGATAATGAAATCTTGCATCACGCAAGGATTGGACATGACCATTGGCCAAATCTCTATGGATGCCAGGAGGGGAAAGCACGGAGCAGTTATTGAATTTCAACTGACCCGTCAAATCCCAAATTGAATCTACGGGGTGAGTCGTAATACGAATAAATCGAAGCACAAGAGCTTTGAGATAACATGCACTGTCATCCTCTTATCAGTAGTTTTTTCTAGAGGGGGGGCCCTTGGGGCTCAAGCCCCACTCCCCCCAAAACAATTTAAGCGATGCATATGTAGAAAATGAATGAACCTCCAAGCCCCTCCCCCTCCCCCTAACATTCTTCTAGAATCACTTGTGCCTGTTATTCTTCAAAGACCTGTACAGGCATTGTGCCTTCGGGATAGGGGGAAATTGTGTTATGGGACACAACACGTGGGTTGATTAAAAAGGTCACAAATGTTTGGTCTTTTTCTGTTTTTCCTCCTCTCTTTCCAGTTACATCCTCTTTAATAAAGCCAGTGATCTACATAGTAGCGTGTACTTGGGTGTGAGTGTGGGGGGGGGGGGTTCAATGTCAGATGACTTAATGTATGTATGGCTCATTTACACAGGACCAGAAAACTGTGGTATTGTTTCTTTCCTACGTTCAAGTGACGGTTAAAAGAGTAGCTGTGCACAGCACAAGGTCCTACATGTGAACTCACTATCTGTATGTTATGTGCATTACGCTTTGTATAAAACAAAGCAGCGGTTTATTACATCCAATGTAAACACGCCTTAATGCTATCATCATCATCATTCATCACAGGAGTGTAGGTGGGTGGATGTATTGGATTAGAGAATGCATCACTTCCACAATGAAGAGAGAATTCTTCATTAATTTTTCACTATTCTCCACTGTGACTCATCAGAGTGTACTATGATAGATCTACATGCAAGACGATGGGGTTTCTTGAGATGCAAGTATGATGATAGTATTTTACCATGTTGGCTCAAAGGGGTCAACTGAACAGTACTAGTTGTACCCCAATTAAATTCCCCCCCCCCTCACCATCCTAAAAGGGCGGAGAAATGATACTATTCAGTGCTTTGTGTCCTCCAGAAAAAGAGCTTTATAAATACATGTTACTACTTTTTTGGTTTCCATGTAATGCAGTCATACATTTTGTAGTTTTTATAAAAGCATCAAAAGTAATGCAACGAAATGTCCTTGTATTGGAGAGCATCAAGCGACCTTTGGTTGGGGTACAACTAGTACTGTTCAGTGGACCCCTTTGTATGTAGGGCAATAGCAGAAGCAGTCCCATGATAGTACTATCATTACCATCGTAGATTTATCTGTAGTGTGGGCATGGGTATCAGCATCTTCATGCATCTTTCCCATCCTAGGTAAAATAAACACCAATCTAAAATGTGTAGCTTCTCCAATCACAAAAATCAAGATTTATTTTATTTAGGGTCAACTGTCATTGGCATGCCTTCCTAGTGTTGTTCTACATCAATCATTTTCGTCTAACCTCAACCGGGAGAGTGGCTTGAAGCTTACACTCAAATGAACTGAAATGATTATTCAAATTAACTATTGGAGCTTTGCATTGTCAGACTTTTATAAATACATTCATCTGTTGTAGAGTGCATTTTTCTGACAAAGTTTGTAGTCTACATTTTGTGTTTTATCTTTCCAATTTTTATGCAGTATTATCACTGGTTCTTCTGAAGTCACGATTCTGATATTTCTAAGTTTTTTGTTAATATCTACACAGGGCATTCACATTATAGACCGGTGAGAAGTTCACAAAGCTTTATTGAAAGTGCTATGTTTCATTTGGCACTCAACAAAAAGGCTTTGAACAATTTTATAATGAAATTTTTACACCTTCAATTTCATGTGGAACAATTCCAATAATTAATAGAAAAAGCATAGAAAAGATTGTAGAACAAAGTTAAATGTAAATGTACAATGTACCTTCAGCTCCCCCAAAACCATGTTATCCTACATGAAAATGAATTGGAAAGGCATAATTTTCCATTATTTAAACTGGAGCACATGAATAGCTAGGTCTATATACAAGTAGGGCACACATTGGTCTTTATAAATCTCCTACTCCCCTTATCTAGTGTTCAAAATAGACATATTTATAGGGCACAAGAAAGATTTAAAAAACATTCCTTTATTACTATTAGAATTCCTCTCCTCTACCTCTGTATTACATACAGTGTAGCTATGTGAACAAATTATGAGTAAGATGTACCCTATTTCATTTCATTCGAATCAGGAGTAGACTTTCAGAGATGCAGCTTACCTTTCATTGCGCTGAAATAAGGTTTGGGGGAAAATAGCTTTCAAATCTGCATTGCTATGGCAACGGTGCATGGAAATATCTTTTTTTCTGGAGAATGGAAACATTAACTGCTCGAGCAGACCTTTAGTTTCGCTGCTCTGCCCCGCTCTCTCCTTTAACTCCCCTTCTCTCTCTTTCTCTCTCTCTCTCTCTCTCTCTCTCTCTCTCTCTAACCCCTTTCTCTTCTCCCTTCTTCCCCTTTTCTCCCCCCTCTCTCTCTCTCCCTTTCTTTCTCTTTATCTCTCTCTCCCTCTCTCTTTCTCCTTCCATTCCTCCTTCTCTCCCTCTCCCCCTCCCTCTCCTCTCTCTCCTCCCTCTCTCTCTCCCTCCCTCTTCCATATCATATGATGACAGGAGACATGGGAATAGGTTGGATGGTGTTGGGAAATTTCTTGCAAAATTACGCTTTCCCATGGATGTCAAATGAAGCTGTCTTCAAGCATATATACTTTGCCATCTCTGCCTAAATATCTACAATATAATCCAAAAAGGTTAGTATTCATGAAACATCATTTTCTTATTTTTGTACTATTTTAATTCATTTATTCATTAATTTATTCAATTGCTGTAGTTGTAGCTGGAGTTATTTCACATAGCTTTACCCTGAGTGAATGCAGAAAGTAAATACAACCCAAAAATGAATATAATAAAGTAAACTATCTGAAATCCGTGTTTTCTTCATTCCTAGATAAACTACATTTATTGTGTATATCATGAGGCAATACGATTACTTACAGCAGTAGATATGAAACCATTGAAAGATATGTCACCTACATGACACTGACCTTGGGTTTCAAAGGGAGGAGAATCATGAAATGGGGTATGCATAGCCAGGGACACATGCAAGGGGGGAGGGTGTCTTCAAATTTGCTGACAGGGGAAGTTCACGTAACATTGTGCTTAGTAGATTTACCTCTAAAAGCCCTATTGCACTACTTATAGCTACTTGCACCCTCTATATTAGAGAGCATTACATCTCTTCCCAGTTTTGTGGGATAAGTTTCCGCCACATCTAAGGACTGATATAATTCTTGACTCTTTTTCTCTCTGGGAAAGGAAACTGAAATCCACATCTTTTCCTTTGACTAATTCTGTTTATATTGATTATTGTTTCTAGATGGTGCTGAGGGATGGTTGGGGAATTAGTTAATTTAGTATTTATGTCTATGCACATATGTACATTTATATATTTCCGTTAATGTTTAATTAAATTTCACCTTTCAATATAATGCATTCCAACATTTCCAGTATCGTCCATGAAACTGATTAATTTATTTTTTTAATCAAATTTTATCAAATTAATCCATGTATATTACTTCAATTAAAAATACTCACAAACTATTCATACCAACCCTCTATTAAGTGCATTTTATATACATGTTTATAAGCTCAGTATGATTCGTTTTGACCTTCTCTGAATCCGGAATAATAAAGTAAATACAGATTTTTTTTTTTTTTTTCTCAGTTTTGGTTCAATTTACTTTACTTTACAGCTGTGACCCATTTTCCTTTTTCATTCATGTTGTACATTGTTACTTATAATTATGTTCCTGCATTTATTGTACTGTAGATTGTGATCAGTTTTGGTTGCACCAGGGTGGGTTCGGGGAAGATGGCCTGCAGGCTCTAATCATTTAGTTGGCTCTTTCCATACCCAGGCTGCCCAGCCTGATGCACCCATAACTGAGATACTATACATGTATGTATATTCGATCTTTATATTATGTTTGTCTGTTTTATTATACGAAATTCCAAATAAAATAATAAATAATAATATAGCAAACAATGCCTAATGCCGTTGGTCCCCCATGGTCCCCTTTTTCTTATGTTAATTGAGAGCTGAGTTGATGAGATAGCCACCTGTCAGTGACCGTGCAGGGAGGTCTAATCTCTCCTGGCCAAACTAGTGCAGATGGGCTTTAAAAGAGAGTATAGAAATAAAAGTTCAATTCACATTAACATGGATTCACCATCTATGGATGAAATAACACAGGGTGGAGTGGTTTTAATCTTCTACAATTCCTCACAGCCCTAACATTAGTTTCCCTAGCCAAAACTTACTTGTCAATATAATTTGGGGCTTTTATAGTTAGGTATCGTAAGAGGATTAATGCAAAATGAAGTGTAGAGACATCAAGTCGTTACCGTAATCTTTTCCTTCCTGGTATGACACTGTTCTTTGAATGACTAACCTTTGAAAAAAATAATATGATTTTCATCTATTAAAAATACAAGATATTTCTACATGTACTGGCCGATTCAATTATAGGAATTACATTACTAGAGTCTTTTTTATTAAAGACACACAACAACATTTTCTGGAAGATTTTTCAAAGATTTATCAACACATTCTCCAATGAGTAGAGCAATGAGCCTCCATCGTACCCAGGTTTTGTAATATTATGTACAGCAATTCACAATGATTATCATCCAATACCACTTATAATACACAAACACACTAAAGATGAAGGATTATGAGTTTCTCTAATACCAGCTTTGCCATTAGGCCTGTCTTCATCAGCTCGAGATTGCCAAATAACCCACTATTTTAACTATCCCGATCGCAAATTATCCAGCTAGTTTGCATCTTCATCAGACCACAGTTGAAATTAGCGGGATATTTGGTCGAGATAATCATCCCAAGATATCTTGGGCTAGTTTGCAAACTATCCCGCTATTTGTCCGGTGCGTCTTCACCAGCCTGAAGACTCGCATCATGTGCGAATGCTGAGCAAAATATCTCAAGCTAATTTCTCAAGCTCGAGTTTTGAGTTTCTAGCTCTCATCTCGAGTTGATGAAGACGCGATTTGTAACTTCAGGCTTATTTCCCAAATCAGAAATAGCGGGCTATTTGGCAATCTCGAGCTGATGAAGACAGGCCTAGTAAGTATGTATGTATCGTATTTGCATTATTAGTTTCTTTCTTACTATTAGCTTTCCACTGTCTCTGTTGACTTTTCACATCTGATTAGAGACAGTATTCATGACTGCGCTTTACTGCAGCTTACTCAGCAAATTGCCTCGGCTTTAAATCCCTCATTACTTATCTCTCATCATTAAAAGCAAACAATGAACTCATTAAATAATTCAATGCATTGGAATTTATTTCTAAATGACTGTGCTACCTGTGTCAGAAGGAACTGGTATAATAATAGAGTTTAGCATTATCAGTCTCCAGCCCATCCTCCCTTTCATCTCCTTACAATATATTCTTTTTAATAAAAAAATTGCAATATACTAAATAACGATTTTATGACACCTCACATATTTAAATCTAATTCTATTGAATCAAATTCACAGATCTATAAACTTTTTTCAGGTTTCACATTTCGGTCCCCTTTTTTATATTATTTTTCAATTTTTAGGGATTTCAAAAGAGTGTTACTAAAATCTTTGTCTAATAGACCGGTTTACTAATGTATTTAAATTGTATGCATACTTTTTAAACAAAGGTTGTTCTTGACAACCTCAAAGCTTGCCTGAGAATTTCCCCAACATAGCAACTAGTAATATGTGCAGACTGGATTCTGAGAATTGTTAACTGAATAACTCGTCACGAGGTCCCCAAGAAAGAAACATTCATAATTTCAATATGTTGGTAAACCGGTTTATTGCAGTAGTAAATGATCCCTATCTCTTGACATGTACCTTACCTCTCCACCCCTGCTACCCACACACATTCATCCTCCTCTCTCATTACAATTACTAAAGCTATGTTTACACAGGAATGTCATAGTTTTAAACTTTAAGTTTATGAAACCTTGAAGTAAAAAAAAAGACTGCCAACGAAGGTTGACATGGGACTGAAAGAGTATTCAAACTTAACTACAAGCCATGGAAAGCATTCATTTTAACTACAAGCTGGCGTCATCTCGAGGATAATTGCATCTGCACAGCACATAACTTTGAGTGAGGACACCCTTCCCCCTCCCTAGTTAACTTCTTAATTATGTACATTGTGTAACCACAAGTGTGTCTACACGTTCCCTAACTACAAGATAACTTCAAAGTTTAAAACCACAATCTGACCTTTAACTTTAAAGACTGTCGTGTGAACCTCACTTTTAATACCAGCACTTGTATATCAACTGCTTTCCAGAAGTGGCAATTAATGCATCTGAAATCTTTTGGAGTGTTTTTAATACGCAACACTTTCATTGTTTGCTAAGCTCGTCAGTGGGGTTTCAAAGGGTTATCTGCCAAATCAACAAATATATGTAACACTTAACATGACTTCCTCTTACATACATGTATGTCTTTGAACCCATGCAAAATTTGCTTAATTGGAATAAAGTCTGATTTAAGTTGATGGGAAGAAGAAAAAATGCACTTTTTAAACTGCTACAGAGTGAGGTTTCATTTCTCCTTTAGTAGATTTACATCTACTTGAAATATCATGAGCTGAATTTATTGGAGGCAGGCCATTATTACAATATTTTAGTAAAGCTGTAACACACATGAAAATGGCATAATAGGAACTAAATATAGATTACCAAATGTTTATCACATTGGCCTCTGAATGCACTTACATTATGATAAAACATAATGATATTGATATATAATCAGGATTTATAAGGCACCAAATCCACTTTAAAATTAAATGCTCAAGGCGCACTAGTGCAAAACATGAAAATACATAAACATACTTGTACAAAAATACAATATAACACACAAAAAAGAAAACTTAGATCAACGTAAAGCAAACTGGAAAAGATAAGAGAAAGATTCTACTGTAGGAATATCTTTGATCCCTCGAGGTAAACAATTCCAGAGTGATGGCCCGGCATGAGCAAAGGCTCTCGCCCCCACGTTGTATTAAGTTTGGGTAGAACAATTATCTGTGATACCTGATAAAGTGATGTCACACAATACAGGTAACTAACAATGTTTTATCATTAATATTATATATTATATTATATTATATTAATAATATATATATCTGTAAGCTTCTAACTATATAGCTATTATTATTATTGCCATTCTAGTTTTGGCATACATTGTGTAATGTGTATACACTTTGAACTGGTCAAAGTCAATATGCCTCTTTATGATCCTTTTATTCTGGAGGCCTACAACATTCTGTTTCAAAATGAAATTCCATCAAAGAGGAGGTGGACAATTTTATTAAACAAAAATAAGACTAAACATATATTTTTTACTTATGAATGAACATGTACATTTTGTCATTATGCAGCATACATTGTTCTGTAAATGAACATTAAATAAAAATCATATAGGAATTAATGTTGTATAAATCAAACTACAATTGAGAGCAAATTTGAACATTTCAATGTATCAAATGCTCACTGTATAGAGAATGGTGTGAAAGTTACTCTGTACAAACTGGCCTCTTATGCCATTCTCCCTGGCTGGCTGTGAGAATTATAGAGCATTCATATAGAAGCATTGAAACCTCATTAGAGTACACATGGGAAATCCACATTTATTGGATAATAACTGTAGGCCCTATACAGGGGACGGATCTGGGGCTCTATTTAGTTCATACTCTTCCAATTGAACCAGTCCATATTTTTTTGTGACGTGTGATTCTAGCCCGGGTCCCAGGAGAAATAATTGATTAACCCCTCCATATAAAAGAGTTTCTAGTAAGCCTGGAGTATAATGTATAGACTATTTCAATTCACCATCATCTTCTCATCTCCTTATGTGGCAGAGTAGGCTAGCGTTAAAAAACAGACTCATTTTAATTTGCTAGAATTCAATGATGGGAACTATATAAGGCCAAATAACAAAAATAACGTGTTTCTCGTCCAGACTTTTTAATACATTGCATCAGTATACTCACATAGCACAATATCTGTGAATAAATAGGCTTGGCCAGCTATAATTAGCATGGCAGATTTCTTGGAAAAAAATTGCAAAAAATTGCAAAATAGTAATGCCCTAGCTGCCTCCTCCTTTTTTTTTAAAGTCCTGACGAGAAACACGTTATTTTTGTTATTTAGCATAATATGACAACAAAGGTTTGGCCAAGACAATGCTTAGCTGGGAAGGAACTAATGTCCCTCATAATTCACAGATAAGACAGTGTCCATGTATTTGAATTCAATCTGATTTAATAGATTTGTCACATACACCTGTATATAAACTTTCTTCAAAATCCTGTTTATGCTATAATTTGCATTCTTAATTTAAACTACAATGCATCAGCACAGGGAAACCAGCAATCTATCTTTCTTACAGAGTTTATCAAATTTGATATTTATCTACCTACAAAATGCTAATTTTACCCTCATTACAGAGTCTTTACTCATCTTGGACAAAACTGAATGTTCATCTTTACTTTAGTCCTATAAAGATGTGTCATTTCACATAAAGAAGAACATGACTTTTATGAGAGATTTTTTTTTTTTCATCAAAACAATTTCCTCTTGCTCAAGGCTTCTTACAATGTATTAAGAATAACACCTGCTTTTTTAAATTGATCTATTATACACTACACCATAATAGCCTAACAGAAGTCTCGTTATCCAAAAGTCTAACAAAAGGAACAATAGCGGTCAGGGTCCTGTAAAATCAATATCAAAGATGGTTTGTATCAAGCATTATAAGTTTGAAAACTTAAGAGTGATTTGTCTCTTCTTTCATCTTGTGAAGCAGAGATAATTCTACTTTTTTCTGAATTACATACACATACAATTTTTGTTCATGTTTTTGGTTGGTTTTGCTTTAATTTGAAACAAAACTATGGTATGACTCGATATGCTGGTAAAATATCAGAAATTCTTGGTCAGTTTGTCTACGAGCCTTGCGTAGAGACTACTGCCTTGCCCCATAATAGCCTACTTTCACATCTGCCCTAGATATCTAGAGTGTGAGTCAGACTTCAATATAAGTTCACTTTCTCACTTGTGCATTCAAGGTCACAGAACTCTGGAGTATAACAAAGCCTTATTATGCTTTCTGATACTGTACTTCATCTCATGACAGCAGAAGAGTGTCAGCTGGAGTCCTTTCTTCCACTACATCTACATGTATACAACACATTGAAGCCCATGGTCAAGATAGATTATAACTTCTCTACATTATCCTTGAATTCAGAAGTCATCGAACTGATTGATTTTTACAAAGAGTCATGTTCTCATCCATTTGCTATGCATATAACAAAGTTCTGAAGGACAAATTTTAAAGTAATTTAAATTGTCATATACAAATACAGAGTATTATATAATTATCTAATTGACATTGGATTCAAACTTCTGCATAGAAAGTTCCTCATTTGTACTCTATCACATTATTTTAGATGTAAGATAAAAGAATATCATGCAATGATAACTGATTCTGTATTATTCTTCCTTCAATAAGATTTCATCCAATATGACTGCAGTAAGTAAATATGCAGCCTCCAAACATTTAAAGGAGAGGAGACATAAGGTTTTAAGTATAGCTATTTCTTGAGGAGAGCTGGTTTCCTTCACTCGTTAATTTGGTGTGACACTGGTAGGTTGGGTGAGATTGGTCTATAAATCATCCATACCCAATTCACATGAAAATCATTACTTGCTCTAACCTGTTCACATGAATTGATTATAACTGGGTGCAATTAGCATTGGTATGATAATGAACGGATTCTGAATTCTAGATTGGTACGGTTTTTCTTAACTGCTAGTTTCCTTCATAACCAAATCTTGATCTATAATATTCTGTTCACATCAACATATAGTATTTACTGGATGAATCTGTAGTGGTATCATAATGAAATGATAACAAATTTTTGACTTGTCTTTAAACCAAGATCATAAATTACAGAGAATGTTGAGTAATGGTAAAATTGACAACTAACTTGTAAGCTTTCTCTTTTCTTTTAGTCTTGTGTGGAAAAAAAACATCAAATATATTATAATAACAATACCATGTGCAAAGGACACTCATGAAATTATCTTTTATTTTCAAAGTGACGGCGAGAGTTAAATAATCCTCAGACCAAATTTTGGCCGTCTTTGTGTACATACCTCATTAATCAATTTTTGTTTTAGTGCTTTTTATTGTTTCTCCTTGTAGGCAAGATCTAGTTAATATGATGATTTAAAACCCTTACAATACATACAATATTAACACTTTACTCAACATCTTCAAGTGTCATTTTATACCCGATCTAAACTGGAGTTAATGCGACCCAGTCAGTGTGAATGGGGCATACAGATGCGCACGAAGTATAGAGTTGACAAAAGCTGTGACCAGTGTGAAAGGGTATACAGATGCTCCTATAGCTATACAAGAGGTAATGATGTGTTAAGAACCGTCTCTGTTATGTCCATCAACATTTTCTATCAGCCTCCGTTTTTAGAGGGTCATTATTTCTGACTAGCAATTAGTCTGGTCCACACGACAGTTCGTTAACTTAAAGTTTAGGAATTAGTTTTATACTTTGTAGTTATCTTGTAGTTTGGGCCTGTGCAGATTACAAAACTGAAGTTTATTCAAAGTCACAAAGCACAAGCAATTTTAAAGCCCCTCTAAAGTGTTAGGAGCCCCAAAATTTTGATGGCAAAATTTCACTTAAACTGTATCATAATATGAAAGAGGATGTCATTTAAGACACATTTCTGCAAGGATTTTCTAGACAAATGTGTTTGAAGTCGAATATTGATGAAAGAATGCAAAATGTAGGTTTTCTGCGTATAACAGAAAACCAAAATTATGTATTTTTTCATCAATATTTGTCTTCAAGCACGCTTGGGGGGAATCTTTGCAGAAGTGTGTCTTAAATGACATCCTCTTTCACATTGTGATACAATTTAAGTGAAGTTTTGCCATCAAATTTGTGGCAAATTTGGAGCTCCCAACACTTTAGAGGGGCTTTAAGGTTAGCGCGTTAACAGCGCGCAGCGAGGGGTCCTCACTCAAAGTTATGTGCCATGCGGATACCATTAACTTCAATGTTATGCCAGCTTGTAGTTAAAATGAATGCTTTCCCGGTTTGTAGTTTAAAACTTTGAATACTCATTGTTTCAGCCCCGTGTAAACCTTTATCATTGTTAGTGGATCCTTGTTTATAACTGCAAGGTTTTGCGAACTTAAAATTTCAAACTACGATGGTCCCATGTGAACATAGCTATTATTTTTGAGCTACGAATTTGTACACAATACATTCTCAGCCTACATCTTCAGAGGCTTGCAACACTTTGAATCATTATGAGTGCAATAGCAATCTCCATGCTTTTCATAGTCATCGGCAATGGCATTGACTTAATATCAAAATAGATTCCATGTAGTGTATAGTGTATTGATCTTGATAATGAAGCTAATGGTTCTATTCTCTGCAAGATTTTTGTCATTCACTGACAGCAAAAGCATTTTGTTGTTACCAAGGCTGCTATGTATGACTAATGATGACTGAGCGTTTTCAGATGGAATTAAATTATACCATTCATTCACAGCTGATAATGATGTATTGATGTATTTGAACCTTTTACAAGTGAGTATGCTCAGCATCTTGTACACAATGGCAAGAGCAAACTGTTGAAAGGGATTTACATGATTTCTGACAGCAAAAAATCAATTTCCTATATATATATGGTGGTATATATGGAGCTATAATTTAAATACCACAATAGCTTAAGTTATATCTGTTTACTTCCTCTCATATAATTTGTCCATTTGGAACCTGAAGGCTGAAATGATTATGGGCCCTTTTGGTTCTAACCAGACAATGTATTCCTGTGTAATATATCTTTCTGTTCAATCTAACTCTGTGCTACCCTTCCTCTAGAGGAATGAGAGATAATGAATGTCCAGCAACGAGGGCTCCTCACAATTTGCTACAATTCAGCTGATCAAAAGATAGCATATTTTTCTGGGTTACCCATTAGTCTCCCTGCCCAGCAGTTTTCTGATCGTGAGGCATTGCCCTACATTCAGAGAAAAAACATATATGGGAGTAGTGAGCAATCTAGCTTTTAAAAGCTCTAAATAACATTGGAAAGCTCAAAAAGCACTATTGAACAAATTACAATCCACTTAATTATCAGAGTGGACTTCCTATTTAATTATTCTTTGCATCACAAGTGCTCGCAAGGTGACAATAATAAGGTACACATCCTACATGTAGATTAAATGATAAGTAGATGAATCGGTATGGTGATAACTGTGAAGTATGTATTTCAGCCTGGGATTGCAACTGCACATTAAAATTGCCGAAAGCTAGAAGGTTGAAATGCTCCTTTGAGACTGAAGCAAGTGGGAAATATAGGAAATTATCAAGATCAAGGCAATCATTGTCCATTTACAAAATTTGGTAATGGATGTTTTGCCTCTGGCCGTTTTTTACGAAATTATCTCAGAATTTAGACAATAAAACTAACCGCTTATGTAAAATGCGGTGAGATTTTTAAAAAGGCTCTATCGGCTATGGCTGTAATTTTGCAAAGGGCATTATCAAGTTTCAGAGAATTTCACTATGGTAAAAAAAAAAAATGTCTTTAAATAAATACTTTGTATATTTCTGTAAATAAACTGGTTCCTCTGACATAACCTGAAAGTTAAATTGGTAATAGAAAGGGTGATATACATGCAGCAACAGCAGCAGCATTATCATCATCATCATCATCATCATCATCATCATCATCTTCATCATCATCATCATCATCATCATCATCATCACCACCACCATCATCATCACCATCATCATCATCATCATCACCATCATCACCATCATCACCATCATCACCATCATCATCATCACCACCACCATCATCATCACCATCATCATCACCATCATCACCATCATCACCATCATTAATTACCTTCTGTGCTGAGTCCTGGGCTAGATGTAAATTTGGCCACGTCCACTATCTTGACCGCAAACTGCTGACCCGTGTCTCGATGAATACATCGTCGTACTTCACTGAATGGACCCCTGGGATAAGAAAGAACATGAAAAAATATAATATAATACAATTTTGTTTATTACAAGAACAAAATATACATAAAAGCTTCAGTTAAAAAAGGGAAAGTTATTATCCTAAAAACAATGTTGTTACTTCTGCTAGGTAAGAACCATTGTGTTCGTTATCATAATTCATGGTGTTTAGGCTAGTGATTTTTTTTTGGGGGGATGGCAGTTTCATTGTTTTTTAGCTATACACCCTGTATGTACATTAACTTGTATCATTCATTCATTTGAAATAACTAAGAGAACTGTAGAAATGCATTATCTGTACACTACAATAACTAGTGCAAAGCTAAAAACTCAACCATCCTCAAACCTAAAATAATTAACAATTTGTGATATAAATGGTTTACATTGTACTTGTTAGGTCACAACTTCAATAGTAATCATTTTTAATATTAGTACTACATGATATTATATTTACTTGAAACTGCTTTGAATTTTTCATATGACATAGTGGCTGACTGTACAGCCAGAAGGGTTTGTGTGCATGAAATATTTCATAAATGGCTCAGATTTGTGAATTCTGTGAAATAACTGAAATACAACTGACAAAACACTGACTTATTTGTGAAAATTTCTTTCTGTAAAAAAAATATTATTGTTCCTTAAATCCTGTCTGCACTAGTTTGGCAAGGAGGGATTAGACCTCCCAGCGTGGTCACTGATAGGTGGTTATCTCATCAACTCAGCTCTCAATTAACATAAGAAAAAGAGGATCATGAGAGACCAACGGGCACCGCTTAGGAATTGTTTTCTATATAGAGGGAGCAAGTAGCTACAAGTAGTGCAGTGGGGCTCAACGAAAAAAATACACGGTGGCGACGGGCGATTCGCCCTCTAAACCTCTAAAACCGCCACGGTAAACATCAAGACGAGGGCGAAAAAAAATCCATATATGTTGAAAAATCGCCCCCGCCAGAAAATGATATTCCCTAGGAATTAATAAATTAATTTATTGATGTGTCTAAGTGAAATGTCCGTTCAAACTACAAACTCTAAAACTAGAAACTTCCATCAAGTTTTGTGATTGCAGCGAATCGGTGGTCGTGCCTACTGTAGGTAGATCTATACACCGCGGTATCCGCCTAAGCTCCCGGCCCGGCCTAGCCTCCGATGGAAATACGGAGTACATAGTAGTTTCCTGTACATTATGCATACGATAGTACACTACTGTATCCACAATACACAGAAATAGAAGGCGCGCGCAGCTCCAGCGCACGTGCTGCTAGTAGTAGTATGAAGCAAATAAGTATTTACCGTCCGTCAGTGCTGAACTGCTAGCGACCAAATTGGTACGTAATATGTTTATTTAGTCTGTTTTCTGACCTGAATTTTATCATGGACAATGCAATCCCATTTTAAAAATGTGATTCCGTTTAAAATTGTGTTATTCTTAACTTAAAACCATTAAATGTTAGTGAATATTTTTACTGTTGTCCCACATACCGATATATTTGTTATAACGAAACATGTAAAATCAATGCCAGATTTCTTCCCGTATTAATCGGTATAAAGCTAGTTTCGTAGACACAAATTGAATTTTGTTATAAAAACCCGTAAATAAATATATAAATGATGGTCATATACCTCAGATTTTTCTTACAACTGTTTAATTAAATTATATTATTTATATACGATGCCATCAATTTCTGTCTACGAAATGAAACTTGATCTAGCTTTGGCCTTTGCCTTGGCTTTAGAATTAAAATCTAGACCCTATACGGGAAGAAAAAAAATCCGGCAATGATTTTGCATGTTTCGTTATAACAAATACATCGGTATGTGGGACAACAGTAAAAATATTCACTGACATTTAATGGTTTAAGTTATAAATAACACAATTTTAAACGAAATTACATTTCTTTTTTAATGGGATTGCATTGTCCATGAATCATGATAAAAATTTTGGACAGAAAATAAAGACTAAATAACATATTACGTACCAATTTAGTCGCTAGCAGTATGATGGCTAAAGAAAAACACAACAGATTGTTACAGTTTACAATATGGCTGTATGAAAGTAGCCCCCTTTTTTCAAGAGTAGCCCCCACTTTTTTATTCTTAAAGCAGCCCCTCACTTTTTGAGACAATGGGAAAAGTAGCCCCTAATAAAAAAAATTAATTCCTAGCCAGCATGTCAGTGATAATATTTTGTTATGATATGAAAACCGAACAGTTGAACAAAACGCTCCTTTTAACAAGTTTTATTTACATGTATATGTAAATCATACAGTAAACCACGTGTTTAACACAAAGTGAATAAATCGTGGGTATGGGTATCTGAATGTCTGCAATACTCTACATGACATAGACTAATCTATGTACGTTACATTTGTATGTTTGCCTCTGCTTGGAATTTATAATAGGGTAATTTCATGTTTTAAAAAAAAAATACCTTAAAAAAAAATGCCCCCCTTAGCTCCAAAATAGCCACCGCAAAATTATTAAGGGGGGCTATTTTTCTAAGGGAAAATCTGAAAAGAGCCCCCGTAAAAAAAAAAGTAATTTTTTGGTTGGTGGGGCTTTAATACAATTCATGAAAATTTCACTTTATTACAGTTTCTTCTTTTACAGTACATGTATATAAGGTGAAAGTTCAAATATCACAAGGTCACGATCATGTAAGGTCACGATCATGTCAAGTCTCTCTAGCTCACATTCATTCTAAATGCACAATGAAAGGATACGAATTGCATTCTTACTTACATGTATATGCCCAACAATAATTGACTTTTCTAAGGCATCCACTTTCAGTAAGCATCCTATCCTAGGGTGTGTTCAAGCGATTTTTTGAAGCTAGAATCACAAACATGAATCACAACTCAAAACGCCGTTGCAAGACACAGTTACTGCGGGAGGTCGTTCAAGCGATTTCCATCAACGCTGATTCTCGCTCATTTCAAGCCCACCCAGGAAGAATAGATAGATAGCGATAATATAAATAATAGATAAGAACGTCATAGAATCATGATTGAGATCTCTGTTGCGTGCTAGCGATTTTTAGCACCTGTGATTTTGCAGAATCACGTTACAAACGCATCTTTTTCAGCGTTTCATGTTTTTGTTTTGAAACACGTTTATTTTACGACCAACAAAAAATCGCTTGAAATCGCTTGAACGCAAGCGTGTTTTAAACTAAACGTCTTTGAAAAACGTGTTTCTAGGGTGAAAAAGTGTCGCTTGAACGCACCCCTATTCGATTGATGCAGACCTTTCCATGGTTTAGGAGCCAGGCTTTGCTTCATTAACGTTAATGTGGTTTGAATTGGGAGGATTTAGAATCTCTAGCTCCTTTCAATCTTGTAGAATACAGAATACTTCACTATGGCTGCAAGGCATGGCTGCAAGGCATGGCTTACATAACTGTTCATACATTTATTTATGTACTGTACAGTTATCAACTAAATTATTCATACCCTTACCAAGTTTTGTTATTCTTAAAGTATGTGAAAAATTGATTTTCCCAATTTATGTTTTTTAAGAATGTGACATATTAAAGGTACTATGTCCCATTTGCAGGCCCAAAAAATGAAAAGGTAAAATTCCAACGGCATTTGAAATACAATACTAATTTAGAACTTCCCTAAAAAAAGGGGGCTTGAAAATGTCTTTAAGTGGGAAAATAACGACTATTAGTTGTCGAATCGACTTAGGAGCTATAGAGCCAGTAAGTAATAGTCTGATTTTTCAGACCATTGATCCGAATGGTCGTACGTTTTATGCTGCGTAAAAATTCAATCAGTTTAATTTTAATAATAATAATAATAATAACGTTTTATTTACCCAGGGTAGCCACTTCAGTTATGAAACTGCTCTTCCAGCGGGCCCTGCATAACATAATATGTTACTATTACCCTTCTCCAATCTAATATGCTGAGCGCCTAGCTAGAAGGCAGAAGGTCCCATTGTTATAAGTCTTTGGTATGACTCGGCCGGGGATCGAACCCACGACCTCCCGTTCATGAGGCGGGCGCTCTAACCATTGAGCCACCATGCCCGGTTTTGGCCATTACAAGAAGTTGGTTATTGACGTAGACAAATGCTCATGTACCCTTTACGGCTCATTTTATGTATGTTATTACCAAAGATGAAAAAAGCCAGTCAGTCACTCAATAGTGTCTGACAGTGAAGTCTAGCAAGTAAACGGGTTTCCTTGCATAATTTGAATATTAGGACACTGCTAAAGTTTAAATTTCACAGATAGGACATACATGACATATTCATAATTCCTGCAAAGTTCTACAGAATTTGATGTTGGCTGCAAAAGGGACATAGTATCTTTAAAGGTTACATCTACATCTACATGTACATGTATAAGTATTCAACAAAGGCCCTAATTCCAACAGTTTACCTTTCATTCTTGAGATACGAAAACCAGAGGAAACGTCAAATTTAAAAGGGTATCAATAATCTAGCTGTTATCTGTACATGCCCACCTGCCTGGGCTAACTATAATATTATAATATTGTTGTCTGTTGAGAGCCAGAAGGGTGTTAACTCTGTGTTAAAGTAAACGTAAATGAGATACATGTAACACCGTTCTTGCCCCCAACAGACAATATGCTTCACATATTGGAGGCCTACAAGTATTCATTATTGATAACAAGTATTGATAATGGAACTCGGCAAAATTCGATGTTTATTTATTCAATCACTCAACAAACCAAAAATCATAAATGTATCATTTCGCAACAAAGTTTCAATTTCAATTGTGATTGCATTGAAACTAATTGCATTATACATCCACATCAAATATCAAATATCAAATATGATAATTTCCCTATAGTATACACAATCTGTATTGGCATTCCTTTTCCTATGTATGTGCACTGTAGGTTAACCTGTAGTTTGGAAGTGAAGTAAAACTTGAGTATTAAAAATCTAAGAGATGGGACAAGTACACATAAATGAACCTTTTTACAACAGTTCGTTGACCTTCATTGTCTCACTCGGTCACTCCTACTCTGATTGGGATGAAATTGGCAATTTTGATTCCAAGCATTGGATTAGTTACGACTCCAAATGTCTGGACTTTGCGCCAGTGGCCAATAAAATGTACTCTCCTAATTCTGCACTTTTTATGAAGAGCTTAAGTTTTCCCCAGCTAAAGGACAGTTATTTAAACATTTATTTCAGATGACTCTTCAGGCTAGCTGCAAAAAATGTCACTTATTTTGTTCCAGTCACAAACAGAGCCCGGCACCCCAAAAATGATTACAAAATAAAAAATAAAAAAGTAAGAAAATATTACTTTAATGCAGCAAATTGGAAAACAATATTAATGTTGACTCTGTGAGCAAGAAAAGGAAACTGCTTCATCCAGTTCATTCACAATAGACTAACAGGCTTGTAAACAAAAAAAGGAGACAAAGGACAAAGTATCATCTTTAAATTGTAATTATTTAATCTTTTTTCTGCCTTTGCTAGCTTGGAATGTAAACATACATGTATACACTGTACCAACACACAAATCTAGTGTCAATGAACATCTGTGACATTCTCATGCAGTGTATACACATAGTAGGGGGAGGGTTGTAGGCTACATGTACATGTCCCAGTCAAAATATCATCCTTTCAGAGCCACAGGGGTGTTAACTGTGTGTTTAAGTATATGGGTTAATGCCCTTATGGCTCCACACAATACATTCATGTATGCCTACATGTATATGACAAACTACAAAATAAGAGAAGCCCAAACCCAAACCTGTACTATAAACACAAAATTAATGTATACTAAGTGAAAGATCAAATTTAATCATAAAATGCAATTTTTTAAACTAATATAGACATAAAGTACTTCTGTGCAGAGTCAGAGTTTAAAAAAAAATCATATGCCTTAATCTGAAGAAGAGGTGAGGTGTGTTTTTTGCACTTTGGAAAACAATCCAGACTTATGTCAGGACTGTCTGGAAGCTTGAATTCATGACATAAATACATGAACCTGCATTGTCTTCATAAGAAAATGTAAATGTATGTGCACCTACACATATTATCTGAATAGAAGAAAACATAAACATAGCTTTATTGACAGTAATTTAGATAGTACATTTGTAATGCTTTGTGCACTCAGATGTGAAAATTCCTAAATGTACAACTGAACAAAACTCATTCACCCTAGCCTTCATAACGTGCTCAGACTATAATTCACAAGTTGTAGGAAAGGTCATAACATGCACATCTCTCCTTTTCTCTTGTGTTCTCTATTTCACGGTCTGTGTCCCTTAATTTATAATGTCTGCATCTCTCTCTCTCTCTCTCTCTCCCTCTCTCGCTCACTCACTATCTGACACTCCCTGCCCCCTCCCTCCCTCCCTCCCTCCCTCCCCTTCTCCCTCCATCCCTCCCTCCCTCCCTCTCTCTCCCTAACATATCACAACAACCAAGCTATATTGACTGCGTAACACGCATGACTGGGAGCCAGGGCATCTGCAGTATGAGCTAGAGAAGGTTCTGCTTCACCCCCCAAGCATAGTTCGGTATGGCGCAACCTCCATGATCAATTAACACCCTCCAACGTCTGTGCTGGCTCCAATAACCAGGCGTAATAAGAGCCTATTTAGACTACAGGAGACTTATACGAAACTTGTATCTTCAAAGAAACGTATAAAGAATCATCGTATATGTATCAAGAAAGGAGCATAGAGATTAGAAAACAGCATCATTTAAAGAAACGTAAGTTTTTTGTAACTAATTTGACGAGGTCAGTTGACATGACAGCTTACTAATCGTAGGTGTGTGCTCCAGATAAGCCTCGCCAAGTTATACCAAATTTTGTACGATACAACGTTCACACACACAGAGCGGGGCCCTGATTCTTTATCAAGTTTTTGTTTGGAACGATGCTATACGATGTTTCATATTACGTTTCTTTATAAAGCGATATTCAGACAGGGAAATATTTAATTACTTATCGTATGGCTATACAAGACTCTTATAGCTATACGATGAATGCTAGAAGTCTGAAAGCAGGGTTAAAGCTTCCCATATGCTTGTAATCCAGTGAAGAATACTAACTAATGTCTTGCCCAAAACAGTTGCTGGTAGACGCGGCAGACGCGGCTAATAGCATTAGAAGGTACTAATGTGTGTTGCACAGTCAGGCAGAGCTACCAAAGTGCGTAGGTTGAGACTGAACGTGTAATAATGCAATAAGGGGGCAGCTTCTTCTAGTTGGAGATGGAAGGGTTACTGTGATGCTTACAGCACAGTGTTGGATGATGGGGCACCCCTCCATACGTTGCTATTGGATTCTACTGCAGGGCTCTACAAACACTTCCTGGGGATCCATACCAAAACATGGGGTAAAGTACAGTGTGCATGTGCAGTCCAAGTCCCTGGTTACGTTTTTGAAATGGGTGCAGGGGGGATGGGATCTATGCTTGTTTTTAGAGTCAATCCCTGTATAAGAGACTGGATTCACTGGAATGGAGTACATGTAGTGTGGGGTCAGAACATACTTCTTCCTTAAAGGTATAGACCAGTTTTGGAAACGCCCCCCTCTCAAAAAATGAAATGGAAGCTCTTTATTACCAATCATGTGAAAGAATATGTTTTTACTAAAACGTAATGATACAAATTTTGCCGGAGAAATGCCTATTAATTGATATATTTGGTAAATTATTATATCTATACGGACTGGATAGATATAGGGTAGTCCCATATACATCTTTCTGTGTACAGTGCTTGTAACTTTACCAAGACTGGGCCAAATTTCTTATCATTTTGATGATTCCAGAACCTTGCAGTGCACACCAATACTTATATGCTAGATGATCAACCTTTTCTGATCGATTCCACAACGTTTCTTTCACAATGCAATCGTATGACCAGAACTGGTCTATACCTTTAAGAACCTCAGAGATTGGATTTGGAGTGGTAATGGTAGCGGAACAGGGACTTTCAGATATTAGTAGAGAGCCCAGGTATACAACTCTGTATCTAAATGTATGCCATCTGAAGAGGGTACACCTACATTACAGTATGTGCATTTGTGGTGATAAGGTGTACTATTTTGGGTTGGGTCACACCTACATGTACATGTAGGCCTAAGAGATTGAAAAGGGGAAACTTACTATTTACTTCCAATTTGGGAGATCAGTGTGAACAATACACTCTTAACTTTTTTCATTTGTCAATTGATAACATAGACATTATAGCAGTTAGAAAGATACATACAATACATCATTTAAATACAGACACAGTTAATAGCACCCTTAAATCTTTGATGAACATTAATCTTATATTACCATCTACAGACTACACTACTGCTACACCATCATAAACAAAAAGTCTGAAGTTACAGACTAATCTGAAGCTTGACATTTAATTCATAGTAATATAAATGGCACTGGAATAATGAAATTGATTTGTTTCTATTGATGTATGCATGGCGCACACAAAGCAATTAATTAGTCAATCTAGTGGCAAACAGGAGCCGTGGAGGGTGAAAGTGATTTGCGGTTGACAGAAGGATACACCCTCATAAAGATGCAAATACAATAATTCATATCTACCACCAGTAGAAATGAATAGTGAGAGAACATCCAATTCAGGTATACTGTCTCCAAACAGAGAATACAATAGAAGAAAATAATACATTTAGAAATTGAGTAATTTTTGCTTCTGAAATCTTTCCATGGGTAGTGTATTCCTATTGTTGCAAGGGTCTTACTGTACACATAGATAGAGAGTGATTCCAGAGACATTTGAAAAATCTACCTGAGGCAAGTTCAATAGCCTTGGCAATCACCTATTGGAAATTTTGAAACGTGCACACATTACACTGTTGTATGACTTCATTCAAACACGGGTTCTGTGGGGTATACAATAAGGAATTGAAATTGCTTTTTTGATTTGTCTAAAGTTTGTGTTACAAGTAGCTTAATCATAGGATTAAAATGAAGCTCTCCATGAAAACATTTACCTCCATGTACATGCAGTCACTACACACGCCCACATTCTTCATTGTGAACACAGTTTTTCTATCCCCATCCCCATCTCCTTGTATATTTCAGACAAGCATGGCATGAAATTAGTGGATTATTTTGCCATTCTGCATGAATATTCCAGTTCATTCCTTATCCTAATATCTTGCTTTTAATCAATGAGAGTACATTTTACAATTCCCCAAGTCTAACCAGTCCCTTATAAGACTTCAGAATCAGCAGCAAACATCGTCCAATTTCAGTCCATTCTTCACCTGCAAAAAATACCCAGTATTGAGAAGACTCTGTTCATGAAAACATTTCCACTTTTCCAGGAAGGACTGACGAAAACTACTCTTCTTTTTGTCATCAATGCAAGTAAACAGTACACTTTAGCTCCGTAATTCAATTAGAGAGAAAGGCTAAACTGAAGATATAATAATATTTACTACAGAGAGATATAAGTTACATGTAGAAGTACATTCGCAGACGAGACAGTAATAGCATGTTCAGACTAAATGAAATTTATAAGAAAATTGTATAAAGAAACGTATAAAGAATCATTGTATAGCGAAAGGGGTGTAAAGACTAGATAACAACACCTTATAAAAAAAACATGTACACCCTGTACAGTGAAACCTGTATATAAAGACCACCCAAGGGAGACAAGAAAAGTGGTCTTTTTATAGGCAGGTGGTCTTTATATACAGGTTCCTTTATGGGTGATCACACATAGGGCACGCACGGCCCACGCATTAAAAATTAGCAATTTTGGCCAGTCCATTGTCGTTCACTACATGTAGGTGAGCATCATCATTCGATTTCAACGCGCCGGCCTTGCGTCTTCTACATGTACATGTACATGTATGTGTGACCAGGCCATTAGGTCATGTTTCAATGAGAAACCATTTTCGAGGGAAACAAAAAATGTGGTCTCTGTAGACAGGTGGTCTTTCTATACAGGTGGTCGCTAAAACAAGTTTGACTATATATAAAGAAACTAGTTTTGAAGAGGTCAATTGACACGGCAGCGGGCCGATCATCAGTGCGTGCTCATGATAAGCCCCGCCCAGTTATACGATTTTCATACAATAGGATGTTCAGTCTAAAGCAGGAGCCTGATTCTTAATCAATATTTAATTCAAACGTTGCTCAAACATGTATTTTGCTATACATTGTTTCTTTATACAACGTTCATACTAGAAGAAAATGAATTACCAATCAATAAAACTACACGTACATGATTCCTTCAGTGATACAATCAATTCTGGGAGTCTGAACGCAGGTTGTTAGTTTAGGTTTCTATTTTGTTGGGTGAAGACAAGATAGAGATTGCATGTGACATTAGAAACTACATAAAGGTTACCAAAGCCATCTGCCCCACCATTAGACTTACTTTTGCTATTTTAAAGGTAATTTTAACATTTCAGCAAGGTCATATACATGTACATGTGAATGTGAATTCATCTAATCTGTATTTTAAAATGATATGCTAGTGTACACAAATATACAAATATACCAGAAATTTATTGGAAAATATCAGTTTTATAAGGAAAAAATTACAGTTGGTGTTTCAATAAGAATAACATGAATTATTTTCATAAAAATACCCGGGCAGTATAAATAATTCTAACATCATCTAGATTCTATCAAAAGTACATGTACAATGAACTAGAGTTTATTCAATCATTACTACTGTTGCCATCTGTGTAATCTTGCTTCATATTAATTTAGACTAAAGTTCCACTGTGTAGGCATTTCCAGTACCTTAAATCTTTTTCTTTCTTTTTTGTTCTCAATTTACTCTATTTCTTGTTTTTGTTTGTTTGATTGGTTTTATTTCTGCGTTAAAAAAGATACAAATTCAAACTCAAATTACAAAAATTCGAACAATAACAAATACAATGAATAACATGTTTACAAAAGTAATTAAATAGAAGGTCATGTACAATTATATCATACAATAAACATGTATGAAGCATACACAAAAGATAACAAATACATAGTAAACATTTTTCAATAAATTAGAGAGGTAATTTAGAATGCAGGAGACCACCATTTCTACTGTAGTTACTACAGTATTATAGGGGTAAATCCACAATTCTTTAAGAGGGGGAGGGGCACAATACCACCAAAACAAATCTCTCACAGGCAATTTTTGTTGTTGAGGGGGTGCATTTAAAGAATGCCACATTGGGTTCAAAAGAAGGCCACCCCCTCCCTAAGAAACAAAAGCCAGCTGAGTAACAATGTTCATATTCTAGAGTGTTGCTCAGTAGAAACAATGTAAACATTATGGCATTTTTTCTGGAGATTATCTTTATATTGCTCATAGTAAAAAAGATGCAGATCAATCCCAATTTCTTCTTCTCAAATACTTACATGTACACATGGCATAACTGACAGGAATAAGAACTTTAATAAGACTACAGCATTGATGATAACCTGTGCACCTAAACACATAGTATCCCTGAAAATACTAGATGATCTGACAGAGCCTCCCAATGCAATTTAGATTAGCATCCCGCTTGTTTAGCCAGCATGCTGGCTGAGGCTAGCATGCAGCAAGCAACCTCTCAGTAGACATTGTAGAGGTGTCAAGTTGTGTTAATTGGTTGGGTGGCCCTAACAATCAGACACAATGACCCTGTTTACATAGCAAAGGAGGGTGACTTCTTAAAGATGTTCATGCGTGGGTATAGAGAGGGAAGCACACGGACACCGCCATCACAACCTCCCGACGGAAACTCGGTGTGTACATCGGAGCGGTTTCGGAGTACCGCGCGTAATACCATAATAATTGTATATAATATAACCAGAGGTACAGTAGATCTGCAGCATCGCTGAAGAGTGTGCATTTCCAGCAGGTGCCTTGCAAATTCTGCGTCACTTCACTTGCTGCTGCCGGTGCTGAAAATCTCCATCTGCCTCCTCCATTCATCATGTACATCGTACAGGTCGATCCGATGATGTGGTCTATGTCGATGTTGCTTTTCACATCTTTTGTTTCCTTCATCCTCCTCCTCCGTTTTGTCTCAGTTTTCTGACAATTCGCTCGTGATTTTATTTCGCTTTTTGTTTACGTTTTTGCATACAAAGTGAAATATCATGTACGCGTAGGTTGTGTGCTTGCTAAATGTGATCTAACAACTTCCGGATATTGACCATAATACACGATATTTATAATCTTTTTTTAATTCCCATCAAATATCAAATAAAACTTGCAAGATTAAATTGAAATAAATATATTTTACAGAACTATGATAATGTGCATTTTTAAATGTATCTAATTAAATCATATATTTTATCAATAAATTTGATATTTAATAACCAAATTACACACAGTCAATCAAAACTCGGGATAAATCGGGCGCGGCACGACTAGACTCGGTCGTTCGTGAAGTAGGCAAGTAGGCGATCACTACATAACACTGAGCCAACGGGTATTACGCTCCCGTGCGTAAAAAGTTTGCAAGATGGTATAGGTATCACACGTCCACGTGCTGCCCTCTATATACATGTACCCACGCATGAACATCTTTAAAGATGTCTTCTGCCTGATGGGACAGTATTTCTTTAACTACTAATCTTGAGTTCTGTACAGGAAATTCTATTTTTAGACAAACTATCTTCAGGTACTTTATCAAGCAATACACCTTTTGTTTGGGAAGCCCCTAAAATCAGACACAATTGCCCGGTTTACGTCGCCAAAGAGAGGTGAGTTTCGCAGATGTCTTCCGCCACAAGCATGTTTAACTTTTCTTATAGCTTATGATCGAATTCTACTAATGAAATTCCATTTAGAGAAACTGGTTCATAAATTACTTTTAAATTGTTTATTACCGAGTATTTTTAGTTTGGTGACCCTGACAAGTCGGCAGAATAACCTTTTTTACAAAGGTAAAAAGAGGCGACTTCCAAGATGTCTTCAGGCTTAAGCACATTGAACTTGTCTAAATGCGACAGTAATTTTTAAAAACTAATCTTGAGTCCTTGTTATGGAATTCTATTCTTGGAGAAATTGGCCAAAAGAACTTCTGAGTTGTTTATTAGACTGAAAACATATCATAATGCAAAATCATATATTAGGGAAAGAACCATCATTATAAACTAGAGGACTACAGTATGAGCTACTGATACATAAAACATAATAGCTTGAAGCATGCACGGACACAAGCTCCCAAGAATGCTCCTTTTAAAAACAAATTTTGTTCCTTCCCCCCCCCCCCAAACAGAAAATGCCTAAATAATGAATTCCCAAAATACAAACTCCAATTATAGCAAGTCTTTTAATGATGGACAATTCCTAATAATCAGATTAATGAGTAGAACCGGAGAGAAAGCTGTAAGGGATGACTTCCTAAAATCTAATTTTAAAACCACCTACTCAATTTCCGGCTTGTTAGCCTGGGGCCTAGGGTGCATATTCACTATCCCTCCAAATGTTCCTCTCCCAAGCACAGAGTTCCTACATGTACATATCTACTACTCTACATTTATACATGTACATAACATGTAAGCCCACATCTCATAAAATACAAATACAAAATAGCATTTCACATGATTTTTTTGTCAGTATAATAAACATAGTGTATTTTAGACCCAATGAAAAAATCCAGGGCTAAGCTATTGAGGACTATACTATAACATGTACCTAATAAATGTTTAACTGTATTTATTGCACAATAAACTAAAGGAAGTTCTACTGTTTACAAGTTCCTGTCAATCGTCGACATGTCCATGTACGTACAGTACTTTATCAGTATAAACATAACTTTAAAATAGACATACTGTATAAGGAAGAGGAAACCAAAGCAACTAGAATGCAGGGTTTAAACACATACATGTATTACTTCCTGAACCCCAAAGAATGAAAGGTGGACTGGCTGAATTAGGGCCTTTGTTGAATACTGTTAGATGTAAGCTTTAATATATGTCATATTCCCAAGAAACATAAATGGGGACAAATAAATTTTTCACATACTTAAAAATTGCAAAACTTGGTAAGGGTTATGAATAATTGTGTGAGTGTGAACAAGTCCTGTCTGTACAAGATCATACTCTTTCTTCCCCCATAGTAATCATTGCACCTGCATACTTCATGATGTATTGCTCATAATTTGGTAATGGTGAGAAACTTAATAATGGCTACTGGAGTTATCAGCATATCACCTGTTGAGAGCCAGAAGGGAGTTAGTCATAGACCCCATTCTCACTCACTTCCTAGACCGATCCACCGGATCGCTCCAGAGGTACGCTTCGTTTATGTTCACACTCACGAGCTAGACCAAACGAGCTAGACCGCTCCTGTTGCTAGGGTAGCAAAGGTCAGCGGGTTAAATGTTTCGCGCGGAATTTAAAACTGAATAGAGTGCCTCATCTATTCTATCACCTTCTCTTTGAACTATCTTTCCTTATGTTAGTCTTTGTTTTTCCTTCTTTCACTTCTTATGTTATTATTTATTTAATAATTCTATCATTTTTTCTTTCTATCTTTGTATCTCCCTTATCTGTTGAGAGCCATACGGCAGTTAGTCACATACATGTACATGTATGCTCCAACACTGAGTTATTAACCTTCTTGCTCTCAACATATCATATGAAGGCTCTAGATATCAGAGATGCAGTACATCTCAATCACATATTACAGGGAGTGTAGTGTTTTATGTTTATCTTTGGGGTCTTTGCCCTTTGTACTGCTAAATTTAGACTTTAATCTCTCAATTGGATTTGTGTATAAACTGTAGGCCTTAGGTTACGTGTACAATAGAAACCTATATGTATAATAATTCACAAGCAGAGAATTCTCAGAAGATTTTGTTGCTGTCTTCACTCGTTTGCTAAGTCTTAGAAACTAGTAAGTTCTCTTTTCTGTGGAAAAAGAAGTCTCTCAGTTATGTATAACTTTTCCTTCTCATTCTCTTTTTTAAAATACTAATTTCACTCATGAAATCTGGAGAGAAGCATATTTTTAAAGTAATTCTTCATTTAAAAAATAATGAAAAGAATGGAATAGCTAGCAGCATAATCAGTACAAATTTCTTGTGTGATCCATAAGACCTATAATGACGCATGTCCAACTCTGCGGCTATCATCACCAGAACGTTGCACATTTCTAAATGCAGATGGAATTAACTCCACACATTTAATATATGAGGATAATTATTCAATAATCAATTACCAAAATGTAAGTGATGCAACTTAGAAGATTTCAGATTATTTCTTCAGTAATGCAACCAAAATCATACAAAACTAACTGGTTTTATGTACCTTGTATAATAGTACTGTAAATAAAAATTTCCTGTCAAATTTTACATCTGGCGCATGTAGTCCTCTTATCCATTCTAAGGACACAACATCTAATCTTTGCTGTGTAATATTTCTCTGAGTAAATGTACCTTTACTTAGCACATCACATTTTGTATAAAATGAATGTACATGAATGTAAACATTTTGTGACACTGATTGTCATTTAACGTGCAATGCTCTGCCATCGATTGTATCCAGGCGTGATATATGGATTGACATTGCACATAATGTCTTACTATACTCCAGAACATGAAATCTTTGATGTGTAATATTACTCTGAGTAAATGTACCTTTACTTAGCACATCACTTTTTGTATAAAATGAATGAATGTAAACATTTTGTGACACTGATTGTCATTTAACGTGCAATGCTCTGCCATCGATTGTATCCAGGCGTGATATATGGATTGACATTGCACATAATGTCTTACTATACTCCAGAACATGAAATCTTTGATGTGTGATATTACTCTGAGTAAATGTACCATTACATTAATAACATACCACATTTTGCATAAGATGAATGTATGTAAACATTTTGTGACACTGATTGTCATTTAAAGATACTACAGTATGTCCCTTTTGCAGCCAACATCAAATTCTGTAGAACTTTGCAGGAATTATGAATATGTCATGTATGTCCTATCTGTGAAATTTAAATGTTAGCAGTGTCCTAATATTCAAATTATGCAAGGAAACCCGTTTACTTGCTAGACTTCACTGTCAGACACTATTGAGTGACTGACTGGCTTTTTCATCTTTGGTAATAACATACATAAAATGAGCTGTAAAGGGTACATGAGCATTTGTCTACATCAATAACCCACTTCTTGTAATGGCCGAAATTAAACTGATTGAATCTTTGCGCAGCATAAACGTACGACCATTCGGTACAATGGTCTGAAAAATCAGACTATTACTTACTGGCTCTATTGCTCCTAAGTCGATTCGACAACTAATAGTCATTATTTTCCCACTTAAAGACATTTTCAAGCCCCCTTTTTTTTAGGGAAGTTCTAAATTAGTATTGTCTTTCAAATGCCGTTGGAATTTAACCTTTCATTTTTTTGGCATGCAAATGGAACATAGTACCTTTAAGGTACAATGCTCTGGCATTATTGTTTTCAGACGTGATATATGGATCGACATTGCACATACTGTATTGTTACCTATACAAGGCATTTTAGCTGCTAAATAAAAAACCATATTCTGCACGCTACTCCGAATACGAAACCGGAGCGGGCAACATTTGCCATATTGCCCTCTTCCGGGTTTTCCCCGTAGACTACTGTACTAAATCAGAGGGCAACATTCTGACATATTCCACTCTTTCTTGTGTAGGTGTTTGAAGTGTAGCATAGATATCCTGAAATGTACAAGAATTGTTGATAATCAGGATGGAACGTACAAGCAATGAAATGTGAATCATGAAATCAACCAGAAATCCACAAACAGATTGTCATATCACATTCCACCTGTCAATCAAGTAGTGAAATTGACTTCCAAGCAGGATGAAATTTACAGGTGATAAATTTACGTCACAATTGCATACCTGCCTGAATAACCTGAAATCAGAGGGACCGGCAAACAGACGTGAGTAAAAATCATGCTTGATACCAAAGTTGTATATCATTTGTTTAAAAAATGCCTTGTATAGATAATAATAATTATATTGACAGGGCTTCTTTCGGGGTACATCAGAAATATTGACCGCGCCAACACCATATTGCCCTCGTCTTCGACTCGGGGCAATATGATCGTTGCTAGGTCAATATTTCTGATGTACCCCTCAAGCCCAGTCAATATAATATAAATGTCTTACTATACTTCAGAACATGAAATCTTTGCTGAGTAATATTACTCTGAGTAAATGCAGACCACATTTTGTATAAGAAGAATGTATCCTTTCAGCATCAACATGTTATGACACTAATTGGCATTTAACGTGCAATGCTCTTCCATTGATTGTATTCAGGCGTGATATACTGTATATGGATCGACATTGCACATAATGTCTTACTATACATGTAGGGTACTTCAGAAGATATTCCTACCACTATTTACCAAGCAGAATGAGGAATTTACTATGCTTGAGGGCTAGGGTTCCATTTCAATTCTACAGGTAGGCACCACCTGTACATGAAGAGGAAATCTGGTCGGTAGCGCTCCTCATGGTCGGTGCCTTCTTGAGGAAACTTTCCTCTCTTAGCCAGGTGAATGGTCTACATATTGACCTCAGGGGAGGGTTGAATATTTATTTCATATTGCCTCCAGTATGCATCTATAGTCTATGTCTTCTATGATTCATGCATGATACTTTTGAATATATCATTCTAGGTCTGTGTAAAGTTAAAACTGTCAGATATGCCATGTATATAGCATATTTTGCATTTAGTTTTCAAGCCCAGCACAGCCTAAATGTATTACTTTATTTATATGAAAATGTTTGCTTTACATGTTTCCCATTTATTCAGAGGAAATATACATGTGCCTGTAATTTTGAGCCCTATGAATTTGGGGGGGGGGGGGTAATAAATATTATAAATCTTCATAAGTAATTCATAAATATTTCATAGCTTCAATTCCAGGGTTACTCCTACTCTGCTACATGTACACTATACATGTACATGTAGAAGTTCTAAGTGGTCTGAGAATATTGCTGAGGATTTTTTAATGCAACAAATAATGTTTTGGTTGTCACTTTGTCAGTAGTCTCATAGCATCTCACAATCAATGGACAATGGGCAAATCCAACCATTGATAGAAATGGCTCAAATTCTAGTCATCAGTCATCACATGAATTTTTGTAGAACAACAAAGAAAGGTCTGAAGTCCACAGACTACAGCTATAGCAAGAAATAGGGGTCAGGGGTTGGATTATGCCAAATATGGAGAGTATTTCAGTTCTCCGATCTACCCTTGAACTTCTCGAATGTCAATAGAAGTTTCACTCCCTTTAGACTGTACACAGTCTTTCCTCCGTAGAAAGTGAATTGATCAGATGACAAACAGTACATGACAGTGCATGAAATCTAGAAATAGGAGCCATAATTCTTACTGCAGTAAGACCATGGTTTACCTGTACATAAACTATGAACAATGATACAAATCATATCATGGATACCAATCATATAAAGTGTACAAGACTCTGCCGAAAATATTTTGCTTCATTTTGTGGTAGTGGTGTTGTAAACTTGACTGGACTCTGCAGATGGGAAGGTTATGGGTTCGAGCCCTAGCACAGTACTAATGTTCTTTAGCAGGATATGAACCTACATCTGCCACTCTCTACCCAGGTGTTTAATGGGTACGAGGAATTCATTGGATGCTTTGAGCACCAACAGTGGTATCCTACATTGTAGCTACATGTAGACCTGGAGTGAATTGGAGTGCAATTTTGCATTGTTGATACTAACATAAAATAAATAATAAAAACACCATAAATGATGTTCATGGATAAAAAGTGGAAAAAAAGGATGTTTTTCTTTAATTTCTAAGAGAACTGATGCATAGCGTGCATGTAGGATAAAACTCAAGACAGTTACATGCATCTTCAGGTAATATCCTACCAGTATTCAGTAAACCATGGATATTTAAAAGAACTCGACATTAAAAACAATACAGGACACCTGCATAACAACAGAAATGACTCATAAAGCACATGTACTACAAATCATTATCTAGCACACTGCAATCATCCTACCATGATACAAAATTATCCCTGGGTTTTCAAAACTGCCACCTCGACCTACAGTAGCAGTTGTATTTTTAAAGTTCTATGAGACCTTGATCAAAATGATTCATGCAGTGTCATAGAGTGAGCGAGTGTGTATTGTGTGCGTGGGTGGATGTGTGGGTTTAAGAGAGTGTGGGTGTGGGTGTGTATGTGTGAGGAGAGTATTGAGTGCGGGTGTGTGTGGTGTTATAGTGTCTGTGTGTGAGTAACTTTGCAATCAGTGAACTCATGGTGCCTATTGATTGCTAATTAGTGTATGCTTATTAAACAGTCTATCATAGGATGGTTTTAATTTAACTCAATTCGGATAGCCTTCATGTGTACATGTACACAAATTGCAGAGAGTCAAAATAGTCTACCAGCACAAACCCTTCTGAAAGTCGTATTTGAAATTCCTATTTGATTGAGACTTTTTAAGCAATTAAAATGTAGGCTCACTCAATCAGATCTTGAAAAAATACATCAAAGATGTATTATAATGTAGCCCTACATGTGTATTGTTGTTGTTTTTGTTCTAGTACATGTAAGTCTAACTTCTTATTAATATGGCCTAAAATGGACTTGGGGCATGTACATGTACATTTAGAGTTTTAGACTAAGTAATCTGCCAATGCGAGTATTGTAGATTCATAACCATTACTAAAAACAGACACACAGAAGACCTTGAGTCGAGGTCTGGTGCAATTAATTGCCATTAATAACTGCACTGATTAAAATTTCTCTAGTTGCGTTCATACTTTAACCATTCTGCTAGAAGAATAATTTGTTTACAGCTAGAATGTATTTTTGTTTTTAAATCTCAAAACACTTATCTGGCATTATGATTATGGGCTAATAGTTAAGGACTATTAAAGGAGTATGACGAAAATAAAAATAACTTAAAATCCAAAGCATGGAACCCAAGTCAGACTTGCGTTCCAAACAGGCCTTATTCCGGACGAGCCTTATTCCAGATGGGCCTTATTCCTGATGGGCCTTATTCCTGATGGGCCTTATTCCAGACAGGCCTTATTCCAGAGAGAGCAAATATATATGTGGGTAAACTATTCTTACTCACAAGTCACTTTTATGCTAATTTAAAGTGTATTTTGAATTTTAAATTCTTGAATATAGTATTGTGATGTGGACCCTTAACATACAGAGCAAAATATTTCCTTCTGACTGATACACAATAAATTTTTGTAAAGATAACCTTTGTTGAATGTTACTGCTATGAATTTGTATGCACAAGAAAAATATGGATTACTAACAAATCAGTTAACATAGAAGTTGGAACTACCTCTACATTAAAAAATAAAATGCTGACAAACTACATGTTTTGTAGGATTCAATTCTACTTGGCCTTTTATATGAACACTGTTTCTGTAGCTCAGTACTATAGGCATGTTTGCATGCTGTGAAATATGGATTTACTTTTTCATGGCCATCTACAGAATATTTCTGGTTCTTTATTAACATAAACATACTACAGCAGCTATCAACATAAACGACAGCATGCTCTCTTAAAAACTGTTTTCTAAAAAAAAGGGCCTGGATGAAAAATTCCATAGAGCGATCATTGTGGTGGAGTTCATGTCTAAACAGACTCGAGCCTATGAAAACATGGACATCGTACAGCAGTATTTTACAAGAGCTTTACAGGAAGACAAGATTATGATGTATAGTCATGATATCATTATCCCTACTACTATTAGGTAATACTTGAAATGGCTAAAATATGCATCCATCCGCACTGTACCTTTTGTTCAATTGATTCTCCAAAATAACAGAACAAAACAAAATATACCTGTAAGTTCCAGGCATTTCATCTTTTTTTCTTCTTCTTTTTCTTCAATACCTGAACAGGCCTATTGAACAGCATACGACCATACCAAATATAGTACATGTACGCATCTGCATAAGTAGTGTCTCTAGTTACTCTAGTAAACAATTTAGAAAATTGAAACAGATGAGATTTAGAAACAGATGAGTTTCAATATTGTGCATTTCAATTTGCCACACACACAAAAGGTCAATTGGAGGACAAAGCTGCATGAAGAAATTACCGTAAACAAAAATTTACCAATATTTTTTTATATTTTGTTTTATGATTTCCAGTTAACCTAACCATACGACCATCACTTTTTGAACCGCAATTAATACTGCATGCTCTGTCAGCCATGCATTCAGAGCACAGTCTGCCATACATCATGCAATACTGTATCTGCAATGTAATATCATACTGTAGTTCTAACTTCTATCGGAAGGGCATGTACTGTACATGTACATGTACACTGTATACTGTATTTATAACGTAACATTATCTTTTAGGTCCATTTACTATTTAAGTATTAAACTGATAAATGCACAAGACACTGCGGGATAAAATCTTTAAATGGATTCAATGTAGAAAGACTTCAAACATTTTTTGTCTTACAGCAGGGCTCAACACCAACAGGTGCCCGGGACACAAGGGGAACCCAGCATCTAAGTCTGGACTCCCATTAGTGTGGAGCCCTGCTCCCCTGCCTACAGTGATTTCATGTTTCATAATTCATACATGTAACCCATTCAAATTTACAAGAGCTCACAATACTTCCATTTACAAGCCTAAAAAAAAACTCTTTCCATAGTTTCGGGGGGAATATGTCCTCTACACCCTCCCTCATTCCATTTTATCCGGTTTTTCCCCAGACATGGGTGGTGGTAAATTTCCTTCACTTTTTCTTCATTAAACTTTCTGAGCACAAAAAATGCTTTACATGTCAATTTATAGACCTATTTCAGAGAGAGAGAGAGAGAGAGAGAGAGAACAAATTATGCATACAGGTTCCAGAACATTTAACCTGAAATTGGCCATTTACCCAAAGCAGTGGACTTGCCAGAATGAACATTGGCAAAGTACAAGCATGAACCTATGGTACAGATGAGACTTCAACATTCTTCCTCACTCTCCTGTTCTGATTAACTAATTACCATGGCAACGGAATCCAGGCCCCATTATCCTATGTGATGGAAGCAATACAGTACAAGTTCATCTGTTTGAGGCCAGAAGGGCGTTAACTCATATACTTTAACACAGAGTTAATGCCCTTCTGGCTCTCTGTAGAGAAGTTCTCCTTTGACCTGTCATTTCAACCTGTCACAATTGATAAGAAGGGAAGAAAACCACACCAGCCTCAAGTTCATTCTTTTCTTGTCAGACTGTTCATTGGAAATTGAGTTGGGCTGGGCCCTCGCAGTCTGGCATCACAGTCTCTACACCAAATATTTGCAATTTCGCATGAGTTCAAGAAAAATCTTTAAGGGCAAGTCCACCCTGATAATTTGTTTTTGAAGTTGTCATCTGTGAAACACATATTGGCAACACTGTGACATACATGTATCTTGCAAGGTCCTCTCCAATTTGCTCTGAACAGAAAATTTCAAAAACTTTCATTTTCTTAGTTATTGATGACGGATCAGATTTGTTTCATACAGGGGTTGTATGCAAACATATATTTCAGTAAATACGCTCAAGTCCTTTATTGCGCGCAGTTGCCATTCATTTACACATTTAAAAAAAACATGGCAGCTTTTTTGCAGTAGTTTACCTCACCATATCTGAACAAGGCTTAAAGGTAAAGACCAGTTTTGGAAACGCCCCCCTCTCAAGAAATGAAATGGAAGCTCTTATTATCAATCATGTGAAAAGGATATGTTTTGACTAATACGTGATGATACAAATTTTGCCAGGAAACCGCCTACTAATTGATATATTTGGTGAATTATTATATCTATTGGGACCAAATAGATATCGCGCACGTGCGCGCATGTGTCGGGTAGTCCCATATACATCTTTCTGTGTACAGTGCTTGTAACTTTACCAAGACTGGGCCAAATTTCTTATCATTTTGATGATTCCAGAACCTTGCAGTACACACCAATACTTATGTGCTAGATGATCAACCTTTTCTGATCGATTCCACAACGTTTCTTTCACAATGCAATCGCATGACCAAAACTGGTCTTTATCTTTAATGCAGTATAGCAAAAAAGAAATTTTAAAATATCCCTACATTATCAAAATGAGTAATAGATGCATACAAAAGCACTACAATATTCTACAAGAATCTGCATCACAAATGAGTCAGCGTAGAACAACCCAATCCCATTAGCTGCATGAACTGACCATACAAATTCAATTGCACAAAATGATAAAAGAGTGATCTGGCATTCATTTGAGAGCCATTAATCATAGGATGGAAATAGCTTCTACTGAGCACTGTACCATCATGACGCACTATCTTCACTGTACACCACTTACCCTCATGTGTAGTTTGCAGGCACAAACACTCATCACTGTCAGTCATTGTGTGTACTAGAGTGCCTGAATGGTGAGACTATACACACTGCATGGTTCACTGCACTCCATAGGCTTTCTACTAGCAATGCTCCTAACACAGGCAGATTGACAGTTAGGCTCAGCTCAAGGCTATGAATTGTGTTTAGGTGTCATATCAGAGTCTGTGCAGACAGACTACTTGACATGTAGGCTACACACATATGTAATACTAATATGTATTGTCTTCTCTACCAGAGTGTTCTGATACATCCCCTCATCCACTCATTCATGAATTGCACAGTAGTGTTCAATTGTGTTAAATCTTTCGCGAACAATTAGAACAATGAATGTACAAGAAGGCCCAAATGAACGCAGGAGACATGTGTTATGTACAAGTATGCTGCATGTAACAGAATAGGCCTGCATTGTATTAAGAGATGGGTTCTTATGATGCTCAGTTCATTATGGCTACATCTACTGTACATCTACATGTGTAAACTGTTATAAAACCAAAGTATTATTATTATTATCATTATTATTTATTTGACCAATCAGAAAACATACAGTGAGTATAACAATCAGATAATACATAGAGATTTCACAATGCATGCAAACAACAGTTTTAGGAAGGTGGAAAGGAGAGAGAGAAGGATACAATCTGCTGGTCAGGGGTGACAAAAGGAATTGAAATTGCTATTAATCGAAAGCATGTCACCCCCCAAGTATGTCAATGTATAGTTAACTCTGCAGAAGTCAAATCTGTTGGGACCCCATTCAACACTCATTACTTTCTTATCATTGGTCCGATTTATTTCAAGCTTTCGCCATTCTGTTTATCTTATTTTTCTGCTTTCGTACAAATTAAATTCTTACAAGGATTGCATTGCCCTAATAACTGTATGCACAAATGATGAACATGTACATGTAGGCCTACATTGAATTTGAATCACTAGGTTTTAACAATTTATGATACTTTGGGATATTATTAATGAATTTAAATCAGTTAGCAGACAGCCCCAAAACGGGTATTACTATATTTTCCATTTTTCATACAGTTAATGCCCATTCTGGCTTTCAACAATCGAGAATGTGAATTATACAATGTAGTGCATGAATGTACATTACGGTACACGCACAGGCCTGTATGCTTTCAAATACATTATTCTACACTGCAATGTTGCACAGACACATTTTCAATCCATTTTGAAACACTGTAACATTTAATGTACCTGCAAGTATTTATGCTACGAATGATGTGAATGACTGATCATGCTTACGAAAGATCAGGAATGCATATCCAAGCGAAGTAATTGCTTACGATGCTGAGAGATTCTAAAAGTGCTTTGTCTACATTGTGTACATTGTGTTGTGGAGTGCTGCTTCTTTTATTCAACCCTGCCTGTGACACTTAAACAATTCGCTTCATTCAAATATAAGACACCTTGAGGAAAACAGCTCCTATGGACCAACAAGGCCTGTATTTCATCTATAGAATCTGAGCTTAATGGTCTGTAACTGTCCAAACAGAGAAGCTGAGTTAGACCTGGTACTGAGTTTATAGACCTGGTACCAGGTTAGTCCAAAACATAAAGAGGAAACTACACAAATGTACAATATGTCAATAACTAAATGTACAGAAGGCTTATTTTCTACATACATAATATTGGGCTTGTAGGCCAACATACACTCTTGAAATGTGTTTAGCAGTGCCCCTAGTTAACACCTTTCACAGGCAGCTTGCCAGCCAGCCAGCCAGCCCTATGAGCCTAGCCAGTATCAGCCCTCATAACGATTAGGCTGCCCCCGTCTCTCCAGGAAATGTAGCGTGGTAATACGATGATGATTATTAATGATATTTCCGGACTGCCTGACAGCTTCTGTATAATATACTCTGCCTACTCAATGCAGTGTAACCTTCAGTATGCGCGTGTGTGTTTGTGGTTTATCAATGTCTGTTTGGAGCCAGAAGGGCATTAATGTACACTGCATCTTGTAGACCTTCCTACAATGTACACTGTACTGTACATGTCACCCTTCTGGTACTCAGCTTATCTGCATTATACCCGCAATCTAAATGTGCATTTACATTACAGGCTCATATGTATAGTACATGTACACATGTCAAGGTATAGTTGCTGATTTATACATGTACAACTGTATGTACAGTATAATCCAAGTGGGAGCCTGGGAGTAATGTGTTGAACCATAAACATAATTTTGCAATTTACTTGCAGAAGTTGCAGGCAATCATGGAGGTTACAGTAGATGAGTAGAATAATCTTGACATTGATAACTGATATCCCCCCAAAAGATGGAAAATTAGAATTTGTATTACAATCTTTGTGTTGCCTAAACAACAGCATGTGCATAATTCAAAGGTTTAAAGACTTGAAATTTAAACAAGAACATCCCAGCAGACCGAAAGTCCACAAGATTGACAATGTTGGTGTAGTGAAAACCCTAGATAATGTACATGTACATGTGTAAGATGTGAAGAAGGCGACCGAGACCAATAAATCGGTCTTGAAGGCTTTATCCTCTTGGGCCATCGGTATCATGTACTGTTGCTTGCTAAAACCCTCACATAACTTATTTCAAAAGACTCAAGAAGAAAGACATTGAGGAACAAATTAATTTGAAATGTATAACTCATATCTATGGGGGCTTTTTAAATCATGTTTTCAATGTTAAAAAATAGCAGGCAATTTAAAACTCACTTTTTTAATGAATTAAAAAACAGTGTTTTAATGATGCCAACCCTGGTAAGATGTACATGTACATTGTACACCTACGCCTACATGTACATGTACGTATATATCGTAGAAATGTAGTACATTGTATGCGTATCCTTCAGAGAAATATACTTCCAGTTCATCACGTATTGTAGAGTCTAGCGACTTGAGTGGCATTAAGCCTACATTATGCACATACCGTGTTCCTGGCTACATCATACATGTACATGTAAGGAACATCTTTTGAAAGGTAACTCAAGCTCATAACATCTAACATCAATACCTACCCACCTGCAATAGGCAACTTGTTTTCATTGGCAAAATAGAAAGGTAGGGAAGGGCCTAGGGGTATGTGCTTCAGTGATTTTCTTATGGCATTGTACATGCATCAATGCTAGCCCAAACCCCATTCTTCTTTTCCAGTTCCCATCTCAAGGGTTATCATATTCTTCTCATTTTTAATGAGGGACAAATTGTGCAGAGTCAATTAGAATTATGTACAAAGTACAGTGTACTCATTGCTGTCTGCTCAGAAATACTGTTACATGTACATCTTCTCTTCTTCTTTCATTTGTTCTTGCTCCTAAATGTATATTCAGACACCCTTTTCTAGTCTCATATTTTATAAGTTACATATGAACATTTTGCAAAAATCAAATATAAATAAAAATACAAGTCATTCACATGCATGTCTTTTATTGTAGTTGGAAGCAAAATATCCCAGAATGTTTAGTTTCATACCGGTAGGTAACGGAATAGCCTCACAACAAACCATTTAGTTCATCTAGGAGCCTGGACAAATCATACACTATCAAACAAGATTAAATGTACACTTGCTTAGGAACGAAGGAAATGAATGACTTCAGAAAGCGGGACTTGGTAATTGGTGATTCATCCTGATCCGGGAGCGTATGATGTACCAAGCTCATGAGCAAGAAGCTATTAGGTTCAAGATAACATGGATGTCTATGTATGGGACTGGCAGGATATGTCAGGTGAAAGATTTCTGTGTCAGAAGTAATTCCAGTTTGGTCCTTAACGCAGATTACCAAACAAGCCTTCTCTAGAATCTCTACTGTACATGTACATGTACATGGTTTTGTAATACTTCAGACATCACATACAGTGTACATGTCTATAATCTTAGATCTAAGTATCTTCTCCCGGTTCGGAGGTTGATTGCAACATCTCTCCATTTCACTGAGCTATCTTCTGCCATTCTGGTGCACTCTTGCAGTTTTAGTCCACTCAGACTCAGACATCACATACATGTACATGTACATGTAATAATAATCTACTCAACCTAGACAAATGGAGGAATACAATAGAATAGAAATCATAAAACTACAGGGGTACAAAGGGGGTACAAAGGAGTATGTAATCAGATAGAGAAGGCGATTCTTTATATTTATGCATAATTTTTAAAAGTGCAACTCATATCAAACATGTTCTTGTACCAGACGAAGGATTGAAAACTTCAAAATTGTTTATTGGGATTACTAAGTTTCTATTATTTCCTATTCTTCAAATAAAACCATTCAAAATTTATAAAGAAAGGTTTGAAATCTTGAAAAAGATTCATTATTGCAAGATCAAGAATTAAAGATAAGTCTGTAAATATTTTGCTACATGAATCCTTTCTGTATTCTCTGACTGCACAGCATTTCAAAAGATGAGTATTCACCTGTCTACCCTTAGGGGTCAATACACTTCTCCGGAATGGACTCAGGCAGGTCATTTCCTTCAGTACTGTATCTTAATAATTGGGGCAAACTACATTGAAGACCATGAGTTTGGGGGAGTTGCAGGACTCAACCATTTTAAGAGAAATATTGAACAAGAATTGTACCTGTACTGCAGTTTAACATGCTTACAAATTCACAAAGCTTGTACATGTATGTAAATTGTATGTGCACATGTATAGTACTGTACATGCTTCCTTTTACATTGATATGAATGCCACAGCATTAATATTATCTACTGTAGTAGTGTCAGAATAATTCACTTTGCTGTCACATGTAAATTGTAATGTACATGTATACAAATTACAAATGTACATATACATGTACATGTACTGTACATGTCTACTTAAACATCAGGCATTAGTAATTTACGTTGCTTAGACATTTTACTTACAATGTACATGTACATGTAGATCTACAAGCAATTTCATTTGACATAAATGTATTTAATTTAAAACAACCACAATTAAGAAATTAAAAATGTCCATGTAGGCATTTAACTAAATGTCCAGTCATTGTTGCTGTAGGCATGCACATGTAGTTTATTCTTTCTCTTTTTGTTTTCCATTTTTTTAGGGGGGGGAGGGGGATCCCTAGAGTCCCTACAATGTCAACTCTACACAATGTAAAATAGAAGACACAGATAAGACATTGTGAACTGTACTCAGGTCAGGTGTACTGGATTAAAGTATCAGACTTTACTTCCATTCTACAGCATTGTCTGTAAGTGAAAGGTCAAACCATTGTTTGCTTTTAGCCTTCTCAAATAATGATTGCATTCAGTAGGTCTCTGATTACAGATTAAGTCTTTCAATATAAGCCTATTGCTATAATGTGCTGAAAAGACTTCACTTATAGTGTACAATTACAAACTAAAGTACATGCATTGTAAGCCCAGGTAAGCCCTATTTAAAATGTTTGTTGCAAAATTCATGTAAGCCAGTATGCTACAACAAGTAGGCCTTTACATCTACATTATGTAGGAGGACTTTGTTGCTGATCTACAGACTACAGTATATATAGAAAAAAGAAACACCTACATGTAAACACAATATGAGGAACTTTTTAAGGACTCATCTCCCACTTATGCACTCACTCACTGCCAATATACATACAGGTACATTAACTTTAAATTATAATAATATAGATGGGAGATGTAAGAAATCAATCAGATCAGTTTTTCCCAATCTGTACAATGTACAATGTACTTAATTGTACTGTACATGTAGTACTAACAACTACATGTACCCACCATCTTCACACACACACAAGTTTCTTCACCTTGGCATCATATCCAGAAGTGGACTTTGCTGAGTACTAGAGTGGATGTGTACACATGTACATGTACACATGTAGCTATAGATCGTAAATTTTATATGTGCACTAATCTCAAGATCATACAGTGTAAATACTGCCTGCTTTTACTACAAATTTAAAGTACGAAGAAGTCGAAGATACACGGACAACATGTTGGCCTGTACATGTACTTCTACAGAAGAAGAACTGTTGTCTACAGACTATGGGCAAAGATAAAAATATCAGAAGAAATTGCCGTCATCAATTCAAATTGCACATTGTGCAATGCAAGATATAAGTAGAGTTCTAAAGGGATCCGGTAACGTTGTCTCAGATTCTGAAACAAAATCCTGGATTTAGCTCATGCTGCAATTATAATTATAAACCTTTAGGTCAGTCAGGCGCCCCATGACTTTTACAAGCCGATCGCCTGTCTGATTATCAAGATATTTATGATTGGAAATCGAAACCAATTTTTGTGTTTTCCTAACGGTTTTCATTACACTACAGTCTATTGGGGAAAACGAGTATGGTAAAACCGGTCACTCAAAGATTTTTACTTTTTTGAGGCACTTCTTGATCATTTTGAAGCGCAATTTTTTAGGGTTCAATATTACACCATATCACAGACACAGATACTGATAACATGTAGGGCTGTGCATCTCAGATTTATGTAACATTGTTAAATGATGCCTTTAAGAGTGGGAATGAGGAAACCAATGCATGCGAAAGTACACTAACAGTATGAACAGTAACACCTGCTCTGTTTCAAAACTACATGTAAGTAAAGGCAATGAATTTCGCATTCAAATAAACAAATTCTTCTTCTTCTTCTTCTTCTTCAGTTGCAGTACAGTGCCGTTCCGAATCGTCATAAGTCTAACTTCTTGACTATCCCATTGAAACGCGTGTTAATTCTATAACACACGTTTCAATGGGATATTCAAGAAGTTAGACTTATGACGGTTTCAGAAACGGCCCCAGGCCACCGTCAGATGTATTCTAGTTGGACTTGTGTCTAAAATAGTACAAGTAAAACGAATAATGATCTAACAATAAACATTATTTTTTAAATAATTGATTAAACATGGCCTTTGCTTGGTTGTGCTGCAGCCAGTGAGCCCCGTCTGACGTAAAAAACTGTGTTTTTGCGTTGCCAATTTGATACTTAATTAGTATAGTATACAAGGGCGCATGCACAGAGTCTGCTGAATTTAGCGAACTCCCTGCGCGCCTTACACTAATCTAACAAGTAACATCACAAACAAGAGGTCAGCGTTTTTGTAATGTAAATCGCACCTTTACTAATGATCATCAGGAACACGTGGAAGGTAAGCAAATCACTGCCTCTCGGTTAGCTAAATCTCACATTTTATATTTATTTCTTTACCGATTTTAAAGTGCTTTTTATGAGAAGAAAAGAAAGAAGAGTCCACTAGAAAACTCTGAGGCCACTGTGCAATGTTCGTCAGTTGCGGGAATGGGTGATTTCAGACGCATTTAAGCTTTTGTTTACCTGCCTCTTCACGCAGGGGTATGGGTGTCAATTAAGGCTAGGTGATATCAATATCATATTTGACATTGGCTAGGTCTGACGAATTGGACAAGTATTAGTTACACTTACAGGGTGCACGTAGAACTTTAGCTTACATCGGCAATACAACCAGCGCATGCGCATTACGTTTCTCCCGCCTCAGCTCATTTTCGTAATTTGGCGCCTAGCCGAGCCGACATGGGCCCTTTAGATTGGCTATCGCTGGATCCATACATGTAGGCTCTATGTTATAAGACATTAGTGCGAGGAGCTAGCTTGCGATTTTCTGTTTTACCGATACCAAAATTATGATATTCCAGTCAAATCTTCTATTTGTTACGATATATTTTCAGCGTCCTTGAAAAGTTAAGTAATTCATTAAGTTTAAGACTTATGTACATGTAAGACTTACGTACAGTAAGTAAGTCTTAAGTTTGAAAAATTCTCATTTTCGTCATATTTAAGGTACAAACTTGCAAGTTGTATTGAAATGTTCGTTGATTTTTCTATTTTATGTTTGTACCTATGCTGAGTGTGCGTCACCTATGTGTGAAATGCGTCACTGTTTAAAGCACGACATGTCAGTTCGTTATGTAATGTTACGTAAAAAGTCGTATTGACATTGCACTTTGCCTTGCGCGCTAATTGCTTAAGCTTACGTACATGTAAGTGGGGGCCCTCTATCACTTTAATTTGTAACGGCTTGAGCGTATCGGCCAATCAGAGCACGTAAACTCATTGTACAGCACGGAATACAAATAGTTCTACGTGGGGTGTACATTTCATGTACACATGTACACAAACATCATTAAATAATAATAATATTATTAATAAATTAATACACAAACATGACAAAAGATTGTTGTATTATGTACATGTCAAGTTCATTCATGATGTAGTCTAGACTAGACCTCTAGGTCTAATTTTAAAATCTCAAAAGCTAAAGAAAAATTTCAAAGCCAAAGGATTTAAAATATTAGTTTCATGACTTACTTTCCAATTATCTCACAGAGCTCATACACATCATCAAAGAGTAAATCTTCATCTGCCATTTTGAGGTTGATGACCGTCCGTGTTGATCTTGAAAATTCCTCTCAAATTTAATATTAAATATTTAGTCCACAGATTCAGCAAATCCTCCAGTCCTCTGACTTGGTACCTCACTAAACTGAGGGAATACTTCAATAGAATTCTCGGTTGATCCGCTATATGTCCAATTTAGGGAAGCAGAAGTATATTATCAATCAAGTCTCAGACTCCAAAGAAGAGTTTGCAGTAGGCTACAGACGTATAGTACAGTCTGCACAGGGGATCGGAGCGCACCAAACCAACCGTTTTACGGTAGCAGGTGCACGATATAGCCGCTCGGCT